>JARLTB010000610.1:805000-1362500 GCA_030141615.1 Unio pictorum
TTCAAGTACTGAAATTCTATGAAAATATGAAGTTGGTAGATCTTGATTAGTTCGAACATAAAATAGAATAAGGTCATGTTCATTTTCATATGTAACTTTATGCATGGATTGTTGCTTTCATTTAATAAACCAAAGTTGCCAAGGCATCAATGGGACTTCTTATCTTCTTCGCTACATATAGTAACGTACTTCGTCTTGTCATCAGGCGCTATCACGCAACAGACCACAACTTGTATGATCAATCGAAATCATCTGTATGTCTCGCTATACTCACGAAAACTTTAGACTAATTAAAGCAATCATTGTAATGATGTACTCATAAAGCATTATTATTTAGGTCTGCTTCTGTAACTATTCATGAAAGGTAACATAAAGTATCAATCAGGTTATATATATATATATATATATATTGATTGTTTGAAAAAATAGAATAGAAAATATCCAGCAGAACGTGCAATCGAAATCGTTGAGGTACAGGTGAAATTCGCACTAAGTATTATTAGATTTGACCAATGATCATGTGTCATACACCTACCCGTATGCTTGTTTACCCAATTCCACGGACTTTAAGATAACAGTCGATGTAAACCGAAGGCTTTTTAAACCCGTATATACTTGAAACAATTCTTCTCTAAGCACAGTATGACCACACATGAGAAATCTCCAATTTCACACTCGTTTTTGTGGTGTCACGTTTATTTGAGTCATTAGTAAGCTTTTTGAACACAGATACTAATACTATTTCGCGCCATGCAAAACAGGACGCGACACCAACATCTAACATAACTAATATTCCTATCTCAAATTACTAATTATGCATATCCATCAATATCCTAACCCCTTCCTTCACATAGTCGGTGGTTTGTCTCTAGTCGGCTTTATATAGCTGACATCAATAAACATTTTTATTTCTCTAACTTGGTTACAAGAACAACAATGCATGCGATGAAGGGCTTTTAATCTTCAATAAGTAAGTTATAACCAATAAATTATGAAACTGATGTAAAGAATGAAAACCAACTGGATGCGAATAAGGAATAAGTAACCAGTCGGGAATAAGTAACTAATTACTTATTTCTTATTCAATAGGTAACTGGTTACTTATTCCTTTTTGAATCGGGAATAATGAATAATGAATAAGTAACCAGCTTGGTGTCAGTTATGTACACTTAAAAATGATTTAAAATTCCTTCAAGCGGACTAACTAATCCAGGGTATCCTTTTGTGCTTTTCTGAATCAAACCAATAACTCATACAAAAAAGGAGACTATATAATATATTCAACGGTCCTAGAGTAACAACGTAATTCAGATGCTAGAATGTTCAACTAATAATCCAGTGATCGCCAAGTTATAAATCCGCCCAGGCTAGACCCCTTTGGTTACCTCAGTATGTCTTTAAGAATGGAATTTTGCACTTACCTCCCATTTCGCCGGCAATATGTAACCAATAATATGTTTATAGTGCCGTTAAAGTCAACATAATGAAATAAACAGTCATATTTTTTAGTTTTCTGCTACTTGCATATCATTGATGCAAAATTAAAGGAAGTAATCATTTCCTGTAAGGAATGGTAACAACGATGTAACGTAAGTGACTTTAATTTTGAGAAAGAACACCTAATAAAGTTATTCAAGTTTATATTTCATGCCATTAAACTACTTGAAAGATTTCATATGGTTTGTATACAATTGCAAAACTTTAACCATCCACGCTTCTAAAAGCCTTATTTACTAATTGTCAAAGGTATTCATTACTAGGTTTCTTTAACGTTTGGAATTTTAAACACACTACAACCACGCATGTTATACATTATTAACAACACATATGTTAAATTATAAACAGCATACAACCACGTACGTTATATTATAAACAGTACATAACAACGTATAATAAATTATAATGTCTTGAACCATGTATGCTAAATCATAAGCAGTCTACAACCATTCATGTTAAATTACAAGCACTCTACAAGCACGTGTTATATTACAAACAGCATACAACCACGGGTGTTAAATTATAAACAGTCTACAACCACATATGTTATATTATAAACACTCTACAACCACGTGTGTTAAATTATAAAGTCTGGACCCACGTATGTTAAAATATAAACAGTCTACAACCATGTATGTTACATTACAAACACTCTACAACCACGTGGGTTAAAATACAAACAGCCTACAAACACGTATGTAAAATTATATGGTCTAGAACACGTATGTTAAATTATAAAGTCTACAACCACGTAGGTTAAATTATGTATAGATATACACGTCTGAAATGTGACTGTTTATTGTGATGTATAGCACTGGGGCATCATGTCGCAGACAGTTAGTATGATGTCACACCCAATCACATTTGTCCGACACCAAGCCAGTTCTGACAATAACCCTTAATGTTTTGCGTCAGCTGTCAGTGCCATTTTCATATGTCTTTGCTATGACTCGGCTCGGGTTCCAACCCTCTACCTCCCGCATCAGAGAGGGACGCTATAACTGTTTGGTCACTGGAGCGGTTGCTTACTACAATGATTGAATTTTGAAATGAATTTAAAAATACAATGGCAGTAACGATACTACTAAATCATTCAATATTGATGACCTAGGTATGAAACTTAATGATCTTGCAAAGAGAAATGTGATATAATGTTAGATAAGCCGTGTTGAAAACACAATTCTCATGGGAAATAGCTTCTGTTTTTAAATGAATATTAAGTGTTAAAGAATCGTCGGCCAATAGGTAGACTGATTAAAAAATTATGCCCTATAATTACATGGCATAGTTGATTCGACGACTGAATATTGATCTCATTTTCAAGCAATATAATAGTATTTTAGTCGTACCCTTCCCATCCCCAAACATGAGCTACAAATGAGATGATGAACTGTTACTGTAGAATATTCTTCTCTTTCAGGTCACTGATCTAAACGTTTTTGTTGTTTGTTGTTGAGAAATGCTGTTTTCTAAACAGCGGTATAACTCTAATTGGTATGATTCTCAAACTGTATATTACATAGCGGTAAAGCTCTGACTGTATATTACATAGCGGTAAAGCTCTAACTGTATATTACATAGCGGTAAAGCTCTAACCAGCAGCATTCACAGGCATAGCAGTATTGTGAATAGTTGTATAAATCTGATACTACAGTGTCAATGTGTATTGTACATAAAACTATATCTCTGATTTCTCGCATTATCTAGCTGTATTGTGTTCGAAAGTAAATTAGATTAGATCTTTAGAGAAAGCTTCCAGAAAATGATGAAGTGAACGAATGCGAGGTAACATTGTGATGGTAATGTTAAATTACCTTACAACAATCATATTTTTGTACTGCCATTTGCATGGTATAAAAATAAATATGCGATTATATATATCATTATTGTAATTCAGAAGAGATACTCCTTACTTTTCGTCGACAAAGCAGAAAGTATATATGAGAATATAAAATCAGATATATTTAGATCTGTAAAATGGTTAATACAATTAACGAAAAAGAAAACAGATGCGAATTTTGGGGGAGATTGTTTAGAATAATGAGATATAACTCAACAAACAACAATGAAGAAACTCTGGCATTCGAACATATAATGATGAGATACATTTAAAATTTTGCATGACATAGACAATCCTACATAAAAGACGAACTTAGGAATAATTACAATCCACACAAATTATACTATAACCATGCATAGAGTAGTATGAAAATAAGAATTGAGACCATTTAACCAAATTGTGTCTTGTATCAACCACACGACCATGCACGTACGAATATTAATCCAGGCTTTCTATCACATGCTTAACTGGCTTTACGAACTTGGAATGTTGCGAGAAAATCCGTTTATATTTATCGAAAACTACATCGACATACTTAGGTTAAAAATACTGCAGCTCTATTCAGAAAACTTTTTGCAACAGCATCAGTTAATTGATCTATTTTAATATGTTTAAAATTTCTTCATTACATGTATGTATGTATGTATGTATGTATGTATGTATGTATGTATGTATGTATGTACGTACGTACGTACGTACGTACGTACGTACGTACGTATGTATGTATGTATGAATGTATGCATGGAGATCTATTTCAGTAACTCAGTAGCGGATTCATAGCGTAGAAATATCGGATATTTTGTTAATCAAAACCAATGTTAAATTTTAATAATAGTGCTTAAAACCAGCCACATTGAAATCTGAACAAACAACCTTAATGATTAATATTTCAATTGAAATTCTTCAAATGTAATGCTATTAACACGGCCGTCTTAAGCCGACCGAAAATATTATTCATGACACATTGACAACGGTTCATACACATCTTGGTGTTACTCTGGACCCTAATAAATGCCGGATCTAACTCGTCTTGGCCTCACTTTGTGCCGCAATGAATTGCAGGCCTCAATGGTCTTGACATCATTCTGAGCCGCAATGAGTTGCGGGCCTTGGTATCACTATGGGAACAAACGATTTCCGTTTACCATCACCCTGGAGGATAATGGATGATGTGACTCCGTTGTCTTAGTATCAATTTGATTCTTATTGATGCTGGGCCGCACTCACCTTGGCATCATTCTCGACACAATTGAATGACGGACTAGATTCTTTGTTATAACACTATATACCCTAATCGACGATAGGCCTCATTCGCTTTTTAAACACCTGGATTATAAGGAATGACGGATCTCACTCGTATAAGTACAATTATTGAATACAGTGGAGGATGAGCTCGCGCATCTTTGTATCACTGTTGATACTAATGACTGTTTGATCTTACTCATTCACAATATTGATGAAACAAATGCCATATATTCATAAGAGTTTTAAAAATTTTGTTGCGATCAAATGGCAACACGTTTTTATAAAATAAAATTTATGTCAGATCTATTTTAGAAAGGTAAATGTTGTACATAATAACTTAATTATATAGCAACCTAATTTATTATGACGTTTTTAACTAGGCAAAAGGCAATACAGACATACTTGTCTCTCTGTCTCTCTGTCTCTCTCTGTCTGTCTCTCTCTCTCTCTCTCTCTCTCTCTATATATATATATATATATATATATATATATATATATATATATATATATATGTATCTGTGTGTGTGTGTGCTCTTTTACGAACGCTCATGTCTATCTGTATTTACGTATGTACGGTTCTTGAATCCTTACAGCATAGACCATGAAGCGTTGGTCAGTGATATTCCAATGGACATAGTTTATGTCAAAATCGATGAGAATTTTGATCTCATGGTTTACATGGCTGTGGGTATATATATGGAATTTGGGTCTAAATCTAACTGTAATGACGTGTTAGACTGGGATCCTGAATTTGGCGCTGGATCATTTAATACTGCCACTCTCCCCGACCAGATCTTACAGGAATGGATTCACAAAGAACTGACCCTCTCACCAACACCTGCCCGAATCTTACAGGATTGGGTCAACAAAAAGAATTTATGACACACAAATTCAGAGAAAAATATATGCAATTAATGGGCATGAAAGGATAAATTGCGGACTAGAGCCTTTTGCCACCAAGATAACTCAATCTATGTGGATGAAAACAAAAGAGTATTGCACAGTACAAGAGTATTTTAAACTAACAATATTTTAGAATATGGAAACCACGTTTGCTATGGACAACAATACCAGCTTCTGAAAGTTCAATTAATGAAATTAAAAATAATAATAAACCTAACACAAGCTGTCGGTTTGTTCGACGTATCCTTGAACGTTCATACAAATGACCATACGACGAGTTTTTACCTTTATCTATCTTATTCATATAATCGAAACATTTTTGTAGACAGATTTATTCGCAACACATCGGTGTATATTTGAGATACTTTCTTACATTAGCATAGCATTAAATGTTACCATTACATAAGAGAATTGGATGTATTTTAATACATATACAGGAAAACCAGGTCTTTTTTTTTTTAAAAGCTAAATCCTATCCAAAGTAACTGCTCCGGTGGCCTAGTGTGTAGAGAGTCCGCCTCGGAAGCGGTAGGTCGTGGGTTCAATCCTCGGCCATGTAGTACTAAAGACTTACAAAAATGGTACTAACAGCTGCCTGGCTTGGCGCTCAGCATTAAGAGGTTAGTGTTAGGACTGGTCGGTTGGGGTCAGGATAATGTGACTGAGTGGAACATCATGCTACATGTCTGCGGCATGATGCTCCAGTGCTAGACATCACTATAAACTGGCTCATTGCGTTGTTTATCAAACATTTTAAAAAGCTAGGTTAAATTCCTAATATACCAAAGAAACAGACCTATCAAAGTAGGAAAAGGTAGATCGCAACAACAACCAATTCAACACTGGAAATAGCTGAGGTGGTCGGAATAGTGTTACAACTTAATATTTTTTACGCTCAAATTTCCAAGCAATTTTTTTATTTTATTATCTATGAATATTTTCCCGACATAACATACCTTTTTGTTTTGTTCATACCTTTATGACATAAATTGAAAATAAAATAGATCGTATTAATAATTCAGGACAGTGCGAGATGTGAATGAAAATTTACAAGAGGTATAAAACAATCACCAATATATTTTACAAATTTATGAGACATGTTTCCTCTGTTTGCGACCTTACATTGCGAGGATTCGCTAATCTTTGAGAAAAAATATTATTACAAACATATTGTACTAAGTTATTGAGGTTTATGTGTTGTCATTAAATATAGTACACTATTCATCCATGCTAATATTCTCTATAAAATAACGTTGTAATATACATTGGTTGAATGGGATATTGTATGCTACATAAGAACGTTTTAAAATAACCCTTAATCAAGATGATTAAACTCACTCTTCAATATTCTATCTCATTACATTACGGCTGTTGTATTCCTTTTGTCCACGAAGTAAGGGACATAACTTCACAGAGACACGAACGGAGTCGAGTCAAATTTCTTACGTGAATACTAATTTTTATATCTGACGTGTACAAAGAAATTATATTGACCTGAATCAGTTCACAAAGTGCCCGTTCTTATTACTGCATGCATAATTTATGTAGCCAAACACAATCAAGCGTTGTAACGTCAAAGCGCATGACATGTGGTTAAGTGAAGCTTATTTAATGGAGGACTTTATATGTTATTTTTACACCATACATCTTGCTTACATTATATTAGAATATATAAATAACATGCCTGTCACGTCGCGAATCTTATCTTGTATATGTATAGTGGCTGTATTGTGGCTCAATAGCGCCGAACATACAATGTCATTGGCATTGCCGTTTCTGTATATTTTTGAAAACATTAAAGAACGTCTTATTCTTTCCTTTTATGATCTCTTTTTTACAGGGAATATATTTCTGAACTGATATAGATATTTCTGGATTCAATATGTATTTATTATTCATACGTTACCCCAGCGCCAAACTTATAAAACACACTCAAGGTTTCGAGAACCTTTAATATTTGAAATGTTAAGAATAAAATACAAGCATTTTCTTTTTGTTTCCTCATACGAAAATCTAAATTTGAAACACCGAGCTTCTCTACGTTGGTCAAATCAATTAGAAATCCATTGGCAATATGTTGCAAGAAAACAGATAAAATACCAGGTAATAAAAATACATTTGTTTTTCTTTATTTAATACAATCGAAAGCATTTCCTTTGCGGTCGGATGTTCGGAGAATGGTAGCGGCTATAATGTGCTTGAATAAGGCGGCACTTATTGGCAAATTGGCTAAACCTCCCAAGGTAGTAAACGAGAGACCCATGAACATGAAACTCCCACTTTTGTCTGGAAGAAAGCACCTTACCACCATATGTTGATATGCTCCAACCATGACTAAGCCATATGAAGTAAGGTCTCGTTATATGAGGATCTTCACATAGTCATTTCTGACGTTACAAAGGCATAAAGGCTCGTCATTCTTGGCGATTTTAATGCAAAAGTAGGATGTGGTCACGTTCCCTGAGATGTTACAGTAACGGTCTCATTTTGCTCCAGACGTCCGACGAACATAAACAGCTGATCACTAATACAGTGTTCACCTCGCTGCCTATAATCGAACATCATAGATGCACCCTCATTGTAAGCACTGGCGCCTCATCGACAACGTCAATGTCAGGAAGAGGGACAGTCAGGATGTCGGTGTGACCAAGTCCTTGTGCGAAGATGACTACTGGGCAGACAACAGCTTCATCATCACCAATCTCAACAGCCGCATTCTGCCCAAAAGACGCCCACAGGGAAAGAAGGCTCATAAACGACTAAACATCGCCAAACTTAAATGCACAGTACTAAACAGTATCTCGTTAGTGATCTAGAAGAACGTCCGAAATCTATCCCTCTATACTATCAGAATGTGGAGATCGACCCGATGAGATTCAGAGAGCTGGTTTACAGCACAGCCTTGTAAATCCTAGGACCCTCAACCGGAATACATCAAGACTCATTTGATGAGAGCTGCGACGAGATCAAGCAGTTGCTGAATGGGAAACACCGCCTTCTTCAAGACTACCTGGACAACCCCAAGTCCACATCTAGGAAAGATGCGTACAAGAACATACGAAGAACTATCCAGTAGATGCTCCGCCAGTTGCGACACACATAGTGTCATGGTTACTCGCGCTTTATGAGCGTTATTCGTATAATATTGTATAAGCCCCACTTGTCAAAGGGTAAGTGTTATGTCCCACTTTGTCAATGGGTATTGTAAAACATATACTAATAATACTATAACTCACTCCCCTCTGATACTCGTTATCTAAGAGATGACCGCCCACGGTATAATTGCCCGGTTCGCGTATGAGAATAGATATAGTAAACTGAGCAGGTGTATTGAACAAAGAACTCCGAGCCCCCGTAGAGATAAATAAACAATTTAATCAATTACATACACACTTATGAAACTTCCTTTCATTAAGAATACACGCGGTTTAGAAATACAACTGTCACCGAATTACAATAACATTTGGAATAGATTTAAACAACTTGGCCATTGTATTACTGATAGTTTTAAATCATCATAGGATCCAGTGGTACAATCGAAGTCAATGAATTATTCGATTTTCATAACCTGCTATTCACTGTTCAATCCAGTGCTGTTATATATATTTCTTTCTCTGCAGAAAATCTGCACTCGTGGATGTTTCCGCTTGATTCCGGACTTGTCCACTTATCATGAGTACACTGCAATTTCCGTTTCTCCTAATTTCTTTCACCAAAATTTACGTCGCTATTCCCGTAATTTCACAAACTTCCAAACAGCTATTTTCTTCCTTTCACAAGAAAATTAAAACAATCTAAGTCTCTCGTTTCAATGGTTACTGTTGAGACTTTCCATTATTCCTTGTTCGAGCAATCAGATATTTCTATCATTGATAACAACTTTACGGCTAGTAATTAACTACACATGTCCTCAGATGAAGGTACTTACACACATAGTGAATTATACATCGAGGCTTTGAAGTCGCGCCCTATAATTTATACAGCACATAAATTGAATACACTGTCGCTAAATCATCTATGAAATCAAAATTCGGTCAATTTGCATGTATTCTCGTAACCGCTTAACTACTGTAATACATTAAATTCTTAGAAGCTAATCATTATGCAAACCAGATGATAAATTCAAGAATTAACGTAAAACGTCCTATTCATAACCCAGCATAGTGTTTTTAAGACATAAATTAACACTACGTCATTCTTAACTAAGAATTAAGGTATGAATTCCAATTCATAATTCAAAAGCACATTATTAAACAAATGTATCGAATTGAATCAATTATACAAATGTATCAAACGAAATCATGCAGACCTGTAAACTAAGTAAACATCATATAAATTGCATCAACAACATACATGGAATTGTGGCAGTACCTTTATGTTTTTGGTGTTTAACTCAACCGTTGGTTTGGCAGTTTCCGACCACGCTTCCTTAACGAATGTATTTATCTCAAATAACACCCGGAGTCTTAGCGAATTCTATCTCTTGTTCTTTCACAGGAAAAATTCAGACTAACTTTTAATTTCACTAGGCCTTAATTATGTTCTACGAATTTTGGTCTGAAAACACCCCCCTTATTTAATCGTGACCAATCAGAATTAAATGTATTTCCTCCCGATTTCCTCTAAAAGTCACGTACGTCGTGGTAAATATGACACGCTTGGTTTTAAGTAATATAATCCATGCATTTTCTCAATTCTGAAAATTTTCGTGAGAAATGAACTTTAAAATGTCGCCAGTAGTCAGTCGGCTGTTGAATAAACACGGTTTAATTAGTAAAACGGTCGTACTATACTCTACAGACACCCCTTTAACATAACGTGTCATCATAAATCTAACTAATGGCTATCTGGTCACACCAAATGGTTTATTAATAGATCGACTGAAAATTGCCACTTCACTCATAGCTGAGCAACAAAGCTGACAAGATTCAGTTCTACGCAGACCAGCATGACACGATGAACGTCTACAGTGTCCTGAAAGACTTGTATGTACATACATTCTCTAGATTATTTCCGTTTCTCAGCAAACATGGCAACACAATAATTACTGACAAAGAGTAGATTCGTCAACGATAGGCTGAACACATTGACAGCGCCCTGAAGCGCCCTTCATCCATCAATGATGAAGCCAATAGTCGTCTCCCCCAATTACCCATTAAGGAAGCACTGGATGACCCTCCAAACTTCATAGAGACGCAGAAAGTGACACTCTGTTCTCCAGAGCAAGCACTTGGTTCAGACTCCATCCCAGCTGAAGTCTACAAGGAAGGGGGCACAGCCCTGATAGAATGGCTCCACGAACTGTTTTTACTGTTATGTCAGCAAGATACGATCCCCTAGAAATTCAAAGACGTTTCAATAATCCATCTGCATAATCGCAAGGCATGCGAAAACCACCTGGGTATATCTTTCCTCTCAATTACAGAAAATATAAAATCCAGAATTCGACTGAACCTCCTCACCACACACCTTGACCAGGGGCTATTGCCAGAAAGCCAAATCGGATTCCGACAATAGCGTGGGACCATCGACATGATGTTTGCTGCGTAACAGCTACAACAGATATGTGAAGAGCAATACACCAACCTTTTCAAGATCTACACCGACTTGGCAAAAGCCTTTGATAATGTCAGCAGAGAAGGCTTGTTGAAAGTAATGGCCAAGTAAGGATGCCCAATACAATGCATATCCATGCTGCAGCGTTTTCACGATGGCATTGTCCAGGACAATAGGGACATATCAGCCATTTCCAGTAACTAATGGCGTCAAATAGGGTTGTGTTCTGGCACCGACACTGTTCAGTTTGTATTTCTCTGCCGTGCTGTCTAATGTTTTCGGAGACGGAGAGGCTGTAGTCGGTCGTAATAAGGTGCCATACAGATGGAAAACTATTCAATCCCAGGAGGCTGCAAGCAAAAACAATGGTCATGACAGGCACCATCAGGGATTTCTTTATTTCCGATGACAGCGCCTTCAATGATTGCTCAGAAGCCAACATGCAAAGCAGAATTGCCAAGTTCTGCAGCTCCTGCACAAGCTTTTGTCTCACCATCATTACCAAGAAAACTGAAGTCATGTATCAGCTGGCCCCTGGAAAACCCTATGTTGAACCCAACATCACCTTCAACGGCCAAAAACTCAACTTTGTGAACCGCTTCACCTACCTGGTCAGAACAAAGTCACATTACGTAACTATTGACGACGAGGTGAACGTTCGCATTGCTAGAGCCAGCGCAACTTTTGGCAGATTGTATGCCAGCGTCTGGAGTATAAGAGGCATCAGCATGCAGAACAAACGTTAGGTTTGCAGGCAGTTTTTCTCCCCACACTACTTTACACATGCGAAACATAGACTATATATCATCGCCATGCTAGGACGCTATGCCACTTACACACCACAAGTCTCAGGATGTGCATGTGACCAAGTCCTTGTGCGGAGATGACTGCTGGGCAGACCACCTCCTTACCATCATCAAGCTCAACATCCGCATTCAGCTTAAACGAAGCACACAGGAGACGAATGCTCATTAATGCCTAAACATGGTGCTCTGGAAGAACGTCAGAAATCTACACCTCTCGATAACTGATGCTAGTTATATCAGGATTTCATCATTAGAATATTTCTTTTCTTGTGATAACCAAACTTCTTTCTGCGGACGATAAGATATAAATTCTTCGCTAATTTCATTAAATATTATTTATATATCTTACCAATACAATCTGTACTCACTTCTTTTCCGAAAAGTGTCTACCAAACCAGACATAACAAATCGGATTAAGATCTTTAGCACACTCAAATGACTTGATAAAGGCAAATCCAGCTGAGTCAAAATACGGTAAAGTCATGTTTATCGCAAATCTGGTCATCTCATGTGTAGGATGTATAAATCCCTTAAAATATTCATGACATTCAATTATTCCAAGTAAAGTTCCTGCATAAGACGCTGCCATATCACCCGAGATAACATCATTATAATTATATGTATAGTAGTTCACAATCTGCTCTGTCTATATTTGCAGCAACATAGCTAAACGTCTTTCAGAAATTCAATTGGTATTGGCTTCCACGAATTTTTATCTCTAGAAAATTGATAACTACTAACAGAACTGTAAAAATAAAATTATTAGGTAAATGTTCAATGTTGTCAGTCTGCGATACAAATTTTTGCTCAAGATTTTTCAGTTCATCGTGGATTGATTATGAACGATTAATAGCTCCATTATGTAGTTTAAATTGATCATCGTTTACATTAAGAGAACTTGAAGAAAAAAAACGCGGACACACGATCGCTTTAACATATATTTTCAATAAAATCAAATATATCACCGTCATTAAATTGTACGGTAAGATTTCATAGAAATAATGTTTACTGCATTTTATCCACGCATGCCCATGATATGATTTGTAAACTCTAACTGTAATATGTGCAAACTATTATCAATATTTTGATCACGATCCATACAAGTCATCAGACCATGATATGCATGTGCTACGTGATTCTGATCAAAACTGAGTAAAATATCTTCAGATGGTTCTTCATGGTCATTTATTCTTAAACAAAAACTTCAGAATCGTCAAAATATCATATGGCTTTGAATCTGAGTGTTTAATGGGGCTGAACTTTGCAACGCAATGAAAATAAGTCGTGTTCTTCTTTGTTGTTTTTGTTCTTCCACTTTTTGCATTTTTGTTCTTTATGTTGATTATACAGTCACGTAGTTTTTTGCATTGATCTATTCTATTTACGATGTAATTTTATATTGATTTCTATCTGTTTTAGTTTTAAGTTCATAACAAATGTCAACCCAATGTTATCGATTGGAAATATATTTTCCATGGCTTGGTCCCAACATTTGTTTTCTTATATCATAGTTTATACGAACAAGGGCTGTAAATTCATTTGGCTCAGTCTTATCGATTACTTTTGAACCATTTTCAGGAACTCTATTATGTAATTCTTTGACTATTTCTACATCGTTTTAGTCTCTTTAGTAATATGTTTTACTGGTTGAAGCATTAGACCAGTAAGATCTTAAAAAGTCTTGATGTCTCTTCATATTTGCTTGATTGCTTCTTGTCGCTCTCGTGCTAATCTATGTAAGATTCAGCTACCATTATTGATAAAATAATAATTTTTACTCACACACTACAGCGGCAGAATGGGCGCGACCTCCATGAAACATCTGGTGGGTAAACACATCACATATTTGAATATGAAGAAGAAAATTGAAAAATAATAAAGTAATAAAAATAAACTAACACAATTAGAGAAACTCGGTCAGCTAGAGGCTTAGATTTGGTATTATTCACCCTGTATTTGTCTTTCTTGTAGGAAGCTTTCTTTTTCGAACATGACGTTTCATCAAAATGTCTTTTCGCACTCTCTTCTGCTAAGAAATAAAAGAAAACAATATACAACAATATCAACCAGATATTAGGATGACATATTAAGATATATGAATAGGCATGGACGTTTAGTATTGTGTTTTCAAACGCTTCAATTGACATATTGCCTGAACGATACTGTAACGTTATATACTCTGCTGTGCAAAAATATAAATGTCAGCCAACTCGACAATTGACTACGGCAGTCAAGAACAGCGAGAGTATTTACTTAACTTTGAAAATATTCTAAACTCCATATGGCATGATAAGTATTTACCTATCTGTGTATTCACAAGGCAAGGAATATCTTGATTGGTAGTTTATATTTTCTTTTCCAAATATTTTAGATATGGTTGTCCTTATCCAAGCCCATTTTGTATCTCAGAGTTGATACATATTTGAACAAAGACACAATGTAAGCGATTTACAAGAGGCAGACTCAAGGCAAATAGAATATGCATGTCTGACCGTTGTTATTCTCTTAGAAACCTTCATGTAATGCTCTATATTTCGTTTTAAAACATTCATTCTTCAAGTGTATTTTTCGTGTAAAATCTTGTCAGCACAATTGTATTTGCGTCTTTAACTGTAGCGGTAAGAGTTTCCAGATTTTCTTTCTAAAGTTCTCGGAAATTACAATTCTCTTTTTATTTAGAATGTTGTGAAATTGTAAAATTTTGAGTGTCAGTTATTGATCCACTATCGTCAACAAAGTATGAATAGAATTCAAAATCTTGTAATAATAATCATAATTTACTTTTCATTATTTATTTCGTTATAGCATGTAATTAAATCTATAGAGTTTAATATACAAAAAAATCTTTTAAATGCATCTTCGTTCTCTGTGAATCGCACTTAATGCAAAGCGATGTAAGTATTATTTAAGCATCATAATGATTTCCAACTACATATTTGTTTGTTTTTTTTTAGCTATATGGTAAGCGTCAGTACTAGATGAACAATTACAGCTAAATATTATGAATCTTCCATGTACACATAAGTGATTTGTAAATAGTAAGGCACGTCAATACAGGTATGCAAGCATGTAAAAGGCACGTCATGCATGCATGTATGTATTTATGTATGTCCTTGCGTGCGTAATGTATGTATAGACCTTGCAGGTGTAGCTTTGTCCGACTTCTACATTTGTCCTCTCGCTCTGTGTTCCTAATTTCGTCGGATGAGTCGGAAAAACTGCTCAAACGTGAAAATAACCCTTCAACACTTACCTTCCAAAGCAATCTTATTACTGTCCGAAATGTATGATTAAATTAATTCGGTTAGAAAAATATGAAAGTAGTCAGAAAAATATTCCACAACTCTGGTAAAATTGTGTTTACAGATACAAATGGAAAACGACTACAGGAGTTACATAAAAGTTAAAATTAATAATGTCGGTTTCAAAATGGTTCTTTACACTACAAATGAAACATTATTATGGGGTATTATTCTATTTTATTATATATTTCATATATAGGATTTGCTTATACATGTTCTCGATATTTTTTTCTTCTGTTCACATCGTTATTCACTAGGTTAAAATAATCGTTTTCAACTTCATTAGGAGGCGCTCGACAGCTAGTATCACGTGGTGTGTGTAATGTGAAGATGTTTACAGTCACACCATGCGCATTGGAGAATTTCTTGGTTTATGTCTATGTTAGTTTTAAGTACTATGTCTGACATATCTGAGGATATCGTACTTATGCAAATTGTACATAATCTAGGCACACGTCTAACTAAAATGACTGCTACCTTTTGCTAATATACAGTCCTAATTATTTAAAGTACACAATCTTTATCTGTTATTAAAATAAAGAAAATTAATATTCCTGAAATATACAATACAAGCTTCTTGTTGTTACCGTTTACCTATGAAGTTCAGGAAGTGAAAGTGACCAAGCAGAGCTAGCAGTTTTGTGAGAGGGGAACGTGTGAAGTAATGCCAAGCTGTATATGCTACAGCTATATAACACCCATCAATCATACACTAATATAAAAGATTTGTATGTTCTTTGAACAATACGAAAGATAAACAAAGTACTTTTTTAAATAGCCAGCAGAACCAGTAAAGAAATCCGAGAATATATCTTTTTTTTAAATCTTAGCCCTATGCAAAATACAAAACTGCATAGCCCCACAATAGTTGATACATGACTAGTTTGTTTTCCTATGGATGCACAGAGCGCCAAAATGTCATTGTGCCATTTCTTTGCTGTGCATTCAAGCATGTATGTATGTATGTATGTATGTATGTATGTATGTATGTATGTATGTATGTATGTATGTATGTATGTATGTATGTATGTATGTATGCATGTATGTAGATTGTTTAAATATTTCACTGTTTGCTGCTCATTCTAAGACATTAACAAACAATTAGCAACGATTTATCGACCCAGCAATTGGTAGCCAAAGTGAAAGGTCAGTATTTTGTATTTGGGAAATTCTGTGGCGCGAGTGTTTTTCATTTTTCAAGAATTTATATGAAGATGTCACTGAACGACTTGAATACATTTTTGAAATGACAAATCGAGGTAGCTATAGATTTTGTTGGTCATTAAATATAGAGCATTAAAATAAGTAAAAAATTATAAGATTTTGAAAAATGATAATGGCAATAAACCTTTCCGGTGGGTATTAAATTATGCAACAGTGGGATGAAACAACTTCTGTGCACATAAATGACTGTGGCTCCGTAAGTTGATCGTGCACTGCGATTATGATCATTACGCATAAGTGGAAAATGCAACTTATAATACACTCTTTTGAAGAGATGGTGTTCACATTTGTTTTTCCTTTTACGATACGAGTCTCAAATCTGTGTTTTTGTATTTGTTGCTCTAACAAATACCGATACTTCATAATTTTTGTATTGATAATAATCAAGGGAAGAAATGATCGATTACTCAGAATCGATTGATATTGATTCCAGCTCTAGTCCTAATCAAAGTTGTTCACAAACGTTAATACTATGTGCGTTTTTTGCTTTTCTCATATGGATCAATTTCATTATAATCTGCTAAAATGCCACCAATAGTAAAAGAATAGAGCGCATAAGATTTATTTTGGCGACATTTTCAAATGGCACGTACTCAGGCACCTATCATAGATTTTGCCGTAGTTGTCACTACCACGTTTCAGTAGAGTCTACTCTTATTTTCTTGAATCTAATAAAGAAATAAAACTTTATACAAAATATAGTTTGTAAAGAATACATTTATGCGACAATAATATTAATGCATTTCGTACATAAGATATTTAAATTAAATCACAGAAATTTCGTTAATGTATTAGAAAATGTATGTACATGTATTATTGGTGATAAGTATGACTTAGGGTAGTATGTACTTATTCCGGTTGATACATATCACTATAAGAACATCGATTCTCACGACTAATGTTTGTACATAATGACGAATGCAATAACCGCCGCGTCGGACCTTGAAATTATTTATATAGATTTTAATTTTGTAAATAAGAAAGATTATCCCAGACCCAAAATAAACGTTTCAAGGACTTCTCGTCATCGTGGCCAAAGAGTTAACAACGCTGCGCTGGAAACCTTTTCGCCTCGCACTGTTGCGGATTTGAAAACAAATTTCTTAAAAATTATGACTGCAAATACAATACAACAATCAAGATAACAGTTGATAAAATATACTGCAACCTCAAACTAATTTTAAAGTTAAATTTCATTACTCAAGTAGATCTGGAACCATTTGAAAACTAAATATATGTATTTTATATTGGACAAGGATCACTGTGAAACATGGTTTTACAGGGTATACACTATTTTAAACTATGTAATATTTATCTACTATTAAACCATGACATTACATTTCCTCATGCTTGTCCAGAGGCTAAAGCAAAAGTGTTCCTCCTTCAATTATTAAATATTCTAGAAATACAGAATCCTTCGAAGGGACAATATCTAATAAAATTTCCAAGAATTCATTTCTTCCATCTAACTGTTGAGTGTTGAAACGATCCCTGATGTTATTCAGCAGAAACAAGATTTCTAAATTAAATGCTGTGATACATATATAAAAGGTTAATTCTTATCTTTGGCTACTGAGGAAAATCAAAACATACATTCCTCTTCAGTATAGGGTCATCTTTTAAAAAAGTTATATTCAGCCATATCTGGACTACTGTAACGTAATTTGGGGTAATACCTCTAATTCAAACATAACAACACTTATAAGGCTCCAAAAGAGGGCTTGCCATTTAATTCTAGATCAATGTATAGACAATTTTCAGGATGCAATGAATAATATAAAGATTTTAACAATACATGAAAGAATATTTCTTAGAAAAGCCAAATTGATGTATAAAGTATCCAGAAAATCCATTCCTGTCTATCTAAGCAATATCTTTCACCAAAGAGATGCTGATGGTATTCCAAATTTAAGGTCCATAAGAATAAAAAATTACAATATACCAAGGCCAAAGAAGGAATTGTTTAAAAAAAGTTTTCAGTATACTGGTCCAGCAGTATGGAACAACATTCTCAGCAAGATAAGGCAGGCTCCTAGCATTTCTTCATTTCATAATCAATGTCTTAAATGGATAAAATCTTTAGAAAATTGAACAGTGCTAGTACCAAAAAAAATATAAAAAATACTGCCTGCTTGTCTGTTTTTTGGGGTTTTATTTGCATCATTTTCAAAGCTGAATGTTTCAACACAGATTGATATTTTATGTTTCTTATTTGTTTATGTTTTTACAGATGCCTGTGCATGTGTTCCAGGCTTGATACTTTGAAATTTTTAAAATTCCTTAATTATTTAGCATTGAGCCAGACTCTTCACATCATGTTGTATGTATTGTATATATTGTACATAACAGATAGAAGGCCTCAAGGTAGATTAGTTCTGTAACTAATTGTATTACCTTCTCTAAATAAAGTCTTTATTATTATTATTATTATTATTATTATTATTATTATTATTATTATTATTATATATTGTACGTAAGATTGGTGCCATGTTCATTTAGAACAAAGTAGACATTATAAGTCTTTTGGTGAACAACCCTTGTCATAATGTCCATCCATTCAGGGGGATAATGACAAGATTATATTAACATGGTTTTCATGGCAGCCATTTTGGATGTATGACTGGCATAATTTTCATTGTTCACTCATGTATCATAATAAGCATATTTGGAGAAGAGAAGAGAGAACTCATGTAGCTGACAGTCTTTCGAGAGGAGCTAACAGCTAGGAATGTGTGGGGTTTTTGAGAAAAATAACTTTTCATTCAGGAGGACAGCAATAACAAGATCTTTAAAATGGCAGCTGTGACAGCCAAATTTGACATCAGAATAATTTTCATTTAAGACCTACTGGACAACATAACAAGTCTTCTTATAAAACTTCAACATCAATATGACCTTCTGTAACAGTTTAAATATGACCAATAGAGCTAAAGAGAAAATGTTTTAAAACAAATGACAACAAATTAGTCATTTCCGTGATAACCATATCTGATGACCAGATATGAACGAGGATTGGACATCATTTCTGTAAATGTGAAAAGTGTTCAACATGATTAAAAAATGATCCTTTCTTTCAGATTTGCTAAATTTCTATTAAACAGGCTTTAATATGCTCGTAGCAGGCGCTATAATTTTTGAAATATCAACATTTTTTCCTCAAAAGCTTAGACGCTCTTCAAGTCATGATGCCCTCAACCATTGATGCCATTAATCCAAATATTTTAAAGTTCAATTGTGCTATCAGTACTCTCAGAAAAGAATTCATTTAAAGTTTTCCCTATCTTTAGTAAAACTGGCAATATCTAATTGGATTCAAAACCAAAATGTTTCTGTCAAATTTGGTTAAACTGTGCTAAGGAGTTTCTGACAAGTTGTGTAGTTAGTTTATATTATAAGTTGCAAGGAAGACAAATAGCGAATCCATACCAAACTGAAAGCCGTCTATGCCAGGATAATTTCTGTCAAATGTTTAGGAATCCTGTTCAGCAGATTTTCAGAAGACATCGTTCAGAATACACTGAACCGTTTTTAAAAGCCAGGACTCTGGAATAGTCACTGTATAATCATGTTTAAATTGGTTCGATGGTTTTTAAAGGTTGTAAACGAATACAGACTATAGAAATACTAATTGTTGGTCATAGGAAAAGGTCCATTGGGTTATCTCCCCTTATATTGGCCCATTTACAAATATTTTTCATTTCTAAAGTTTAGTATTTATTAAGCAGGGATATATTATATTGAATAATTTATACAAACAGATGTAATGAAGATCCAACAGTTGCGTTAGATTCCTAAAAATAAATATGGGGTCGGGAAAAGGGTACATACATTCCTCAGCAGACTGATGATGCATGTGACTTGTTATAGCTTTCAGTGTTTGTCCTAATTAAAACTGAAGCTATAAATATGTTTCCAGGCACTATTAAGAGTTACAGACTTTGTTAGGTTTCATGAAATTAAGTGGGACCATGTTTTCTGAAAATGGACAAAAATGCATTTTGAGAATTGCCCAACCCACACTCATTTCATGTCCTGAAATTACGCCAATCTGCATCACAGAGACAGTTTAGACTTAATTTTTATCATTCTTTGATGCATCTCTATTAACAAATAGCTTGATTTACTTACAAAAACTGGTATTTCAATTTTCATGTCTTATATCTACAAATAGGTTAGTTCTCAAGACGTATCGGTCCTATTAA
This sequence comes from Unio pictorum, assembly GCA_030141615.1. Taxonomy (NCBI): domain Eukaryota; kingdom Metazoa; phylum Mollusca; class Bivalvia; order Unionida; family Unionidae; genus Unio; species Unio pictorum. The sequence goes on from JARLTB010000610.1 coordinate 825,576, forward strand.
ACAAAGTAAAGACGCGCATTATGAATTACGTTAACTATTAGATTATGCACAATATTTGCTTTGTCTATGATTGCTACTTTTTAAAATTATTTTTTTGACTCAGTACCACGATAGAAACGTTTTTAAACTTACAATATCACTTTGACTTTGTCGGGCTGCGTACGCCTTTCTTAAAAACAACTTAAAGGCTTGTTAAGTTTATCAACCTATGTTTCGGTAATCAGTTACATGCACAGTTTATGAAATTGTAATTATGTTGAAAACTAGTTCTACCGTTTGGTTAATTTATTCGTCAATACAATATACAATATGCAGTTTTCGATACATTTTTAAATAATGACTTCGCACGACTCTCTCAGGATTTGTGAGGCTTTGTGTGGCATTGTCGAGCTTGGTATGAATTTGTTAGGCGTTGTATAATTTGGTCATATGGAAATATTTCATTTTCTTTCAATAATCATTCGATTGAAACATTTATCAAATAATAAACAGTTTGCATACGATTTTCCTATTATTTAAAATCGAGCTTTACAGTCAAATTGTATTGGTTATTTAATTCGGCATAATCATGTTCAAAACTAATCCTTGAGTTGGTTAATTTATTCGTCAACATAATTTACAATATAAATACACTTGTCATGTATAGTCTTTATGACTGTCAGCCTTTGTGAAGCTTAAGATCATCATTTTCCGAATGCGTGATGGGAAGTGGGCTGTCAACGTTGAGGACCAGTGGAGGTAAACTTTAGGTCCTTATATGTAAGAAGTGTATCCAGATATTTAAGTTTGTTTGTATTTGTTGTTGATGTCTTATTGCTTAAATAACGGCGTGATGTAGCATGTGCCCACATCAACTGACAGGGTAAGATAGGCCAAATTTGCACCACAAACTTGGCTTTATTGCGCCGGGAGATCAGTGTCCAAGATGTGTAGTCGAAAATACACGAGCGTTGAATGTAATAAACTTCTCAGCTTGAGTACTTTCTCAACGCAATATCACACTCTTCAACATTTATCTGAAAGGTCCTGTGTTAAATGTAGTATGTCAACATTATGTCAGCAAAACACAGCAAATAAAGGCATCAAGCGTGTACCTTTGAATTAGTTTCATACAACTCCACTAATCATCACCTCAAATCAGAATTTGATTGGTTGGTCGGCAAAGCAACGAGGAGACAGAGTTTGCCCATTTAATAAACTCCACAGCTTGTGTAAGTAGCCAGCTCAAACGTTTGTTCTGAAAAAAAAGGTTTTTTTCCATTCTTGTATCGGATATAGTATATGAATGGCACGTACAACAAAAACAAACGGTCTAAAACAGGTTAATGACGTCATCCAAACGTAGCTTGTAAACATCAGAGTACAGAATATATTATTATGTCATTTCCTTCAACGCTGAGATATTTGGTGATAGCTGGATCAGCTTTAGCATGCTTATACTGTAAGGGCCAATATATGCTGTGTTGTGCACACTTGGGCTAGTCGAAAATATTAATTTTCAAGCAAATGTGTTCTTAACAGGTAATCGACTTTGTTCGGTTTTCTTTTGAGGTTTATGGTACAGAAACAAAAATAGATTCTTTAGCGAATATGCAAGTGGAGCAAAGTGCATTTCACGAGGACGTTCTACATTAGCTGACCATTCTGGTCCGATGGTAGGATTCGAGCCGGCGTTTAGTTTCTATCGCACACTAACTACTGAACCACCTCTGCTCTAAAAGCTTAATAGATCTAAATCAGTTGTGCTTATATATTGACAGAATTTTCCGACAGTACTTTTATTTGCTGCACGGATTTGAGACTGAAGTTGTGATTCACTTTTTATCGGCAATTTTGGTGTTTGAGGATGCTCTGTACTTTTGAAAACAGTCTTTTAACTTGACCGCATATACTTCTGTGACATTTCAACAAACATTTCAAATATATATATATATATATATATATATATATATATATATATATATATATATATATATATATATATATATATATATATATATATATAGTTTGCGTCAAAACATTTTTTATTGGCTTGCAGAGATCCATTGCCTTTACAAATCAGTTTTTATTCTAAAGGTAAGAATCGGTAAATCCTATATTTTGCATTCGAGGCTTTGGAGACTTCATGACTGCACATTATTGCCCAGTTGGTATGAAATCAAAACTTAAACCGCCGACTTAACATAATGACTAATTTAAGTTTTTGATTTGAAGCGTTCGATTTTTTGAGTCAAAATGCAATTTAAGCCATTTATTATAAACATGTTGCTGAATATTTAAAATTCCTTACAGATGAAGCCTATAATGTCTCTACAAATAAATTAGTATCGTCAAACATCATATGCATATTACGGAGACATTACATTTACACAACTTATCACTGTTATGGAAACAGTATCCAACAACAATTTAGCTTTATTATGGAATCTTATCTTTACACAGCTTATCTATATTTATCATTAAGACAATGTATTAGTTTCCAAGTGCTGGGATATCACGTAATAGAAAAACAATGTCATGCAAGTAAGGTTATATAAACAAGGTTATAAGACATTAAATGCATTTCTGTAAAAAGCGTAAGTAAAACGTTTAGTTACACTCTAGACATAGGAGACTTTAACATTTTCCAAATCTAATTTAAATCGATAACCCTGTATGATACGTACAGCTAACGGATTTTGATAATGGTTCTCTATTCACTGTCATGTTCTTTTCATAGTCAGAGCGTCGCTCTATTAAGGCAAAACAACAGATTTGATTCATAGTGTTTTATGATCTGTTTTCTTATAATTATATGGTATTTTAATCGAGAGAACACATTTCAAAATTTCATACATCAATACAGAAATTTCATACATTAATACAGAAATTTCATACATTAATACAGAAATTTCATACATTAATACATAAATTTCATACATTAATACAGAAATTTCATACATTCATACATAAATTTCATACATTAATACAGAACTTGTATACATCAATACAGAATGTTCATAAATTAAAACATACATACAATGATGAATGTTTATGGTACTGTTATGTTTTAACATCAAGATGTCCAAGTAAAAGTTTTGTATGGATACCTTTAACAAGAATCTTACTGAAAGCTTTAACAAAGTTATCTTTATCTATTTGAACCCAAATCTCAAGTGTTAGATTCCTCACTAAAACGTTAATTAAGACGCCAGACATTTAGTGATATTATACTCATTCATTGAGTATACGTACAGAAAGTAGTTCAGGTGAGTTTGGCTTAACATGAAAATAAATGGGTTTATGTATGCATGAACTCGAAGGATTCCAAATAGTCTATTAAAATATTCCAGGCATGGTAACTTCATATTTTCCTATACTTTCTCAGGGTATATAGAACGTAAGTATGGTTTGTTCAAAAGGGTGCATAGCTCTTTCAAAATACTGTCGATACAAGTTCACCGTGTCATATTATATGTTACCTTACTGCATTCAACTGAAAGTATAACGGTTAATCATTCTTACACATCGTTAATACAATGAATCAACATGTAAAGTATTTCATTATGACCATCAACTTTATCAAGTATAATTGAAATCCACTGAAAACCAAGAGTCTAGTTGTGTTCATATAATTTATCGCAGGAAGATAAACGGACAGACGAACACGTGGACTGAATATTAGACACGATGCGACGACTTTGAAGTATATATTAATTAACGTATTCTGTAGATCATTTATATCACTGAACGATGGCAAGAAAATTCGATGAAACCGTTCCCTGGAGATGAATATTATATTCAAGTTTGCTATGACTTTACGTCACCTTATGATACTTATGCCAATTTTGTTTTCTCTTTTTCTCCAGGGACGACTGTTAACTATGAAAGCAATCGTGAAATTGTAAATTATACATTCGGTTTGTATCATATTTTTGCATTTTAACTAAATCATTTTCACATAAATGGTTACGTTCGCTTGCTTCAATGTTGTAAATTAATGATCCAGTCAATTAAATAACACAAAAACTACATTTTGTGGACAAATGAAACGCTAAAAATTATATAGATGATATTTCGTTCAGCGTTAGTAATAATCAGCAAAGGGAATAATATACGTGCGCAATATTAAAAGCTTGAAACGTACTCAACAGATCGTCATCATTGTCATGCCTTATTAACTTAAACAAATTTAAAATGAATTAGAAGGTACTACTAATTACGAAGTAAAATGAAAAATTAAAGCTAATATGTCCAACAATATAACAGGTTATAAATGAATCATTTTTCCATTTTATTTCTGCAAATAAATATGATAATACTTGCGTCTGCGCGCGTGAGTGGAGGGCGAGGGGCCCCGAAAAGTACATTTCAATTAACTAAGAGTCGTACTTATTTAAAAAAATATGGTAGCAATTATGAAGCAATTCTTCTTGACTATATATATATATATATATATATATATATATATATATATATATATATATATATATATATATATATATATATATATATATATACGTGTGTGTGTGTGTGTGTGTGTGTGTTTATGTTCTGCACAGGAACATTTATACAGGTATAATCACAAAATTATTTGTGAATATATGAGAAGGTGACGGAGAATGTATTGTTTAAATATATTTTTAAACACTCAAAATCGAGATTTCAATTGCGCTTTTGTGTTAATTACCCCCCACCCCCGCCCAAGCACTAGGCTACTTTTCATAGCGGGTCTTGCAAAACATTAGGAAGCGAATGTTTGCGATATATTTTTTCAATACAACATCAATTTCACATCTGCTATCTGTCATTGTTGACAATCTTTATGTTTTATAGGTGACTTCACGAACGTGGCACGCTCGATCAATCACATTTATTGGATATTCACCAGTGCTTGATTGGTCTCTTTCGTCAAGTCGGATATCAAGTTGATCACAATAATATATCCTGGAAGATTATTTTGCCAGGATACGTAGTCCATGGAACTCCTTGGAAATTTTTCAGAGAAGCAGCAATATCTTCCCCTATCTTTGTACCAGACAAAATAAATATGTATTTGCTTCTACTACATTTCACTCGCGTGCTTGTAAGCACACGCATTTTATTTTTAGTTTATTAGTATTGTTAATCCACTTGTGAGTGTGGATGCGATGTATCGAACAAAATATAAAACCATATTAATTATTATATTTGTACAACATGAATGTCGATGATTTCTCATCGACACGAACGCAAGGGCCACTCACGCATTATGCAGCGCTACCAATTTATATCAGAGCAATCATCATATGCCCATTCGGGTAGATCTGGTATGACGCAACTGTAGGTCAATCAAATAATGACATGGCTCAAATGTTACGATGTTACGTAAAGATTTTATTGACGATACGAGGTCGTCAGATGAAGACGGTAATGATATTATTTATTTTATAACCGATATTGATGAAGCACGTCGATAGTGTTATGAATATTTTATAGTACACGACGATGTGATGCTGCTCAAACAATAAAATCCAGATCGGATATTTTCTAGAGGCAGGGACGAAACACTGATGTGATTTATGTTACTCAGCGATATACACAAATATCTAAAGATATCTGGGATAACATCAATCTTCTAGTAGTGTTTAATGGAGTCGATACACACACTGTGGGAAACATTTATCAGACAAGATGTTCAGGGGACACGAATATGATTAAATTCAAAAACTTATTTTCAAAAGCGTAAGATACCCACACGGTTTTACGACATTAATTTACATAATCCTCGGTCGAGATATCTCATATTTTCTCGATAAAAAGCTTGGTTGAGAGACAAAGCAGCAGGAAAGGTGACGACACAAATTGTATCCAATTAATTAAACAAACACGCATGAAAGAAACGAAAACACAAACGTCAAATATAAAATAAAAAGAGCTAATAATCGTAGATAAACCTTAGTCGGGTAAAAGTTCAGGCCCAGCTTTATTGTCCTTCTATTTTTGCGATAGAAAATATTTTCCTAAAAAGTGCAGGGTTCACCATCACTGCTGCTACTGTGTTTCTATGTTTATATCATTAGTATTGCAATACCTAACCCAAAAATCCATTATAATTGGCACTATTAAGAACTACATTCCTTTTCCAATAGTAATACTAATATTGATGATGTTAAAATATGGAACTAAGTCACAAAAGGAGGAGGCAGTTTACTATGTTGTGATACTTTAATGAAATTGTGAATGGAGTTTCGTATGCACAAATATTGTCCAATTACTGTATGGAGATTATTTGATGTTACACATTGAGACATCAGATTATGTTTGACCTATGAGAACTTGGCATATTTGATCATGTCATGTTTATTTATTACTGAATACATGTACTACGTGTGATTATTTTTTCCACTCATGAACATATATACCACGCACCCACCATTGGTTTAGACGGCCATCTGCATCTCGTTTAATAATGTACTCTGTGTTTTATACTAATTGTGAGTATATATAACTCTATTTCGGTCCTTGTAATGTCACCCTGTTGTCGTGAGTATGAATGTGTTCGACAAGGAATTCATCTAAAAACGTTAACAGTTCTCCAAGCTCTGGTTCATCAACAATAAGTGGAATGAATTTCGCATGTTTGGCAGTTAATGTGCATTATTCATTTCCATGTTTGACCATGTATGTGCCGTGCTGAAATATCTCATGAATAGTGTAAGAAAAAAATTGATCTTGCCTTCCATTTATTTTTATCTACATCTGCATGAAACACATATTATAGATTCTGCACCAAATGAATCGGGTGCTACTTTCATTTTTGAGTATTTCTAAATAAAGCCCGTAGTATACTAAAATTGCATCAATATAATATTTTCTATTTTTCTCTTAAATTACAGATGGAATAAACTCTCAAAAGATATTTTTACTAAAATTTTACTTTTCATTATTAACCATTTATGGACCACCAAACCCGAATATACTATTTTATTTCGTCACCAATTTATAGACTGGTTCACAGTACTTACAAATAATTAGCACCGTGTATCCTATAGCCATATTAAATATGTTTTGAAAAATGATGTATTTTTCTCATTGATATTAGAGCGTACTTGAAGGAAAGAATTAGCCATGATTGTGCAAGAATAATAGTGTAATGGCATTTTATGTGATACCAGTGTATATAGTTCAATTGAATCCGCATTACGTGTGGCTGTGTTGTATTTTACCTTTTAGTGGCTTATTCTTGTTAATAAAATATTTTTTTCTGCATTTGTATATTCGTTTTGCCTTTCTATGGCATTAATGGTACTTAAAAGGAACGCAACCAAGCTGACATTAGCAAGTATGACATAACAGAGTATCACATTACATGATGCCTTGTTTTTGCATCCCACACAAGTCATATTGTGTCACTGGCTAAAATACAAGTTTTAAATGTTTCAAATTTCAAAACTGCATTTTCTTTCTTGCTGAATCTCACAGAAATAAGACGCAGTGCATATTTATTCATACCAATCAAACCAAACAAATATGTGTGCCACATGAAAGTACAAAATGATAAGAGACCATTGCCCTGTTGTGACTAAGACAAATACACAATCCCATGAAGCATCAAGAAATGCTGACATTCCAAAATTTATTAAAACTATCAACACATGAGCTTCATCAACCCCAAATCATAACAAAAAGGTATAAAAGCCAAAGAAAAGTTCTATAAGATTTATTATACAGAGGAGTAAATGAGTGCTACATTTTAGTATAAAACTATTGGGAAAGGTGAGGAAGCAAAGAATAGACAGAGTAATTTCTTCAAGCATGGTAATGTTCCCCACAACAAGGGGAAAAGTGCATCAATGCAAAAAACATAGCCTCTTGAGATCTGATAAAGCACAACAAGACACAAATTTGAAAAAGCTATCCAAATTTCCTATAATACTGACATTGATGTTGGAGATGGAAAGCCTGCTGACAACCTGCTGTAGCCCATGCCATGAGGTAAGCTGGAGGTGGAGAAATAAGTGGAAAACGTTGCGATAATAAGGCATGCCAATGTCTATATGTAATATTCGGACATTGATATAACTTATCATTAGCTACTTGATAACGTTAATGAATAGAATTTAATTGCATAGTAACGTTGTTTAATTCATAAATTACTTACCTTGATCCAAACCTCATAAAAAGTTAAGAAAAAACCTCAAAATCAATACTTAGGACACTAACTACTACAAGTAGTGTTAAATTCTTTACTTTTCAAATAAAAAAGCAAATGCAATGCATACATTTTTGAAACAGAGAAATAAAGGGCTGAGAACTATTATTTAAAGTGTAAATATCTCTGCCCTCCTCTCAACAAAAGGTATGCAGAAAAGTTCCAATACTGTTTGCCAAAATATTGAATGTACCAATATGAGAAACAAGACAGAACATAGAAAAGATGTCAAGGATTTTAATTATATGAAAGGAAATGAGACAGACATAACTGATATTCATTTTGACTCAACATATAATAATGCAACTTACAGGAGAGTAGGTAGAACACCCTTTTAATCAGCTAGCAAGTGCACACACATTCTAGTTGAAGAAACTACTCCTGAGAAAATGGTAATTAATGTTACTACAAAGAACAAACTATGCACATTGTATAAAATGCATGCATCTGATGATGAAGCCCAATTGTACCAGTACTCAGCAAATACAAGTTTACAAACAAATATTGGAGAGAATAAACATTTTGTAAGCAGGGGCTAATACATTTGAAGAAAATAGACAATCTAGAGGTACGCAACATTACAACTGTTCCATAAACTGCTAGCCTGCACATTATGAGAGAAAGGAATAACTGAAACAGTCCCTGTAAATCATATTTGATACATGCCATCTGGCTCAGAATCATAGAATGTTCAGTAAAGGTAAGATAATATTTTAAAAAAACTGAAGGAAAAGATGCAGAACAACTTTGCACTTAACTAAGAGATGCCAGGTTGAGTTTGAAAAATCATTAAAAAATATGTACTCCAAAATTAATAACTAATTTATCTTATGCAACAGTTGCAATAGTTAAGTGTTATCAAGGTGATCATCGTCTTTGTCATAAGCAGTCTAATGAGTCTATTCTTTTTTCCAAATCCTGAGCCATCTATTGCCCCTGTAGAGTGTATACAACCTTTCCCATATGTGTTTTGCATAGATTTTTGTTCTCCAAAGTTACATAATAAAAGACCATTATGATTGTCATATGCAAAAACCACCAAAATGATAGCCTGGATGCACGTGGTAACCATGGAAACATGAAGCTCCTATTATTGTATAGGTCGCATATAGGACTCACGGTACTAATTTAACTCCCATAGTAATCATATGGAAACACCATCATATTCAAAATTCAATAACTTAATATTTCGGGGTGCTAATGATCAGACCTATATTTCTGCGTGCACACTAACCTTTTTGCAAGCTTCTCTGTGTGGAGAACACCATAGGAGCCGCCGCAGTTTTTTTATTATCTACATGTACATGAAACACATGTTATAGATCCTGCACAAAATGAATCGGGTGTTGCTTTCATTTATCCTAAAAAAAGCCTGTCAAAATACTATATTTAGAGCAATATATATATTCTATTATTTCTTCACCCATTTTTAGACTGGTTCACATTTCTTCCATATAATTAGTTCCGTGTGTCCTGAAGGCATCTCTACTTTTTCTTGTATTATTTCGCCAGTTTGCTGCGGATAGGCTTATTATAGTTTTTAATGTTATCGTTAATATCTCCGTTAATATCTCCGTTAACGAACTAGATGTTATGAGTGAATATTTGGTTCGATGTTGTTAAAGTGCAAATTAGAATTATCCTCGATCATCCATTTCTAAAAAAAATCGTTTTAAGTTCTTAATATCCCACATATTTGATTCTACGTATACAATATTAAGGTTATTGACTAATTATTAAATACATTGAGCATTAGGACATACGTCGCATAAACCCCGAGCTTACCAAAAAAGCTAGTATACAGAGATACAGCCTGTCACCAAAATCATCATACTGAAATAACCTTCTATGACAGTATTACATACAAGAAACACTTTTCATAGCGGTAAAACGTCGTACATAATGTGAACAGTAAATGTGTTATACAGCAGTAAAGGCTGATATTATCTTTGTAAGGAAAGAAGCGAAACTATTTAGTTTATAATATATTATACTAATAAAGAGACGTGCGGGCACTATAATATTCCTCGAAAGTAATAATGAACACATAAGTGATTTAGTGGCATCAACTGAAATATATTTGCGAATGGAGCTGATACGTCTCAGCTCAAGATATCAAGTCTTGCATATGTTCATAACATGTTGGTGCAATGTGAGAGTACTCTCTAGAGTAACACCTAGTTTTTGTACTGACTGACTGAATTTAATGTTTGTGTTGTTGATCTTTATTGTTTAAGGTAAAGGATGGGAATCAGAAAGTATTTATGTTGTGATCCGAATGGCCTTAATTTTATCATCATTCATCAGCAGCTTGTTATTGTCATCCATAATTTCACATCAGAAATGTACTTCTCTACTCCTTGGGTGGTATAATCAACTTCAGCTCGATGGCTAGACTTATATATTTGGGTGTCATCAGCGTACAATTGGTGTGACACTGGGTGATGGGCTATGACACTTGAAAGAGAAAGTGTACAGAATGACGAAAACAGGTCCAAGAACAGATCCATCTGGAACACTACAACATAGATCAACTGGGCTGGAGTGTATTCCATTTGCAGATACATTCTGTGTCCTTTTGACTACGTATGACTTGAACCACTGTAAGGCTGTATTGTGAATGCCAAATACATGCTGGAGACGGTGAAGTAATATATCTTGGTCTTTTGTGTCAAATGCTGCAGACAGATCAAGGACGGTGAGGACTGTAATCGTACCGCTATCCAAAGCAGAGAGAATGTCATTAAAACCGTCAGAAGATTAATTTCAGTACTGTGGCAAGGGCGATATGCTGACCTTACATTACTAAAAAGACTATTTGAATTTAATTAAATATATTATATTGGATATAAGCACTCAATCAGCATTGCTGTTTGAATTTGATCAAGTTCACAAGACTTTGGCGCACTCTTCATCGCGATTGTTCGTTCTAAATCCATAGAGACAGGTTCAAATGCTCCTAATGGTTGTTGCTGAAATTCTGTATTGTAACTGTATGGTGACGACGATTGATATGCAATTGTGTTGTCAGGCCTATCTCTAATGGTTTGTACATTGTCACGGAGGAAATTTGCAAATAGGCCTAGAAGGTCCACTAGAGATAACGTAGTTGGAAGTGATGTACATTTGTTCTTTGACATTAGTTTGTTAGGTGTCTCAAATAGCTCTTTGTAGTTGGAAATCTCCGTGATTTTGATATATTCAAACCGGTTTAATGTGACCAAGCAGAGTTCTCAAAATTGATATTCGTCATTGTTATGGCATAACTGTCTTGATATTGGTTTAACATGACTTGAAGAGTCCTCATAATTAATATACATCATTGTTAAGTCATAACTGTATTGCTATTAGTTTAATGGGACCAGGTAGAGTCTTTAGAATTCATATACATTATTTTTATATCATAACTTTATTGATATTGCTTTTCTTTGGCCATTTAGAGTCCTCATAACTGATATACGTCTTTCTTATGTCGTCACTGTATTGATATTGGTTTATCGTAACCAGGTAATGTCCTCAGACTTAGCATGTCATAATTATCTTGATTGGTTTGTATTTGGGATATTTACCTCTATATGGGAGAGAAAAATGATTCAATCCACACTGTTCATTGTTGGATAATAAAAGGAATGAAGCTTCAAGTAGTTATTTCATTATGTTTTTTTTAATTTTAATTGTGTTGGATTATACCTAAATTTGATTGCATTTTGTCTGGAAATCTCCATATAAAAGGATATATGATTATAGATTTCAGACTCTACTCTATCATATTATAGTATAAACCCACCCACCAGAATCTCCTTACACTCGTTCTTCGTCCTTCTTAACGTACTACCCAATAAATTGTAATCATAATAATCATTATATATTTGTGTTTCATTTAGATACATATACATACATATTTATATACATTTATTTCAAAACGTATTCTAAAAATATTATCCTCTGGCTGACTGCGTTATGTTGCATGTTTTAGAGTTATTCCCCTTCAACAATTTTGAAGATATTATTTTCACATTGTTTGGGTAGATATGGTAAGATATTAAACGTAACTGCCATGTACAATTTATATAATCTTAGTTTGAATATATATGGTTGGATATTAAATGTAACTGCCATATACAATTTATATAAGCTTTGTTTGAATAGATATTTTCGGATATTAAATGTAACTGCCATGTACAATTTATATAATCTTAGTTTGAATTAAGCTAAAATTTGTTTATTATTTACATAGTAATTGATTCCAATTCATGATGTCTTTTTAGATTAAAATTGGATGATAAGTTTGGGTTTGTTTTTATACACGAATTTAGCATTATGTACAAAGATTATTGTATATACCTGTGATTAGTTTCTGTCCATTTGTTACAGTACGATGCACATTTGGTTATCCGAAGCAGGCCAATAAAGGAATACAAGTATTTTAAAGACTATATAAACAAGTCGTGCACCATATGTACAGTTTCCACGATGACGTCGTCTGCGGAGACATTTCATCATCATCCACATTGTTAAATAACTCAGAGGGCACATTATCACGTAACGAGTTCAAAGAGATATACACACACATACGCACGCACGCACGCACGCACGCACGCACGCACGCACGCACACACACACACACACACACACACACACACACACACACACTACATACATACATACATACATACATACATACATACATACATACATACATACATACATACATACATACATACATAAATACATCAAAGACGTGATATGGAATGCAGTATGGGATTGATACATGCAGTCAGATATATATATATATATATATATATATATATATATATATATATATATATATATATATATATATATATATATATATATATATATATATATATATATATATATATATATATATTCTTAAGCTAGCTGCATAAAAGTCATATATATATTTCCATTAGAGGAAGAAAAAATGTAAAGAAAAAATAGTTGCAATTATATTTGATCTGTTTCCAAATGGCTGCTTTCTCGTTTTTGTCTTTTATGATATGTTCCGAATATGCTAGATCAATAAGCCTATTCGAATATCTGTTTATTTATTTATTGGTTTCGGAGTGTCAGTATATATCAGTCATAAATGCAATACCGGTATTCATGCCTCTTACAAAGTTACGTCTGTCTAGGTGATCGTAAATGAAAGTAATGTCAATCTGATATCAGGCATATAGGCAGGAATTACACTCTTGTTATGACTACGTTCCCGAATGAAAGGGTATTACAACATGGAGTTATCAATAATAGCTTTACCTTATTGTCTTTTGTCTGCCTTATGCTAATGAAAATGATGCAAATCGAACATTCATTATGGCAGATACAGTGACAGATACAGTGCCCAGCTTGTAAATCTTGCTTTGGTTATAAGAGCTGAAGGGAATGTAATTTTGTTATAACGTTTTCTCCACATTTGCGTGATTTAAAGTCTAGTAGGTCAAGAAAGTGGCGCTGATTTGACAAATGATATGGTCAACCAAGCGCAGTCTTAAAACTCTTTACTATATTGGACTGTCAACGTGAAGTGTTTAATAAATAACTTTTGACGTACAAAATGAAAATCGATTGAGGTGATATCCAATATGGTTACCACAGTGGTCATCTTGAATGTAAGACTATCGCTTGATAGCTGGTCATATTGACCTTCAAGTACTAAAGCACGCATTAGGGGTCTCTTTTAAGTGGTGCTGGGCAGCATTATATTCATCTAGAGGTCATTATTATGCCTTTCTTTATCAGAAATACTATAAACTATGGCTTGGGGCCCCGAGTGGCCGAGTGGTCTAAAGCGATGTCCGTTACAGATCACTGCCATCTCACTTCTGTCTGCGTGGGTTCGAGTCTAAGATTCGGCTAATGTAGTTATGTGAGAAAGCTTGTCAGTAGCTTCTCGTGGGTCGGTGGTTCTTTCCGGGGTTTTCCGGTTTCTTCCTCCACCATTAATACTGGCCGCCATGTATAGCCTACATTGTGCTTAAAAATGGCGTTAAACCATAAAAAACAAAACAAAAAACACAACATAAACTATCGCATTAAATTGGTGAAATATTTACAACTGCCAAATAAGGGAAGGTCTCATTTTATATTTACACTGTCTCTGAGGGATCTCTTATGTTCACAAGATTACCTTATATTGAAAATTACCTATTGCTGAAATATTGTAGAATTAATATAAATTACTTAGCATTGTACACCACCACTCCATAAGGATAACACATGAAGCATGCGAACATATTCCATAGGCAAACATAGCAAGATAGTGACGACGCCAATCAGGAAAAGGATCCATCTTAGATGCATTCGATTTAATGTGCTGTTTGACTAAATTGTATATCAAATCCATCACTGTAATACCTATCTGTATTATTGAAATATGGTGTATATACTTTCTGTAGTATTACGATATGTGTTCTAGACACAAAATGATATTCCTCATATTTACTATTGCTGTACATTTACATCATATATCATTGTAATACATTTGATATCCCTCTGATGTGCTGTCTGGACCAAAGGAAAAAAGCTTTACATCATATATCATTATAATACATTTTATATTTCTTCGATACGTTTTTGGGACATAAGGTAATATTCTGTATCCGACATATTGTTGTAGTACATTTGTATTATCCTTCTCATATGTTATCGGGACAAAAGGGAACGGGCTTTACAAAACTCATGCCATTGCAATACATTTGTATTATCATCTTTATATGCTATCTGAAAAAGGGAAATGGCTTTGCAAAGCGCACACCATTGTAATACGTTTCGTATCATTCTGATATGCTATCGTGGCAAAATTGAATAAACTGTCAACTAATCATACAGGTGTACTACGATTGTTCAGACATATAACCCTAAATATAACTATACACAGAAGTAAGGAATCTTTCCTAATACAAGACCGATATATACCTGTACATGAAATACAACACATTATAATGATTCTGTCTTAATATACGACAACGATGTATATATGTGTATTAAATATAAAATATCGTAAGGATTTATTCATATCAGACAAAGATATATCATTGTTACAGGAAATATGAAATATAATAAGAATTCAATACTAATATGAGTTCGATATATCCCTGTAAATGAAATATAAAAGAACATGAAAAATATATACTATTATTAAAAAAGATAACATCCTAGTATATGAAAGAATTCTATAATAATAATTATATAACTCTATAATAAATATTTCTGTACATGAAATATAAAATATAATAAGGATTGTGTACTAATATATGAGAGAGAGTGAGAGAGAGAGAGAGAGAGAGAGAGAGAGAGAGAGAGAGAGAGAGAGAGAGAGAGAGATATCACAGTATGTGAAGTAGGTGAAATATACAATATTGTATGACACATATACTGCGAATAAGACTGACAGATAATATCGCAGTATATGAAAGGTAAAATATCGTTCGGATTCTATACAAATCAAAGTCATTCTTCATGTCTTCACTTCAAATTGTTTGATATATATCAGTTTAATGAAACAAGATGCAATCAACGCCAGAAAAGTTAAATTTTATTAGTATAAATGATATAGTGATATTAATATACAGTTGAAATAATATTAATAAAAGCACAACATTAATTATGTGAATAGTACGGTCAGTATAACAAAATATACTCATACACTTCATAACTGTATGAAAGACAAAGACCAAGTTTTAATATCATAAACTCATACACTTCATAACTGTATGAAAGACAGAGACCAAGTTTTAATATCATAATCATACACTTCACAACTGTATGAAAGACATAGACCAAGTTTTTATATCATAAACTCATACACTTCATAACTTAACTGTATGAAAGACAAAGACCAAGTTTTAATATCATAAACTCATACACTTCATAACTGTATGAAGGTCAAAGACCAAGTTTTTATATCATAAACTCATACACTTCATAACTGTATAAAAGACAAAGACCAAGTTTTTATATCAACTGAACTTGTAATTGTTTTAAAGGACCCCGAAGTAAAAGCTGTGATATATTATATTTTTTTCTCGGCATAATAAAATAACATATTTAAGTTGTTTGCATTTGCTTTTTTCCGATTCCATGTTTTCTTCTGTAAAAGTCTTCTGGAACATTTTGAAACACATTACACTGAGTAGCTCTTAATCACTTTTTGTTTGTGTACGCGCCAAAGTTATGTTTATTGTTAGCATTATATAGGCCTCTGAGGCAACAACATATATGTTATGTGGCAATAAATCTATTTGGGCATCAACATATATGTTATGTGGCAATAATTCTATTGGGCAGATAACGGACTGGGCTGTTTACGTGCGATTAGAAGCAGACAACCGCATGATTGACCATCTATTCAGTATATCAGCCATCCAACCAAGCATCCAACCAACCAACCAACATATCAACAGTATCTTTTATTTTACTTGATATCTATAAGCTCTTTTCAATCATTGAGATAGAACAGCAAAATGTAAAGCGAAGAATGTATATAGATGAAGCTATAATCACGCGATTTAAGTCAGCTTTTAAAACATATTTTATAGATTATGATAATGCAACCCAGGTAATTTAATAACTAACAATGAAGCATTTTGTGTCATTAAATATTCAAACAACTGTCTCAAACTAGCAGCCTATAGTTACCAGTTGCAAAACCAACTATATTTTCAGTTGTCTTTTGAAATCAATTAAGCTCTAAATTAGTGTATTTATTTCGTAATATATGTCTAGGAAATCTATTATAGCTAGTGTTCTTCTAATTGTGCAATGAAAACGAATCTTTTAGAGATGGTTTAGAGACAATGGTAAAACTAACAGGGGCTGGATGAATATAACGCACCATCTATTATTAATTATTCTAATTATTCTAAGCGTGCTAGCAGGACTCAGTGATCCACGTGTGCAAAGAGATATATTTATATAAACAATATAGAACTTCATACTTTTAGTTCATATTGCAGATCTAAGTTCAGTTATCTAATACAAATGTTTATAATTCACAGACTTTAAATTATATACCGATTTGTTTCGGCAACTTCATTGTATGCAAACTTATGAGAATGAAGGCAGAATTGTATTGTATCAGTTTTCTATTGCTAATGGGATACGCTTATTCGAGCGATAGATGTGAAAGAGGAACATTGCTCGGAAATCTCAGTTATGGCAAAATTCTTCCGCGTTCTGCTTTTACGACAAGATTCCAGATAAACCTCTATCAATGCGCCACTGAGTGTTGGCTTAGAAAACAAAGATGCAAATCTTTCAACTACAGAAGAATATACCCTTCATGTCAATTGTGCGAAGAAGATTCTATGGATGGAAGAAATCTACATTCCGAACATGACTCGATTCACAGCAATATAGTCACCTGGAAAAACGTGAGTACATATACGTCATCTCGAATAATATTGTTTTATTAATATTGTATTCGTATTATGAACACTATAATAATTGCATGTATCAACAGTTTGCTAACACACTTTTATAAAGCGTATAATAATGCTAATTAATTTCAAATCTTAAATAAGTTCGACTAGATCGCTCCAAACATATTTTACATTCATAAATACAACACAATTTCAGTCTCTGGAATCTCATCCGATAATTGTACTGACAAGGACATATGTTTAAAGGTCACTGGTCATACTCTGACATTTATATGTTTATATCATATTTGCATTACGTGAATAAAAGTAGTCATACTCGCAAAAAACATTTTAAAACATTTATCCCTAGAAGAGAAAATACATGCTTCTTGTTGATACATTATTACCTGGAGCATTGTAAAAAATTGTGCTTCACTGCTCTGGTGGCCTAGTGATTTGTGTGTCCATTTCGGAAGCAAGAGGTTGTTGGTTCGAGCAGCGGAAGAGTCATACCAAAGGTTTACAAAAAATGGTACTAACAGCAACCTCGCTTGACATTCAGCATTAAGAGGTTAGTGTTAGGACTGGTCGGCCTGGTGTCAGGATAATGTGATTGGGTGGGAAATCATACTACATGTCTGCGGCATTATGCCCCAGTGTTAGACATTATTATTATTATTATTATTATTATTATTATTATTATTATTATTATTATTATTCACATATAAGTAAATATTTGTCGTTAGTGTATAAAATAATACAATATTTGTCGTTAGTGTATAAAATAATACAATGAAAACGCAAGTGTCATTCAAATTTTTTTATTTAAATCTCTAATGTATGTGCGGTCTTTAGTACATAGAATATAATATAACTTTAGCGGCTTGTCCTGGTTGTACTTGATGTTTTTGTTTTATACTGAGAATTGAAATATGGTGCCATTACACCTGTCATCATGCTAACTTGGCCGGCTATCATCAAGTGTTCCGTAGTGTGGTATCTCTTTGTCACGTATGTATCGGTAACTTACATATTATTAAGCATTATTTATGCTAAAATTAGTCGAAATATTACCTGATAGATTTATCAAGATATAATTTTCAGACATATATGAAACATGATTACATTTCCGAAGGGTTTTTTAAATCGATTGATTTTGATTTCATATTATTAGGACCAAGTAACGTGTTACCCATATTATAAATGATATGCATGAACAGCGAAATCTCAGAATTATTAAATATTATAATTGGGGCGACTTCTCCAGGCAAAGTGGGGCGACTTCTCCGACCACTATGGGGCGACTTCTCCTGACACCTGAGATGAGTTCTCCCAGGGCGAGTTCTCCGCTATTCCAACTTTACCATCCCTCACTCTATTGGACATAATAGCTTCAATCCACTTTTCACGGTAAACATAGTCTTTCGGCAAAAGAAAGAACCCCTTTTTCCCATTATCGCTCTTTTGGTTACATCCATAAGCAATACAGAGCACCATATTTGTTTTAGAAAATTACGATCGTCAAGATGTATCACGTAGACAGTTACGAGGAAAATTCAACTCATGAATGGCTTGGTTGAACCGAAGGGATAAATGTACGTCACATCCGTTTTTGGCACGCAGAAACTACCTATTGTGGATGGAGTTTGCCGAGTAAAAATTTGCATTTAAAAACGGAATTTTTAGTCTATTTCAACATTTGTATGGTTTACATATAAATGCATTTATATTATGACTATAATGATATTGGACTTTAGTACAATATAGGTGTCCGGTGACCTTTAATTTACAGCTGCATACCTATAGGCATCGTGAAATCTTTAATAACGTTTTATAATTAAACCGCCAAAACTATTTCCACATTGTACCATATTTCAGTAAAATATTGATTAAGTCGTTTTTATTTAACAAGACTGAATTTTAAAAAAAAGGAAGTGGTTAAAGGTTAAACGTTTGATATTATATTACTGCAGACACCGATGTTGGTTGTATAGAAATGACTATCTGTACAACATTTTCAATGTAGTTGACTTAACGAACTGGCGCATTACCCTATCACTCCATATCTTACTATCATAATTAAACAAGGGATTTCGTGCAATCACTGAAACCGTCATTTAAACTTACTTCATTAATGTTTAATAATATTAGTATGCAGATGCACAGTATTTGAATTGAATGATTTTACATGCAAACATGTGCTGAAATAAATGCCTTGCTTTGAAGAAAAAACACATTCTAACCAGACATTTGTTAATTTATCAACAGAGTTATTATAATGTGTTCAAATGTAAGTGTTCTATTATTCCAAAATACTATATTATAATCCAACCAAACGTCATATATATTCCAGCAAACTCTTGTATGCAGGTATTCCATAATTAGAAATTTCATTGTGCTATAAATGTATA
This sequence comes from Unio pictorum, assembly GCA_030141615.1. NCBI lineage: Eukaryota > Metazoa > Mollusca > Bivalvia > Unionida > Unionidae > Unio > Unio pictorum. Next base: position 845,543 of record JARLTB010000610.1, read on the forward strand.
CAGAACCAACGACGTTTCATGGTTATGTATGCTGTATTTTATAGCAATTTGCATTTATTACGTAATACATTAAGATGCATTCTCAGAAGTCATTTCATTTATATTTGTCCTTATTGACATATAATAAGGAATTGTAACACAAAAAAGTATAATTGAAATTAATATTAATCATATTCTACACTCTGGAATATCATAATGATTTCTGATGGGATTTTTTATACTCCTGTTTCTCTCAAGACGATGCCAACTTCCAATGTTTATCCAATTAATATTTTCGTAATTGAAAGAATACCGTTTAAATATTAACAGTTCTGTAATATGATGAAATGAAGAGCACACGATTCATGTTGCTAAATTTTTAAAATCATTGCTGGTGCAAAGTTAAGTGTGAGTTCTTCCTTTATACTTCCTGAAGTATCATCTTTCGCCCACTTTTACATACGCAATAAAATTACACATCAGCTAGGAACGTTATGTCTTTTCCGGATATAAAAAGAATCTTGTTTTAAATGTGCATCGGTAACTAACATTTTTCTCCAGTGTACACATGTCAGCAAAACCAATGAAAACATATGTTAATGGTTTGGAAAGCGGTGCATTACTTTTATTATTGACAAAGTCCAATAAAACTGATGATACTGATTCTTAATATATAAATTATTATTTTTGACATATATATATAATGAAAAATGCCTTTTGTAAAACATATAACTTATACTAAAATTTGTAAAATCTTGTTATGTATCATACATTCGTGAGTTATACATTTGTATCATAACTTCTGGATAACATTATATGGCTTTTCACGAAATAGATAACCACTGTTTCAGTGATTTCATTACAGATATTTAATGACGTATTAAATTTTGTAGTGACCTGGAAGTTACGCGAAATTACAGGATTCTGTTCTCAGTGAATGAAATCCCTGATTTAACCGTCGTAATGGATCATAATGCAAACAAGCGAATATATATATATATATATATATATATATATATATATATATATATATATATATATATATATATATGTGTGTGTGTGTGTGTGTGTGTGTGTGTGTGTGTTTGTTTGTGTGTGTGTGTGTGTCCCATATTTGGTTTAAATTATTAAAGCTCATGATGCTAATAGTAGGTATTGCTTATAAATGATCTTATTCAATTTTAATTGAACATTTTTATCTAATCCTACAGATTAATATGGGAAATTGCAGTGCATTAAATTGTAATTGGACCCAAAGATGCGATCCATTTAATCCTTCTGGAAGCGCATGTGTTCCGTCAGGTAAAAATATTAAGATTTTATCTTTGAGAGTGATTAAACAATTGTTTCCGATTTTTTGTTGTTGTTTTTTTTAAATGTTGATTATTTCGCAATATGACACGACGATTGTTTAGTGTTAATTTAGACAGTTGGTTTTTTTCTACTTCAAAATATAATTAAAATAAATTGAATGTAATGAAAACCTTTGTTTTGTTTTCATTTTTTTTATTAATAACAAATAAGTGTTTGTCACTATTACATTTGTGCCGTCTGTCTGTAGGTCAAAGATCGAACCTTCCCTGGACACGAAATCTACTAAGGTATATGTTAGAATTTCAAAATTAAAACATGGAGAAAAGGTAAAACAACATATGTGTGTGGCTCTCTATATTCATGCAATTAAGACTATATAGTGGTTTATGACTAACAATATACTACTACCACTATTTTCGTTTTCTATTGAGGAGTGGAAGTATATCTTGTATTTATGGATAACAGGCTAGTGGTATAGTCATATATAGAACAGCGTGTATACGTATGAACGAATTTCACATTCCTTTCAAACTACAGAATGTCCATTGTTGGAGACAAGACCAGGTGTAACGATTGATCCATCCAATGAAACATCTCTGGGCACTCACGTATGGCAGATATGTGAGCTACGAAGCATGCATAATGTATATCATATAACCACGTGTCTTGAAAGCACGGCTCAATGGTCCACTACAAATGGCAAGTCTCTCTCTCTCTCTCTCTCTCTCTCTCTCTCTCTCTCTCTCTCTCTTAAATAGCAATATATACATGCTCTCCTCGCTCTCATCAACCCAAGTCTCTTAAAACGAATTAAACTTAACTCAGTTTAATACAAAGTCGCAATCTGGAACTATATTATTTTTTTAAATGCTTTCTTTCTACCACATCTGACTATATACAGTTCCCAAAGGCTGTAGATTTTGTTCAGGAGAACCAAACTTAATTCGTGTTTCACAATATCGAAAATGTACTGACCACATTAAACTGATTTCAACACACATAGGATATTCATAACTACATTCTCACCGATTTAATTTATCTCTGCCAGACTAAATCCAGACTGTATCGTTCTATATTACTAATGTCATAACGTGTATTGACTTCTCATCTTCGTTTTTAATATCATTAAAAAAAAATTCTAAGAGCTAAGCGACTGTTTGAATATTAATCAAATCTCTCTTGCATATCAATATATCATAAATGTGTTTTATTGACTAACTAACTCCCCCTGTATATTAATAATATAAATGTGTTTCGAGTGCTAAGTGGCCCCTAAAACAATTGCGATCCTCCTTTTCCTAATCTTTTGTCATGTTCTATTTCACACGGAGTTTTACCTTTCGTAAGACACAATATTTCACAATGATTCTGTCCCTTTTGCGTTTGGATCGCACTCATGCGTGTTACAAATATGTTCAATGTGTGACAGCAAACACCAACGTATATAATATTCAACACAAACAATCTGCAGCACAAGAGTGAACTAAGTAAACAAGAGAATGACATTTGTTCTCGTAGGTTTCCTTTGCTTATCAATTACCATGACAATTTTCAACAAGGTCGTATAATTATATGAGTCATCTTGATATATATATATATATATATATATATATATATATATATATATATATATATATATATATATATATATATATTAGTGACGTATATGATAATGCCACACGTTCAGATATAATTTGTACGGAATATAATGCAAACGACAAAATCAATATAATTTTGTCAGCATCATAACTTTGAACGATACAATTATATTGTTAATAAATTATTGTATGGATCCTTGAAATTCAAAGAATGTTTTCATTTGTAAAGTCAATTCTTAATGCGCATCTAGAAATGACGTGGTTATTTACATTTATTCTAACGCCAGGCTTAATGCGCATCTAGAAATGACGTGGTCATTTAAACATTATAACGCCAGTGTTATAGCCTTACACTCTACATAATAGTCGCAGCTCCATATAGGGAGTGCGAGTAGATTGTGATGGTATGCTATTTATGCTATTTATCAAACCAATAAATATAAAGAAACTATGCAACAATGATAATTGCAATAACAATCATGTGAACGAAAGGACAAACTCGACAAGAAATATACAAGACGTTTGGAATTTATAAACAATTTTAGTACCTACTCTTATTGGACGGTTTCATCATTTTTTCCCCTGTAAACCTTTGAAATCACAATACACTAGTCACTCTGGAAACACCATCACTAAAAAATACCGTTTCTGCATACATGACAAGAATGGTCTAACCTCGTCGACACTCAATAACCAAAGAACGTGTTGTTTGTGTACATGAACAAAATAATCCATATTCCTCAACAACCATTAAAATATGCCATCTCTTTGTTTAGACGAGTTGATGCTCTTCAACCTGTGCAATGTTGGTAAGCATCTAAACACTTACACATATTTTATTATATCAATTGTTGGTGATAGAGGACTTATTTCCATATTGTTGTCAGTAATAAACATGGCACGGGGAAATATACTCAGCTCTGTATACAGCAAAACATTGAAGAAGAGCATAACATATTTTGAAAGATATTTTAGATAGTTTTGCCATTTAGCAATATAGAAAAGTATACAAAGACAAAAACATTAACGTTTTTAAAAAATACCTTATCTCAGGACTCAAGCAGGTGTCACAAAAGAACATATTTGTATTAATCCCATAATTTTGATGACCTATATATCGATATCTTTGTCTAAGTTAATTAGAAACTATTGTTATCGTCTGCTATGTTCAACATCATTTCATATATATTTAGCATGTGAAGCACTAGCACAAGATTGTGGCGCCTCTTCTTAGATGGGACTTAAAACCTCTGCCAAAACAAGGAGCCATATGATATATGTCCCATGCCTTTAGGGTTAGTTTAAGCCATTGCCTTCGTGATGCCCTTGTCGCTTCAGATGTTGTATTCCTGGGTTATATGAAGATAGACATTGAGTTGGAAAGGACTCTCGAGTAATCTTCAAAGCATAAGGTGGAAATGGTTGATATCGGAAAGAGATATGTATTTCTTCTCGACCACATGTTGGCCACCCACGAATTTACTTTTTCACAGCCGTAAAGTAGTGAGAGAAGAATTAATATGCGCTGTCTGCAAATAGCTTACTGCGGGTTCTAGTAGCACTGCTTGTGCAAGATTCGAGCAATTGCCGCCAATATGTCGCTTTGACTTGTGATGCGTTCATAATAGGCATATACGCAGCTTATTTGGATATTTAATATTAAGAACCAGTCTGCATCTAACTGTCTAGACTTTATGATACACCACTTTCAATATAATCATGATATGCTCTTGATCTTGTCTGCAGAGAGAGAGAGAGAGAGAGAGAGAGAGAGAGAGAGAGAGAGAGAGAGTGCATCCTAAATTGGTCTCAACTGTTTATGGACATCTTAACACTGATATCATTAATATCAAAGCCAATGTGATTCTAAAAATTGCGTTTTTGGGCCCATGCTATAGTTAATCGAATACATTGGTTGATATAATGATAAACGATGTGCAATAATCTTTTCCAACATGTTTAATATGTGTGGAAATTTGCCTGGTTATCTGCGCGAGTGTTATCAGTGCAGGCAATGATACCGACCTTATATATTTGGTTTCATGATGCTGCCACATTTTTAACCCTGTGGAACCATTTAAACCATTTAAACCATTTAAACCTGGCGTTTTTGGACGTATCATATGACGACCGGCTTAGTCTTGGTCGGTTTTGTGCTTTCAGATGAGCTTCTAGTCGACTGAGTGATAGAGGCCAATTAGCTGATGTAGGTGACAATAACAGTCTTTAGTGTACTGCTGTATGTCTTTGAGGTATGGAGCCATCGGGACGATGCTGGAGGGGAGACTGTTATCATCGTGGGATGAGTGCTTGATGATCTGTCTCTGCCCTATACTACGTAGCACGTGCGACGCTGTAGACTACACTAGAGCATGTAGATATCTTAATACGGCAACTGTTAGATACATTTCCTATAAAACAATGGTATTGTGATCAGTGGACAGCTACTAGAACTACCCATGACAAAACAATCTTGTTCTGTCAAAATTCAAGGTGGAATAACTGATGTCTTTATGAAAACAATTAGAACGCGTGAAAGCACGTGTTTCAAGCCCAACATTGGAACCTTATTTAGTGATACAACCGACAGTAAAATTACATGGTACAGATCATTATTTTAGTAAAGGGCAATACCGTCAATATTACTGAAATTGCTGGCTCGTTTGATCCATCAATCTGTCTTACTAACCAATTCATCCATTGAATTTTCTATCCTCATTGATTTGTTTTGTTATCTTTACGTTTATGTAATGCTCATCTTGTTAATATAAGTAAAAATTATTCGATTGGAAAGTACATCGAAATTATAACAAAAGATTAAACAATCTGATCAGTACATCTAGGTGATTGAAAATATGAAATAGTAAAATATATCTGATATTTTGCATTGCATCCATGTTGTGAGGTTTTCCTTTGATTAACGGAATCGATGATGATAACAACAATGAGGCACATTATAACAATGAATCACAGAGCGGTCAAATAAGACGAAGATTTCAAATATATTGTACTAAAGTTTCGTTGTCTTATCTGTCAAGGATTACTCTGAAACGGTTCTTTAAAATTTTGGCAGTCTTTGAAATGTAAATTTGTCTCTCATACCAACGTAGAGAACCATATTACAGAACGGCGTGGTGGTTGTTAAATACCTTGTACACGAAATTATGCAATGCGCTGTACTAGCATGTCAACCGATGCATTATCGGACTAATTTATGATATAACTTAAGTAGGAAAAATAAGTCAAATTACATTGATGGTTCATTTTTCAAATCCAAACTAAGCATTATTATAAGATTATATTTATAACTAAAGTTAAAAAGCGGAAACAACATTAACTGAATTATCTCAACTCATGAATGATTTACGACATCTAAACCGCAGACCTTGTCGTTGACCAAATTATGAATATGCATTTTCCAGCCTCGTGTGAGATAGATTACAAGATTGTCAGTTTCGGAGATAGCTCCTTCTTCATCAAGTTCCATGACACGAAAACAACTTTCAACGAATCGGTGAAAATATGCCAATCTGAAAATGCCAAACTACTTGTCGTTACGACCAAGCAACAGATAGATGTCATAAAGAAAGCTTTTAGCCAGAAAAATGGTAAGTGGCAGTGAGCAGCTACCTATATAGGACAAAACTTGTTGTTATATTCTCAAAACGTTTTAAATAATCTCCAAGAAGTCCTTTAATATTGATTAAAAACGAAATTTGAAAAACGGAAGTCAGAATCATGTACTACTTTGTACAGTTTACAAGTTTTGTTTTGAGGAAGATGTCGCTTAATGCTTGTCTTTTTCCGTAACGTTGGTCAGTTTCATAACAGGCCCATACCAGGCAAACAAACTTAAAACATCTATATGAATGTAAGTCTGCTAAAATGAAGTCGTGTAGCTGTTTTATAATTTAGTGACGATGGTCAGATAGGATGACAAAACAGCACATTTGCACAGCCTTGCCCTTCTTTCCAAAAATGTTTCTGTAAAATATGGTCAAACTCTTTCAGGAATTATATACAAACAATCATTTCAGCGGTTTCAAACTTTAAGTGCGAGAGGTTTTTAATAGCAACAAAGTGCATGCTTAATATTTGATCGGCAATATATATACACACAAGAGAGATCTTCTCTTCACAATATTTTGATCAAATATTTTTCATATTGTTTTGGAAGAGCAATCTTTTAAACGGTCTCATTACATTTTGGAATGTTCATCTGGTCTGGTCTTGGCAAACTATACCAGAATGCTCTGCGGAAAAAGTATATAAAAACTGATACTGTGGTTTTTGAAAAGTTCCAAATATTTTTGTAACAGACACACAACATACACAGAACAATACTATTCTCTCACTTGACTTAACGGCCAGGAAAATGAAAAACGTACATATAACCTAATAAAGAAAACAAGTTGTCTTCCAAACGACAGTGTTGGTTGGAAACAGTCATTTTGAGCTCTTTATCTGCGTATAATCCTAAATGTCTCACAGCAATAACTTGAAACAGAGGGGAATGGATTTTGTTTTATACTTAAATAAACTTTCTAAGCCGTATACATGATGTTCGACGAATTGAGCAATTAAGTCAGATCTATAACTGTATACGCAGTATATATTCATTACAAATTGCATCCAGCTTGTAATTTGATGATTCTACATTTAGTTGATATTTTATATTTAATTGCGTGCATTTTTCCAAAGATCATTGGAGTTAGAGAAAGGACTACATAATTGATAAATGTTATTTTTTTTGGACAATCTAACACTCAATACAGTCAAAAAATCAATTGAATGAAAGTGTTACAAACATATGATAGGTAAACCTTGACAGAAATGAACATTTTAATCAATAATCTGCATATATCGATAAATGCGTCCATACATACATACATACATACATACATACATACATACATACATACATACATACATACATACATACATACATACATACAATACATACATACATACATACATACATACATACATACATACATACATTAATGTAAAACGAAAGAGAGGTGACCATATATATATATATATATATATATATATATATATATATATATATATATATATATATATATATATATATATATATATGATTATATACAGGATGGATATTTGCTGGTATAACGGATGAAGCTCAAGAAGGAACTTGGTTAGCCTGGGACGGAACAAATATAACAATGGGTGGTCCTCAGTGGAATACTTCAGAGCCAAATGGACAAAAGAACGAGAACTGTGGAGTTATCGATTTTGATCACGACGTATCCGGCCTTTTAGACGTATCTTGCTATAACAATTGTAGCTTTCTGTGCCATTAAATATGGTCCAAAACAACACGAGGGATCATAAAACAACATACCGAAGCATTTTCGTCCGACAACACTGTTATATTTTACACATTGTTTTTTTTTTCTTCTGCTGTTTCCTCATTGCACATTTGGCATTCAATTCGTTTGCACTTATTAGATGACCTCGTAGCCATCATGCGGTTTGCCCGTTTATGGTTCCTCCGTCAATATTTCCTTCGTTCAAATAATATTGATAAAACTAACTTCTAAATTATGTTCTGTGTTATGTACCTACAAATAATTATTTCATGGAGTAAAATTTGTGTTCAAATTCTTTAATAAACTGTTTAGCTTGATATGATCGTTCTTTATCAAAAATTGGACCCCGTTCGTGTCAGATTGTTATCTCTAGCAATATTATAGCTTCCGTGTCAACCAGGTGTTAAGTTTTACCTTGTCAACAGAAGTATTTTAAATCTATCTTGCCATTAATTGTTCATAAGATAACGCCGTTGAAAAAAAAATGTACATGATATAAACTGGCCTCCGTCGTTGCATATGTATCAAATAATCATGTTACTTATCTCACACGTCTCAGACAAGTTTGGTCAAGCCTTATGGGAATTTGAATAAAATAATTTGTAATATCACTGAATAAAGACTGAGATCTCAGAAGTTGATGAGAATCATATAAATGTTTTGAAATAAAATTCCAATTACTTCCAATAAAATTTCACCAAATAATTTCTGAATAGAAATGACAATGCACATAATGCATCTGGGCATTGCCTGACACATGCATGATTTCATCTGAGCATAGTCTGACACATGCATGATTTCATCTGAGCATAGTCTGACACATGCATGATTTCATCTGAGCATAGTCTGACACATGCATGATTTCATCTGAGCATAGTCTGACACATGCATGATTTCATCTGAGCATAGTCTGACACATGCATGATTTCATCTGAGCATAGTCTCACACATGCATTTCATCTGGGCATTGCTTGATACATGCATGGTGTAATGAAAACTTGGGTTTCATTTTCTAAAAATCACTGTTCAAACTTAGAGTGTATGAGAATAATTACATGATTCTTATTTTTCATTTCAAGATTTGAAAATTACTACATTGATTCTTCCTCGATCTGGCCAATCGGATATTTTACATGTATGCTTTACTCCTGACAAAATGGTGCATATTCTTACGAGCAGAATTGAAAAGTGTCGCAGTAGCACAAAAAAATGTTCAAATAACCGGCAGTCATTTCCATCAAATAGCACTTTTGTTACTTGGACCAAATATTTTCGGTCGTATCAATTATTACATAGGAGTTTATAACGTACTTTTGACATATTTAAAGACAGTATTTGCTGGTAAACAATCTGCTGCAAAACTAATATACTAGCTAATTGTTAAACTGCACCGTTTTATATTGAATCTCTTTTTTCTATTAAAATGTGCTTAAATTGTTAACACAAGGTTGTTCGGCGAAATGTCCTGGGCCACTTCTTGCTTTCTTATATTATATCATTATATATGCATTGTTTATTACGTAGTTAATTGTTTTTCTTACTATATGTTAATATATGTTATGATGTGTAACATGTTTATGTGCCTTGGTCGACAGACAGGCAATTTCGTATTGGCGTTTTAAATTGCCATTTAGTTTCACGCTCTTTCTGTACGTACCAGAGGTTAAGAGACCTAATAATACATGCAGATCAGCCATGCAATAATAAGTAACAAAATTAAAAGTAAGTTTGCGATGAGAACAAAATTGATAATTACTGTCTGAAAACTCATTCATTATAAATGTTCATCATAATTCATTTGTTTCAGTTGCATTCTTCCATGTTGAGCAAGATTAAATATGAGCTCTCTTGTCTTCACCTCAAATAATCCAACCACCAAAATGTTATTTTCGTGGCTTATATGTGTTTGCTTGATTTTGTTCTCAATTGAAGTCGCTAAGCTTATTATTTTAAACGTGTACTAGATAATAAAGTGTAAGTTAGCGTTGGTGTAAAAGCTTATCAAATAAATATTATAATATTAAATACAATATATAACTATGCACAACATAAAAATGTCAATAAGTAGTGTATAATATAAAATATATCACTATGAACAACATAATAGTGTCAATATGGAGTGTATACTATAAAATATATCACTATGAACAACATAATAGAGTCAATAAGTAGTTTATAATATAAAATATATAACTATGCACAAAATAATAGTGTCAATAAGTAGTGTGTAATATTAAATATATCAGTATGCACAACATACTAGTGTCAATAAGGAGTGTATAATATAAAATATATCACTATGAACAACATAATAGTGTCAATAAGGAGTGCATAATATAAAATATATAACTATGAACAACATAATAGTGTCAATAAGGAGTGTATAATATAAAATATATCACTATGAACAACATAATAGTGTCAATAAGGAGTGCATAATATAAAATATATAACTATGAAAAACATCATAGTGTTAATAAGTAGTGCATAATATAAAATATATCACTATGAACAACATAATAGTGTGAATAAGTAGTGTATAATATAAAATATATCAGTATGCACAACATAATAGTGTCAATAAGGAGTGTATAATATTAAATATATCACTATGAACAACATAAAAGTGTCAATAAGGAGTGTATAATATAAAATATATCACTATGAACAACATAATAGTGTCGATAAGGACTTTAAAAGGTTACATAATACGTTATGCGATGACAAGAAAACAATATAGTAGCAGTACTACACACTGAAAACAGGCAGCAGTGTAGAAGCTTCTAAAAACAAATAATATACTACAAGATAACACACAGCGTCGTACGTACATACACATACATACATACATATATACATACATACATACATACATACATACATACATACATACATACATACATACATTCATACATACATACATACATACATACATACATACATACATACATACATACATACATACATACATACATACATACATACATACATACAAAATAACTTACATATGTACATAATATCCTACGTACTTACATATATACACACATACATGTAATCGTGCAGTTATCCATACATACATACATACACACATACGTGCATAGTGTGATCTCTCTCTCTCTTTATATATATTAATTAATGCAGCATACACACACACACACACACACACATATATATATATATATATATACAGCATAGGGTGATGACCATATACATACATGTATTTATTTTCTTTTCAAGGCACGTTGCTCTCGATCCTCATTCTTTTGCATTTCTTAATTATCATCCTGTTATTTCATTGTATTTGTTTAACTTATAAGGCACATCAGCTACAGCAATATAAATTAACATAACTTATAACTTTCGGTTTTCAATGTTCCACTAATGTGGCTCAAACAATTAAGAAATGTAATTGCTTTCAACACATGATTAGATGTGATTCTTCAAATAATTAAGTTTGTGCATATAATAAAATGTATTCTATTTTTATTATATATGTTATGAGTACATGAGGCTTAAGCAGACATGAAACGAGGTGATGTCGAAAAGAAAATGATAAGAAAATGATGGCGGTTCATTCTATTCAAGCTCTATCTTATTAAACTCTTAACCCATCGTCCTTAACTAAAGAGGCTCTGTTATGTGGCAGTCCTCTATCTCTACGCAATATAACTTGTCACTTCTCATATTTGTTACTCACTGGTAATAAAACATAACCATTATGTATTGCATAAATTTAAATATATAATATTCTCTTTTGTCTTGTTATATAAATATATACATTGTGTAGTACATTTTTTAAATTAGTCCAGTTTTATTCATTTAAAATAATTATGATAATCAAAGTGACAGCAGTTAACACGGCGTTGTGATACATGTAGTTATAAACTAGAATAGAATATTCTATACAATTTCCTTGTTGCCATTGAATATATTTATATGCTAAATGTCCTGCAATGTATTTATCTGCCATGGAACATTTTTATATGCTGGTTGTCATGGCGATGTTATAAAATAAGCTAGAACGAAAAATAAAGCCATATCGAGCATGACAAATTTCATGTTTCATATCTAAAAGCAGTTTTGTATTTTGTACTAAATCTGAAATATTCCCAACATCAAGCATATATGATCAAAAAATATAGTTTCGAAAACACAAAGGCATGGTGCTACATAGCTGCTTATAAAACGCCGATTCGAGTTACAAAATGGCAAAATTAGTTTTTTGGAGCAAGGTCCACTGAAGTAAAGTGCCATACCCAGGAATATATAAATGTCGCCGGACCAGACTGCTCGGATTGCATGATTAGTACTTGCACCATTCCATCGTGCGTCCCGCAGTCTAAATACTGAGACACAGCAGCTCGAAGAGAACGGTAAAGTGATACCAAAGAAGCCGACGACAAGAAATATAACCCAATTAGCTACCCATATGTTAATAACAAATATAACCCAATTAGCTACCCATATGTTAATGACAAATATAACACAATTAGCTACCCATATGTTAATAACAAATATAACACAATTAGCTACCCATATGTTAATGACAAATATAACACAATTAGCTACCCATATGTTAATAACAAATATAACACAATTAGCTACCCATATGTTAATAACAAATATAACACAATTAGCTACCCATATGTTAATAACAAATATAACACAATTAGCTACCCATATGTTAATGACAAATATAACACAATTAGCTACCCATATGTTAATGACAAATATAACACAATTAGCTACCCATATGTTAATGACAAATATAACACAATTAGCTACCCATATGTTAATAACAAATATAACACAATTAGCTACCCATATGTTAATAACAAATATAACACAATTAGCTACCCATATGTTCATAACATTAAACTGGCATATATATTGCATAATAGAGTAAAACATATTGTCTTGAATGCATACATACTTAAAATGTCAGCCATCTATCCAATTTCATGAGAAAATCAACGTCAGATAGCCGCTTATATATAACAGTGGGTAGATTCTGTGTCCAGGGCCTTTATCTTGTCTGTGGACAAGGATGGAGCTAAGTACTCAATATGCGTCTTATTCATTGTAGCTTCTAACTACTTTATTCTATGTAGTGTTTAATGTTTTGGTTTCTCATTTAATATTTTCACTGTCATTCTGTCGGTGTTTGGAAGTATTCTGTTCCTATATTCAATATTGTATTACTATATATTTTCGATGTTTCAATATTGTATTACTATATATTTTCGAAGTTTCAATACGATTTTTACTTGTAGTTGTGTAAAATTGTTTTAAAAGAAAGAATATCGGTGATTATTCTGTTGTTTTTTTTCGATATGTATGAATCGTATTAAGAAAAATGGAGTAATTATAGTAATTGACTCATTATTTCTTTCAGAGTTGCTTGTGATTCTAATACACATATGTATTATTGTAAATGTTCTTCACTACCAACTTCATGATCTCCAATAATTATTTTCATAAATTAATTCTACATATTGTGAAAGTTATCGCCCCTTACGTGTCGGCTTTTATAGTCAAAATGTAGATTAATGCACAAGATATAAAATTAATATTTGAAACGTATGGCTCTTTACTGAAACTAAAGTATATTTGGCAACTTTTTTGCTTAATTAGTTATTTAATCATTGAAAGACCTTCATAAAATATTTCAAGTACTGAAATTCTATGAAAATATGAAGTTGGTAGATCTTGATTAGTTCGAACATAAAATAGAATAAGGTCATGTTCATTTTCATATGTAACTTTATGCATGGATTGTTGCTTTCATTTAATAAACCAAAGTTGCCAAGGCATCAATGGGACTTCTTATCTTCTTCGCTACATATAGTAACGTACTTCGTCTTGTCATCAGGCGCTATCACGCAACAGACCACAACTTGTATGATCAACCGAAATCATCTGTATGTCTCGCTATACTCACGGAAACTTTAGACTAATTAAAGCAATCATTGTAATGATGTACTCATAAAGCATTATTATTTAGGTCTGCTTCTGTATCTATTCATGAAAGGTAACATAAAGTATCAATCAGGTTATATATATATATATATATATATATATATTCATTGTTTGAAAAAATAGAATAGAAAATATCCAGCAGAACGTGCAATCGAAATCGTTGAGGTACAGGTGAAATTCGCACTAAGTATTATTAGATTTGACCAATGATCATGTGTCATACACCTACCCGTATGCTTGTTTACCCAATTCCACGGACTTTATGATAACAGTCGATGTAAACTGAAGGCTTTTTAAACCCGTATATACTTGAAACAATTCTTCTCTAAGCACAGTATGACCACATATGAGAAATCTCCAATTTCACACTCGTTTTTGTGGTGTCACGTTTATTTGAGTCATTAGTAAGCTTTTTTAACACAGATACTAATACTATTTCGCGCCATGCAAAACAGGACGCGACACCAACATCTAACATAACTAATATTCCTATCTCAAATTACTAATTATGCATATCCATCAATATCCTAACCCCTTCCTTCACATAGTCGGTGGTTTGTCTCTAGTCGGCTTTATATAGCTGACATCAATAAACACTTTTATTTCTCTAACATGGTTAAAAGAACAACAATGCATGCGATGAACTGCTTTTAATCTTCAATAAGTAAGTTATAACCAATAAATTATGAAACTGATATAAAGAATGAAAACCAACTGGATGTGAATAAGGAATAAGTAACCAAATGCATGTAGAAAAAGTTGAGTCGGGAATAAGTAACTGGTTACTTATTTCTTATTCAATAAGTAACTGGTTACTTATTCCTTTTTCAATCGGGAATAATGAATAATGAATAAGTAACCAGCTTGGTGTCAGTTATGTACACTTAAAAATGATTTAAAATTCCTTCAAGCGGACTAACTAATCTAGGGTATCCTTTTGTGCTTTTCTGAATCAAACCAATAACTCATACAAAAAGGAGTCTCTATAATATATTCAACGGTCCTAGAGTAACAACGTAATTCAGATGCTAGAATGTTCAACTAATAATCCAGTGATCGCCGAGTTATAAATCCGCCCAGGCTAGACCCCTTTGGTTACCTCAGTATGTCTTTAAGAATGGCATTTTGCACTTACCTCCCATTTCGCCGGCAATATGTAACCAATAATATGTTTATAGTACCGTTAAAGTCAACATAATGAAATAAACAGTCATATTTTTTAGTTTTCGGCTACTTGCATATCATTGATGCAAAATTAAAGGAAGTAATCATTTCCTGTAAGGAATGGTAACAACGATGTAACGTAAGTGACTTTAATTTTGAGAAAGAACACCTAATAAAGTTATTCAAGTTTATATTTCATGCCATTAAACTACTTGAAAGATTTCATATGGTTTGTATACAATTACAAAACTTTAACCAGCCACGCTTCTAAAAGCCTTATTTACTAATTGTCAAAGGTATTTATTACTAAGTTTCTTTAACGTTTGGAATTTTAAACACACTACAACCACGCATGTTATACATTATTAACAACCACATGTTAAATTATAAACAGCATAAAACCATGTACGTTATATTATAAACAGTACAAAACGACTTATAATAAATTATGTCTTGAACCACGCATGCTAAATCATAAGCAGTCTACAACCATGCATGTTAAATTAAAAACACTCTACAAACACGTGTTATATTACAAGCAGCATACAACCACGGGTGTTAAATTATAAACAGTCTACAACCACATATGTTACATTACAAACACTCTAGAACCATGTGTGTTAAATTATAAAGTCTGGACCCACGTATGTTAAAATATAAACAGTCTACAACCATGTATGTTACATTACAAACACTCTATAGCCACGTGTGTTTAAATACAAACAGCCTACAACCACGTGAGTTAAATTACATGGTCTACAACCACGTATGTTAAATTATAAAGTCTACAACCACGTATGTTAAATTATGTATAGATATACACGTCTGAAATGTGACAGTTTATTGTGATGTATAGCACTGCGGCATCATGTCGCAGACATTTAGTATGATGTCACACCCAATCACATTTGTCCGACACCAAGCCAGTTCTGACAATAACCCTTAATGTTTTGCGTCAACTGTCAGTGCCATTTTCATATGTCTTTGCTATGACTCGGCCCAGGTTCTAACCCGCTACCTCCCGCATCAGAGAGGGACGCTATAACTGTTTGGTCACTGGAGCGGTTGCTTACTACAATGATTGAATTTTGAAATCAATTTAAAAGTACAATGGCAGTAACGATACTACTAAATCATTCAATATTGATGACCTAGATATGAAACTTAATGATCTTGAAAATATAAATGTGATATAATAAATGCTAGATAAGCCGTGTTGAAAACACAATTCTTATGAGAAATAGCTTCTGTTTTTAAATGAATATTAAGTGTTAAAGAATCGTCGGCCAATAGGTAGACTGATTAAAAAATTATGCCCTATAATTACATGGCATAGTTGATTCGACGACTGAATACTGATCTTATGTTCAAGCAATATAATAGTATTTTATTCGTACCCTTTCCATCCCCAAACATGAGCTACAAATGAGATGATGAACTGTTACTGTAGAATATTCTTCTCTTTCAGATCACTGATCTAAACGTTTTTGTTGTTTGTTTTTGAGAAATGCTCTTTTATAAATAGCGGTATAACTCTAAATGGTATCATTCTCTAACTGTATATTACATAGCGGTAAAGCTCTAACTGTATATTACATAGCGGTAAAGCTCTAGCTGTATATTACATAGCGGTAAAGCTCTAGCTGTATATTACATAGCGGTAAAGCTCTAACTGTATATTACATAGCGGTAAAGCTCTAACTGTATATTACATAGCGGTAAAGCTCTAACTGTATATTACATAGCGGTAAAGCTCTAACCAGCAGCATTCTCAGGCTGTATTACAAATAGCGGTGTACCTCAAACTGTATATTACATAGCGGAAAAGCTCTAACCAGCAGCATTCTCAGGCTGTATTACAAATAGCGGTATACCTGAAACCGGCAGCATTACATAGCAGTATTGTGAATAGTTGTACATATCTGACACTACATTATCAGTGTGTACTGTACATAAAACTATATCTCTGATTTCTCGCATTATCTAGCTGTATTGTGTTCGACAGTAAATTAGATTAGATCTTTAGAGAAAGCTTCCAGAAAATGATGATGTGAACGAATGCGAGGTAATATTTGTGATGGTAATATTAAGTTACCTTACAATATGTATATTTTGTACTGCCATTTGCATGGTATAAAAATAAATATGCGGTTATAAATATCATTATTGTAATTCAGAAGAGATAATCCTTACTTTTCGTCGACAAAGCAGAAAGTATATATGAGAATATAAAATAAGATATATATAGATCTGTAAACTGATTGATACAATTTTGTTCAATAACGAAAAAGAAAACAGATACTAATTTTGGAGGAGATTGTTTAGAATAATGAGATATAACTCAAAAAACAACAATGAAGAAACTCTGACATTCGAACATATAATGATGAGATACATATAACATTTTGCATGACATAGACATTCCTACATAAAAGACGAAATTAGGAAAAATTACAATCCACAAAAATTATACTGTAACCATACATAGAGTAGTATGAAAATGAGAACTGAGACCGTTTTACCAAATTGTGTCTTGTATCAACCACACGACCATGCACGTACGAATATTAATCCTGGCTTACTATCACATGCTTAACTGGCTTTACGAACTTGGAATGTTGCGAGAAAATCCATGTTTTATATTTATCGAAAACTACATCGACATACTTAGGTTAAAAATAATGCAGCTCTATTTAGAAAACCTTTTGCAACAGCATCAATTAATTGATCTATTTTAATATGCTTAAAATTTCTTCATTACATGTATGTATGTATGTATGTATGTATGTATGTATGTATGTATGTATGTATGTATGTATGTATGTATGTATGTATGTATGTATGTATGTATGTATGTATGTATGTTTCATTGCTATATTTGATATTCATTTACGTTAAGGGTTCAACATAAACTAGCAAAGATTCAAATTCCCATGGCTTTGAAATTCAAAACAACAGTCATTTCTATCTTTCAAAGCCATATTGCAGACATCATTTGTTTTGTTTTTCTTCTTACATCTGGCGACCGAATATGACTAAACATACCTACCACTCGAAATTGGTTAGCACTTGTATTATTGATTTTTGAAAAAAATAAATAGATATGATAATCATGCAAAATCGTGTTTTACGTTGTTAGCAATTGGTATCTGATTATGTTTGGGTATAAGTTGATACTAGCAGAATCAGATCTATTTCAGTAACTGAATAACGGATTCATAGCGTAGAAATATCGGAGAATGTTTGTAATCAAAACCAAGGTTAAATTTTAATAATAGTGCTTAAAACCAGCCACATTGAAATCTGAACAAACAACCTTAATGATTAATATTTCAATTGAAATTCTTCAAATGTAATGCTATTAACACGGCCTTTTTAAGCCGACCGAAAATATTATTCATGACACACTGACGACGGTGCATACACATCTTGGTGTCACTCTGGACCCTAATAAATGCCGGGTCTCATTCGTCTTGGCCTCACTGTGAGCCGCAATGAATTGCAAGCCTCACTGGTTTGGAATCACTATGAGACCAAACGATTACCGGTCCTGGATGATCTTGCCATCACCCTGGAGGATAATGGAGGATGTGACTCGGTTGTCTTAGTATCAATTTGATTCTTTTTGATGCTGGGCCGCACTCACCTTGGCATCATTCTCAACACAATTGAATGACTGACTAGATGCTTCGTTATATCACTATATACCCTAATCGACGATAGGCCTCATTCGTTTTGTAAACACCTGGATTATAAGGAATGACGGATCTCACTCGTATAAGTACAGTTATTGAACACAATGGAGAATGGGCTCGCGCATCTTTGTATCACTCTCGATACTAATGACTGTTTGATCTTACTCAATCACAGTATTGATGAAACAAATACCACATATTCATAAGATTTTTAAACATTTTGTTGCACTGCAAATGGCAACACGTTTTTATAAAATAAAATTTGTGTCAGATCTATTTTAGAAAGGTAAATGTTATGGCATATCAAGGCAATACAGACGTATTTACATATATATATATATATATATATATATATATATATATATATATATATATATATATATATATATATATATATATATATGTATGTATGTATGTATGTATGTATGTATGTATGTATGTATGTATGTATGTATGTATGTATGTATGTGTGCTCTTTCACGAAAGCTCATGTATATCCGTCTTGAATCCTTACAGCATAGACCATGAAGCGTTGGTTAGTGATATTCCAATGGATATAGTTTATATCAAATCAATGAGAATTTTGATCTCGTTCACACGGTTGTGGGTATATGTATGGAATTTGGGTCGAAATCTAACTGTAATGACGTGTTAGACCGGGATCCTGAATGAGGCGCTGGCTTTTTTAATACTGCCTCTCTCCCCGACACCTGCCCAGATCTTACAGGATTGGGTTAACAAAGAAATGACCCTCTCACCAACAACTGCCCGAATCTTACATGATTGGGTCAACAAAAATAATTTATTACACACAAACTCAGAGAAACATATATGCAATTAATGGGCATGAAAAGAAAAATTGCGGACTAGAGCCTTTTGCCACTAAGATAAATCAATCTATTTAGAACAAAACAAAAGAGTATTACACAGTACAAGAGTATTTTAAACTAACAATATTTTAGAATATGGAAACCATGTTTGCTATGGACAACAATACCAGCTTCTGAAAGTTCAATTAATGAAATTAAAAATAATATTAAACCTAACACAAGATGTCGGTTTGTTCGACGTATCCTTGAACGTTCATAAAAATGACCATACGGCGCTAGCAGATTTGAAGAGGAAAAAATCTGAAGTAATGGCATGATTAGTTCGATTAATCATACCCCTAAATCTGTGCTGACGCTGATGGACGATTTTTACCTTGATCTATCTTATTCATATAATCGAAACATTTTTGTAGACAGATTTATTCGCAACACATCGGTGTATATTTGAGATACTTGCTTACATTAGCATGGCATTAAACGTTACATTACATAAGAGCATTTGATGTCTTTTAATACATATACAGGAAAACCAGGTCTTTTATTTTTTTAAAAGCTAAATCCTATCCAAACTAACCGCTCCGGTGGCCTAGTGTGTAGAGTGTCCGCCTCGGAAGCGGGAGGGCGTGGGTTCAATCCTCGGCCATGTCGTACTAAAAACTTACAAAAATGGTACTAAAAGCTGCCTGGCTTGGCGCTCAGCATTAAGAGGTTAGTGTTAGGACTGGTCGGTTGGTGTCAGGATAATGTGACTGAGTGGAACACCATGCTACATGTCTGCGGCATGATGCTCCAGTGCTAGACATCACTATAAAAAACTCACTGCAGTTTTCGTAGCGTTGTTTATGAAAAATTGTAAAAAGCTACGTTAAATTCCTAATATACCAAACAAACAGACCTATCAAAGTAGGAAAAGGTAGATCGCAACAACAACCAATTCAACACTGCAAATAGCTGAGATGGTCGGAATAGTGTTACAACTTAAGTTTTTAACGCTCAAATTTCCAAGCAAATTTTTTTATTTTATTATCTATGAATATTTTCCTGACATAGCATACCTTTTTTGTTTTGTTCATACCTGTATGACATAAATTGAAAATAAAATAGATCGTAATAATAATTCAGGACAGTGCGAGATGTGAATGAAAATTTACAAGAGGTATAAAACAATCACCAATATATTTTACAAATTTATGAGACATGTTTCCTCTGTTTGCGACCTTACATTGCGAGGATTCGCTAATCTTTGAGAAAAAATATTATTACAAACGTATTGTACTAAGTTATTGAGATTTATGTGTTGTCATTAAATATAGTACATTATTCATCCATGCTAATACTCTCTATAAAATAACGTTGTAATATATATTAGTTGAATGGGATATTGTCTGTTATATAAAAGCGTTTCAAAATAACCCTTAATCAAGATGATTAAACTCACTCTTCAATATTCTATCTCATTACATTACGGCTGTTGTATTCCTTTTGTCCACGAAGTAAGGAAATAACTTCACAGAGACACGAACGGAGTCTAGTCAAAATTCTTACGTGAATACTAATTTCTATGTCTGACGTGTACAAAGAATTTATATTGACCTGAATCAGTTCACAAAGTGCTCGTTCTTATTACTGCATGCATAATTTATGTAGTCAAACACAATCAAGCGTTGTAACGTCAAAGCGCATGACATGTGGTTAAGTGAAGCTTATTTAATGGAGGACTTTATATGTTATTTTTACACCATACATTTTGCTTACATTATATTAGAATATATAAATTACATTCCTGTCGCGTCGTTAATCTTATCATGAATATATAGTGGCTGTATCGTGGCTCAATAGCGCCGAACATACAATGTCATTGACATTGCCGTCTCTGTATATTGATGAAAACATTAAGGAACTTCTCATTCTTTCTTTTTATGATCTCTTTTTTACAGGGAATATATTTCTAAACTGATATAGATATTTCTGGATTCAATACGTATTTATTAATCATACGTTACCCCAACATCAAACTTATAAAACACACTCAGGGTTTCGAGAACCCTTAATATTTGAAATGTACTTGATTTAATACAATCGAAAGCATTTGCATTGCGGTCGGATGTTGGGAGAATGGTAGCGGCTATAATCTGCTTGAATAAATCAGCACTGATTGGCAAATTGGCTAAACCTCCCAAGGTAGTAAACGAGAGACCCATGACCATGAAACTCCCACCTTTTTGCGCCTGGAAGAAAGCACCTTACCATCATATGTTGATATGCTCCAGCCATGACCAAGCTATATGAAGTAAAGGTCACGTTATATGAGGATCTTCACACCGTCATTTCTGACGTTACAATGGCATAAAGGCTCGTCATTCTTGGGAATTTTAATGCAAAAGTAGGATTTGGTCACGTTCACTGAGATGTTACAGTAACGGTCTCATTTTGCTTATGGGATTAAGAAAGCTGGTTTACAGCACAGCCTTGTAAATCCTAGGACCCTGAACCTGAATACATCAAGAATGATTTAATGAAAGCTGCGACGAGATCCAGCAGTTGCTGAATGGGAAACACCGCCTTCTTCAATTCTACCTCGACAACCTCAAGTCCACCTCTAGGAAAGATGCCTACAAGAACATACGAAGAACTGTCCAGTAGAAGCTCCGCCAGTTGCGAGACACATAGTGTCATGGTTACTCGCGGGTTATGAGCGTTATTCTTATAATATTGTACAAGCCCCACTTGTCAAAGGGTAAGTGTTATGTCCCACTTTGTCAAGGGGTATTGTACAACATATAATAATAATACTATAACCCACTCCCCTCTGATACTCGTTATCTAAGAGATGACCGCCCACGGTATAATTTCCCGGTTCACGTATGAGAAGAGATATAGTAAACTGAGCAGGTATATTGAACAAACAACTCCGAGCTCCTGTAAAGATAAATAAACAATTTAATCAATTAGATACACACTTATGAAACTTCCTTTCATTAAGAATACACGCGGTTTAGAAATACATCTGTCACCGAATTACAATAACACTTGAAATAGATTTAAACAACTTAGCCATTGTATTACTGATAGTTTTAAATCATCATAGGCTCGAGTGGTACAATCGAAGTCAATGACTTATTCGATTTTCATAACCTGCTATTGACTGTTCAATCCAATGTTGTTCTAGATGTTTCTTTCTCTGTAGATAATCTGCACTCGTGCATGTTTCCGCTTGATTCTGGACTTGTCCACTTATGATGCGCACACTACAATTTCCGTTTCTCCCAATTTCTTTTCCCAAAGTTTACGTCGCTATTCTCGTAATTTCACGAACTTCCAAAAAGCTATTTTGTTCCTTTCAAAAGAAAATTAAAACAACCTAAGTCTCTCGTTCCATTATTCCTGGTTCGAACAATCAGATATTTCTATCAGTGATAACAACTTTACAGCTAGTAATTAACTACACATGTCCTCAAATGAAGGCAGTTACACAAATTGTGAATTATACATCGAGGATTTGAGATCGTGCCCTATAATTTACACAACACATAAATTGAATACACTGTCGCTAAATCATCTATAAAATCAAAATTCGGTGAATTCACATGTATTCTCGTAACCCCTTAACTACTGTAATACATTAAATTCTTAGAAGCTAATCATTATACAAACCAGATGATAAATTCAAGAATTAACGTAACACTTCCTATTCATAACTCAGCATAGTGTTTTTACGACATAAATTAACACTACGTCATTCTTAACTAAGAATTAAGGTATGAATTTCATAATTCAAAAGCACATTATAATACAAATGTATCAAATTAAATCAATTATACAAATTTATCAAACGAAATCACGCAGACCTGTAAACCAAGTAAACATCATATAAATTGCATCAATAATATACATGGAATTGTGACAGTACCTTTGTGTTTTTGGTGTTTCACTCAACCGTTGGTTTGGCGGTTTTCGACAACGCTTCCTTAACGAATGTATTTATCTCAAATAATATCCGGAGTCTTAGCGAATTCTATCTCTTGTTCTCTCACAGGAAAAATTCAGACTAACTTTCAATTTCACTAGGCCGTAATTATGTTCTACGAATTTTCGTCTGAAAACACACCCCTTATTTAATCGTGACCAATCAGATTCAAATGTATTTCCTCCCGATTTCTTATAAAAGTCACTTACGTCGTGGTAAATATGCTTGGTTTTAAGTAATATAATCCCTGCATTTTCTCAATTCTGACACTTTTCGTGAGTAATAAACTTTAAAACGTCGCCGGTAGTCAGTCGGCTGTTGAGTAAACACGGTTTAATTAGTAAAACGGTCGTACTATACTCTACAGACATCCAATTAACATAGCGTGTCATCATAAATCTAACTAATGGCTATCTGGTCACACCAAATGGTTTCTTAATACATCGACTGAAATTTGCGACTTCACACAAAGCTGAGCAACAAAGCTGACAAGATTCAGTGCTACGTAGACCAACATGACACGATGAACGTCTACAATGCCATGAAAGAATTGTATATACATACATGCTCTAGATCATTTCCCCTTCTCAGCAAATAGAGCAACACAATAATTACTGACAAAGAGTAGATTCGTCAACGATAGGCTGAACACATTGACAGCGTGATAATAGTAAGCAATTTCATCAATGAGAAATCAATAAACATTAATTTCCATGATACTGCCTATAAATAATCGTTGACAAATATCAGCTGCTTCATTAATAATATCTGGATAATTAGTTTCAGCATGTTTTCCTCCAATCATAATTATTAATCGATCTACTTCAGAAAGGGTGTTGTTAGGACAATGAGTAGGTCCTATTCCTTGAGCAGAAATACCACTTCATGTTGATTTTATTTGTTGTTACTCACAAATGTATTAACTTCATTGTTCATTTTCTACTTATCCATTAAATTCAACACTCTTTTGATCATCATCTTTGACGTGTTCCTTATCCTTAAAAGCGAGATATAATGTTAATTCCATATTTTCGGTTGTTATATGAATGGAATACTCATTTTTTATGCATGTATGTTTTTTAATCATTCTGTCACGCTATATCTACTGCTTTTTCTATACTATTGAGTTTTATATATATATATATATATATATATATATATATATATATATATATATATATATATATATATAACTAAACCTATGTTATGTTCATTCATCAGTAGAATGAATTGGTCGTCATCTGCAGCTGTGTGAAGTCGGGCTGAACATTCGTTTTTCATCTCGCATCGACAAAAACTTTGAAGTTTATCGGCACTGTATTTATCAAAAAAGTATTGATATCCATCGTGCGCGTACTTTTCTTGAACACGCTTTGATTTCATAACGCTTATTTCCGAAACAAAAAAACTTTTATGTTAATACATTTGACAGCACACTTATATAAACAAACAACTATATAGAAGTGGGTTTATGCCTGAATGACTAAATCGTTAATCCTATGCGTGGACTTATTTTACCTTATCATTGCTTTCGTTTTCAAATATGAATAACACGTTAGACATCAAAATATTAAATTGTTAATCTTTAAGTGGTCATGACTCACATGACAATATACCAGTAGAGTCAATTATCTTAAGCATCCTGCTTATATTGTTATTTCTTAATCATTTGTAAATGCCGACATGGCCTCTAATTATCTTAAGGATAATGTGTAATCTTTTGATGCTAATTCTGTTGTCGGTGCCAAAACTTCCAGCACCAAAACGTCCGGCACCAAAACGGCCCACGCCAAAACATCCTAGCGCCAAAACGGTCGCGCCAAACCGGCGGCGCCAAAACGTCACAGACCGCTCCCGTCTACCTCTATTTCGTGCGCATAATTAATCCATTGGTATCATGTTCACTTAGTTATTCTGTAACATAAACCTTTGAACGTGATGCATTTATTAAAAGAAAATTTCAACGGAATAACAACCTATTCTAACTAAAGATAGTAACTAGATCTTTTGAGCCATGAAATTGTATTAGACAAATAATTTGATGTGACATTGTTAATAAATTGATGAATACATAGATATTTTACAATAGCTGAAATAATTTCATTCTCATTAATAACTATATATATATA
Organism: Unio pictorum; assembly: GCA_030141615.1. NCBI lineage: Eukaryota > Metazoa > Mollusca > Bivalvia > Unionida > Unionidae > Unio > Unio pictorum. Next base: position 871,534 of record JARLTB010000610.1, read on the forward strand.
TATATATATATATATATATATATATATATATATATATATATATATATATATATATATATATATATATATATATATATATAAATCTATTCTTAATTTGATATAAACTACATTTTTCTCATGCAATAAGTAGTCAATCGTCAAAGTGTCAAAAATACTAAAATCCCACTTCCACTACAAATCGATAAAAGAAATAAAATTTGCTACTAGCGAACGTTTTATGTTTCATATGTTGGAAATAAAATCAAATTAATATGTCTTATGTAATAAACAGAAAGGGGCAAAATATAATGTAACTCATGTACAAATTATTTCCTTACACAAAGTCTCATTCACAAATAATACAATTTAAATATAAGGTTAGTATATTTCCATAGTAATGCTGTATCATCACACATTGCATATGTTGTAGATTCTAACAAAATTTTGTTTAATTATTCCATGATTTGAATCCAGTTTCTCTCATGGTGTTTCCAGAGTCGTTTGTGTTAATTTACGGCATTATTGTTCATTGACTCAATTCCGCTGGAGAAAATGGGATCTTACCTAAAGCAAACTTTCAATGTTCATTCAAATATAGTTTCAGGTTCTTTCAATATATTTTGATGAATGCATTTTAAATATTAACCATTAAGTAATCGTTCGAAGGACAATCTACTCAAGTTACCAATTTGTATTTAACTACTATTTTGTCTTACTGTTCGTTTAAGTTTTGCTGATGATATGTCATTGACAAGTCCTTCTATAACAGGTTTAAGGAAATTATTAAATATATGTGAACAATATGCATTTCAGAATGATATAATACAAAACAAATCAGTATGCATGGTCTTTCAGACAGCTTCTTTCAAATTACCATCTCCACCCCCTGTACATCTTAACGGCAATGATCTTACCTACGTCAACAGTTATTCGTATTTGGGTCATATTTTAAAATCCAATCGGTCGGTTAATGAAGATATGATGAGACATTACCGATCTCTCTGTACTCGAAAAAACATGTTTATACGTATATTCAAGAATTGTTCATTCAATATCAAAATTTGATTATTCAAACCTTATTGCTGCACCATGTATTGCGCTCCTCTGTGGACAAACTTTAGTGAATATATGAAAAGAAAACAAGTTATTTGTGATACTAACACTCTTCATTTTATATTAGGCCTTCCAAGATGAAACAGTGCCTCCAACATGTTTGTTAACTATAATTTATTCAGTTTTGACGAAATAATGAGAAAGTAGGTATTCTCAATGATGACAAGAAGAATGGATCTATTCTTGGACCTGTTCTCTTCATTCTGTACACTCAGCCGCTCTCAAGTGTCATAGATCATCACCTATTGTATGCTGATGACACCCAAATATACAAGTCTAGCCACAAAGCTGAAGTTGATGCTACCATCCATGGAGTAGAGAGGTGCATTTCTGATGTGAAATCATGGATAACATGTAACAAGCTGCAGATGTATGATGATAAAACTGAGGCTATTCTGTTCACAACATAAAGATTTTCGCATTCACATCCTTTACCTCAGACAATAAATATCAACAACACCAACATTAAATTCTCACAGTTAGTACGAAACCTAGGCGTTACTCTAGACAGTACTCTCTCGTTGCACCAACATGTTATGAACATTTGCAAGGCTGCATATCTTGAATTGAGACGCATAAGTTCCATTCGTAAATATCTTTCAGTTGATGCCACTAAAAAACTTGTGTGTTCATTAGTACTTTCCAGACTGGACTATTGTAACTCAATTCTGTCTGGTTCGTCACAATATTTACTCCAGAAACTTCAAAAAGTTCAAAACACAGCTGCACGGATCATCTTTAGAGTACCACGATCAGAGCTCAGTTCACCACTGCTCTGTACCCTACTCTGGCTATCGATTCGATACAGAATCAAACACAAAATTTGTTCTCTGTGCTATGTTTCAATGGCAGACTCCAGTCCAACATACCTATCCAGCCTCACCCATGTGTATACACCAGCTAGATACCTACGCTCTTCTTCTGATAATCGTTATCTCATTGTTCCCATGGTGAAAACAAAGTCATATGGACAACGTTCGTTTGCATCCCAGGGCCCGGAGACGTGGAATAAATTGCCCATTGAAATTAGACACAAACACACAGTGGTCCCTTTTAAGAGTTCTCTTAAAACTCACCTGTTTCGACTGCAGGGACAAACTTAAACTTAGAGATTTAATTGTGTTTTTGTACCTTATATGTTTTCAGCATGTTTTTTTTGTTTAAGTCCTCATTATTATTATTATTATTATTATTATTATTATTATTATTATTATTATTATTATTGTTGTTGCTATTATTATTATTATTATTATTATTATTATTATCTAGTAGTAAGAACTGTATAGTGAAATCTTTTTGGAACTTTGACATTCATGTAAATTCTCATATTATTAGAAGATGGAACAATACTTTTGAAATGTGTCATTTAATTTTTACTCTTAATAATGCATGGCGCAGTTAATAGTTGTAGTTGTTGCTGTATATTTGTAGGTTTGATAGATATATTGTTACGACCGTTTGCTATGGTTCTTTCAATCATAACTTATTCTGGGTTCGTCTGGTACTGGCTTGAGGTGAAATGAATGTAGCAATTTTATTGTGGTGTTTGTATTGATATTTCTGTACAATAAAAGACTAGAATGGCAGAAGACATTATAGAGGAGAATGAAGAACTGTGTACTATCTATGACAAGTAAATACAAAATAAATTGTTTTACTTATTATTGTGTTCTCTCTCTTATTTCCTTTCTTGAATATTCACAAGATCACATGTACATTGACATACACAATAATAATTTTACTTTATGACTATACATTTAATATATCAAACACTCTTGTTTATTTAATACACAATTTTGTATGTATGCTTAAAAAAATCAATTTCATCATCAATGTATTATGAACTTGATTTTAAAAAAATAAAGATTTTATAAAATAAAGTTAATGTTTTTATGACATAAAAGATTAATCCTTTTGGAGACTGGTGCTAACCCTAATTACATAAACTATATAAAAAAAAAACCTTCAGACAAAAATCTAGTCAATTTCCGAACTTAAGTCATATCCGAAGTTTGTGTAAAATCAAAATCTGGACAAATCCGAATTTCGGAAAAATCCGAAATTGATATAAATCAAAATCTGGGCAAATCCGAATTTAGTCATTCCAATAATATATCACTTTCATAGAGGATTTTTACCTGTATAAAATCATTCATGACTGAGTAAAATTTAGAATAAGAATTTTTAAGTTATGGTCTGAAATTAGATAGACAGTTCTGATTTCTTCTCGTCTGCAACGACGGGAGCTTTGCCCGTGGAGAACCTCTAATGTTTACATAAACAAACAACGGAGACATTCGAGTTTCTCCGATTCGGGTTACAAAGTAGCGGAGCACGTTCCGGGAGGCACTATTTGATTCAAATACACTCTAAACAAATAAGGCATCATACAATATCGTCATCTAGTAATACATAAATGTCTAACAGTTACTCGAAACATATTGATGAGTTGAAATAATCATCAGAATGGTTGCAATGAGTGTCGGTCGATGTCATGTGCTTTCAACGAGGGACCGTCTCAAGGCAATTGGAAACGAGGTACATGTACGGCAACATTTTAAATAATCATACTAAACGTGATGATAAGATAAAATTGTGAGACTGGTATAGCATTACCCCCAACCATTAGGAATTGGTCCCCAATTGGTGAGAAATGTATAGCATATGAGATGTAAATTTAAGAAAATTACTTTTATTTTCCAGTGCATCTGCAGTCTCGCAATTTTGTTTACATAATGAATATCATACATATGTTTGCAAATACAATACAGATTTGAAAAAATTTCTTGTAAATATTTTATTGAGAGATAAACTAACCTTAGATTTATATATAACTGTTGTAATTAATTTGAAAATGTATCATACAATTAAACAAATTGCACAGCCATTTTTAGCAATACATACTTTTCATGTCATCTGTAGTGGTTTTGCAGTGACTGACCAAGGTCAGCCCCAGTGGGATTTCAAAAAATTATTTTTTTTAAAAAAATATTACATACATATAAATGATACAAATTGTATTTTTAAAATACATATTGATGCACATCATATTTCAATACATATATGTTGGACATTAAATTATATATATATATATCTATATCTTATATCAGATAAAATATATCTACAACCATTAAGATTATATCAAGAAAAATCATGAAATAACACAGTTTCGGCTTGAAATAAACACGCTGTAATAATGAGCAATATAATTAACAATAAAATTATTTATAAATGATTGGTTGTACATCTAGATTGTGTATTTCGTTTTCTGATGATTTCCTATTATATATTCATGTGCAGGATAGTCAGTACACATCTTTAGGTCCAACAGTCCGTGTGGTATTTGGGTCCAGTGGTCCGCATAATTGATTTTCAGTTTCCCAACACAAGTCCAATCATTCAAATTTTTTTAATAACTTTCAATTCCAGTTTTGTCAAATCTCAAGTTTCATTATATTTATTTCAATAAAATTTCTATTCATTACATGTCTTTTTGACATTATTGTTTTTAAACCTCTCCCCACTCAAGTAATAAATTTAGCCTTTTTCCAGAGTAGTGAGGACAGGCTTTTCAGATTTTAATATTCGGCCTCATATAAAGTTTCAGTTAAATTATGCCTGTCTCGAGGGATTAAGGTCTCTGGCATAGAGCCATTGTAATAGAGGTAATTTAATATAAATCTCATTTGAGTTTGGTCTCTCTTAACCAACTTAGTTAAATATTTGATACCAATTAATAAACACACATATATTCAATACAGTTAATGCAATTTTATAAGACACATATACCATTTCTTTTCTTATTGACACAAATCTTAAAAAACTTATAAATTTACATTCAATTTTAAAACAATTCTTGTTCCATAAATTTCATTCAACAACCAAAGGAATAATTTTCTTATACAAAGAAAAGCAGAATTAGATATATATGTAAAATCTGAACATGTATACATCAGAAAGCACTTTATTGTTAGTGATTAATAATATTCAAACAAGGAGAAATAAATTATTTTAGTTTTTGTATTCTGTAAAGCACATCATTAAGTTTAGAAATAATTTCAGATGGACCTTTCCAGGGTCTTTGTAATTTTGAATTCAAGCCTCTTATTCTTTTGGGGTCAAAATACCATACTTTACTTTATCACCTACAGTGTAGTTATGGAGATTGACCCTCAGATCATAATTTCTTTTCATATTTTCACCAGAAAGTTGTATTTTCATTCTGGAAAGTTCATGTATTTCATTCAGTCTCTCTTTTAGTTCATTTGCATAATCAGTTTTATATTTCTGACTTTCAGATGGCTGTTTCTCAGGATCACCAAAGATGAGGTCTTTGGGTAGAGTTATCTCCCTTCCAAATGTCGTTAAAGCAGGGCTTGTTCCAGTATTTTCATGAACTGAAGACCTGTAGGCCATCATTACCAAAGGTACATATTCATCTCAGTCTCTTTGATGATCCGACACATAAGCGGAAAGCATATTCATTATTGTACGATTTGCTCTTTTAACCATATAAAAGAAAAACCTTCAGACAAAAATCTAGTCAATTTCCGAAATTTAGTCGTATCTGAAATTTGTGTAAATCAAAATCTGGACAAATCTGAATTTTGGGCAAATGCGAAATTGGGATAAATCAAAATCTGGACAAATCCGAGTTTTTGACAAATCCGAAATTTATATAAATCAAAATCTGGGCAAACCCGAATTTAGTCATTCCAATAACATATCACTTTCATGGAGGGTTTTTACCTGTATAAAATTATTCATGACTGAGTAAAATTTTGAATTAGAATTTTTAAGTTATGGTCTGAAATTAGATGCATGTTGAGACCCTTCGTCCGTCCCCAGCATGTGTAGCTGGTTTGGTACTTGAGGTGACACCCTTGTATGTGTTCGTTAGGTGTTGGGTTTCCCTGTCCACCCCTTGTTATGATTTTTTTGTTATTGTGTTTTTGTTATCATATTTTGTTATTTTTTTATTTTATTTTTATGTTTTTTTTTATTTTGAATTCTGAAGTTTCCAAGGGTTATTCTTTGTTTCGTTTATCATATTTTTCAAGTTACTTTATCCCAAAGAAGCTTTATAGAGTGTACTTCCTACTTACTATCCATGCTGATAGTTCGTATTCAGAGATTTTGTCTGCGACTGACAAGACCAACTTGGTTTCCTTTCTCTATATGCTTCAAACAAAGATTGTACTCCCCTCCTTAGTATACTTGTCCCAGGGTAGTTTTCCTTTCCTTATTCCTTGGTTACTTCCTGTTTTAGGGACTTTGCCAGAGTCGTATTGTCTGGTGTTGTGATTTTGTTTTTTTGTTGTTGTGGTTGGTGTTATACGTGGTATTGTTCAGATGGCTCTGTCTAGGTCGTATTCATGTAGTTGTCGTTTTATTCTATCTATTTGTTTTAATTACATTATATTAAATTTGTTTTGATATTTATTTATATTTAATTTTTCCTTTATTTGTATTTTTTCTAGTAAATGGTGTTTATTTATCATTTTATTTATATTATCGCTTGTTTGTATGTATAGGTTCTGTATGCCATGGCATATTTTCCAATTTTTGTATCTACTTTGTTGTCTTCAAGAAATCCGTAATTGTTGTTGTTGTGGTTTTTCTTTATCCTTCTTTCTTTCCATGTTAGGGAGGAATTTGGGTACATGTAGGGCAGGTTAAGGTTGTGTTGTCTTCGTGTTGTTTCACTCCCATATTGTATAGGGAATTGTATCAGTTTCTTAGTTTGAGGCAAAGTGCCCTTTTGTTACATGTTATCAGTTTGGGGTCATCTGTTTGCAGTCAAATTGATATATTGTCTAATGTGGTTCTCTTAGAGTGTTGATCTTTTTTTTTTATTTGTGGTTGTAGAATGGAGAGGTTGTATGTATGGGGATAAAAGTGTTTTGTGATTTCCATTTATATATATATATATATATATATATATATATATATATATATATATATATATATATATATATATATATATATATATACATGTATATATATTTTTGTATTGTGTCTAAATGTCTGTACATACTTTGAAATCTTCTATTGGGAGTTAGTTATATTTCCTTGTTAGTAGAGGCTGTGGTAGCCTTGTTTGTATAAAGTTCTGTAAACCTCGGGACTTGTCAGGTCATCAGTGGTGCCCCAATGGTCGGCAAGACTAAGGGATAGATGATGATGAAACCTCTGGTCTTCCCTAGGTAATGTTCCTTGGTTCGTTTTATTTGGTGAGTTAATGATTCTGTGGGGCAGTGTGCCCGTTTCCTGGGCATTGTGATGGGAGGGTCTAGATCTGGATCCCTATTGGTTCCAGCAAAGTTGGCATAGAAAGAAGAATGTTAGTTCGTTTCGGGACTGTAAAGAGTGTTACATTTCAAAGTATAAGATAATAGGTAACTAGTTTCCTTAGAGATAGCATAGTTGTATAATACGTTAAAAGTAAAAGGTCTATAAAACGTGTGGGGATAGATGTATGTTGCATGCATGTGATCGACTCCTCACGGGGTTTCTCACCCACCAGCTGCATATTCTTGTTACCCCGTATGTGTTATGAGGATCGAAAATTGAAATTTTGAATATTTTTCAAAGATTAAATACAATTGGTATTAATTTGGAAGTACACATATATACATGCACATACATGTATATATACCTGCCTGTAAAGGCATGCAACTTGTTCACTGCTAGATACATGGTTCTAGTTGAACAGAGGTTGTTGGTAAAGGCCTTGCAGAATAACTGGAATAATACATTTGGACATAGTGGCTGAAGTGATCTCGCTCCTCCAAATAGTGTGCATTATCATGTCGTGGTAATAAGAATCGTGTTTTTGTTCTGTTGGATGATTTGGGTCACGCTTGTGAGTTGTATTCCTATAATTTTGTACAATGTTGTTTTTAAAGTTTATTGGTTAGCTTTTATTATTTTTCTGAGATTATATTTCAATGTGAAATACTTTTAGTCTCCTCATCTCAATTGCCATCAATATAAGTTGAATAACTTCATCATATAGTTTTTTCTCTTTAATTTGATTTGTTTATATGAAGTTATATTTATCATATGATCCAATTTTTTGTGTAATTTTATTTTAATTATATTTCTTTGTTGATCAATGCTGGTGCATTCTAGTATTATGTGTATTTTGTTATCTCTATATTGTTTACATAGGAAGCATGGTGGTATTGTTTTGATTATTTTCCTTTGAAATGCTTTTTCTTGGGTCCTCCATGCATCATGAAGATATTCAAATAATTTTGCTTTTTGTTTTGTATTTCTGATTTTGGGCCAGTTTGTCCATATTATATTCCAATCAAGGTAACTACACAGTGTTTCAATTTTGTTTTTCATGTCTGTTTGGCTATCCATTAGTAAAGTGTATCCTTCTTTTTAATTTTTGGGGGTCAAAAATTCTTTGTTTTGCCTGTATGTTTGTATTACCTTTTTTATTCTGTATGTTGTTTTTGGAGGTGTCAGAATTTTTATAATGCTGTTGTTTTGTTATATTTCTGGTCAGTTTGGTAGCATAAAGCCAAACCAGTAGAGATATAATGCTTGCCAATAGTATCTGGGGTTGGGTGTTAAATTTCTTAGTCTTTCTAAGTAGTTGTTGATTTGTTTAATTCGTAAATTTGGTATGCCTATTCCTCCTTGTGTCTTTTCCTTTTGTAGAGTATATTTGGCTATTTTAGTGATCTTTCCATTCCATATGAAGTTAGTTATTTTTTATTCAATTTTGTTTATGTATATGAATTCGAAGTCAGTGTTGGAATCCCATGTATATATATGTTTATTTAGTTTTTGCATGAGTTGGTTAAAATTTATGTTTTTGTTGTTTGTGCCAAAATTATAACCTAACACTTTCACTTGGGTTCTAAACTGTCCATGAATTTAGACAGACTGTTTTGATTTCATTGCAGCCAGTCTCTCGTCTGTAATGACGAGAGCCTTATTTATACTAGTCTGGTTCCCTGACCACTCTCCACTCTTCGTTATGAGGGTCAGGTGACAGCCTCCACCATGTTGAAATTGCGCAATGTTAATGGAAGGTAAACACGCATTTTGATCAGCATGGCTCACAATATGAAATATTATTTATGGAAGTGTTGAAAAGTGTGTCCTATGTGGGGAAATGATGCACTACTATGAGTTCTACTTGTTTGTATTCTTTATTATCTGTGTTAAGTCGTCGTAGAACTTTGTGCAGCATTTTAATTTACAGATCACGCGTATGTGGGGTGGGGGGCAAACACTATTTTACTCGACCCTGTACATAAATAGGCGCGGCTTAGTCTTTTTATACTGATTTATTTTTTGCAACAGTACAGTTCTATAGTTTGAAATAGATCCAGGCCTTAAGACATCAGTGATTATTAAATTATCACCAGGGTTTTTGATAAACAATGTTAACATGTCCAGGACAAGTTTTGACAAATGCATGATTAATATGATGGGTTGTTGTGCAGAATGAGGTTGGGCTTTGAAGTTCTGTAAGTAGAATACGTGTTAAAATATATTTTGTCCGCATATTTCAAATTTCATCCACAATACATTAAAGTGGCATAGAGGTATGCCAACATTCTCCACTTTGCATGTTTTAAATACAAACAACTTCACCTTACATACGTCACTCTCTCAAAAGTACATAATAGCTGGTGAACGCCCTTCTCATGTGTGTAGATGCAGGTGGCCTGAAGATGGAGAGAATACCAACATTCTTCCATACTTGTTCAAAGACTGCTAATGTTCCAAAGGGAAAAAGAGGAAGAGATTCCACATAGCCAACTGTAAAGACCCCTCAACAAGAGTAAAAAAACAACAAATAATCAAGGTACCTAGTTCTTAATATCATGAAATTTAAAAAAGTATTATTTAAAATCAGTATATACACAAAATAGTTATAATCTTAAACTTTACTTAAAAACATGTCACTTTTACATTCATAACATGAATAAGAAGAGAAAGATGAAATAAAAAATATAGATTTAATTTTCTTTGTTACTGAAAGCATTTGTGAAAGAATAAATTTTTTGGAGAATGTCTTTCGATTGATGTAATAAACCTGGTGATCGTCGTACCAAAAAAAGATGTTAAAATTTGGAACATCAGCATTACACTTTATTTTGTACTTTTCCAGCTGATATTAATAATTTTGTGTACACATGCTGGTATTTGGTTTTATTCACGATCCTACCTTGTCAAGAATACACTGGTCAGAGAAAGAAAAAGATTTTCTGAAGACATATTTTAGAAGCAGGAGGAGTACCAACCACTGGAGGGAATCCATTTTGGTATGAGTGTGCCAGCAAGCTAAACAAATACTGTGGTTCTTCATGCACTGGTAGTCTTGTTTCCTTATTGTCAAATAACTATTGAGTATTCTGAATTCTGATTCTCAGACGACTGCTTACTTTTAAATTAATATTTGTTTAGTTTAATTGCCAGCTCATTTATATATTTATTGGTTTATATGTTCTTGGCTTCTTTGCTTATGCAGATATCCATTTCAGTTTGACTATGCTGAATACCCTAATATACAGTGATTATACTACAAGCATACAGATATGGATATATACTGGGATTATACTACAAGCATACATATGTGGATTATATACAGGGATTATACTACAAGCATACATATGTGGATCATGTATAGGGATTATACTACAAGCGTACAGATTGGGTCTGTTTTATATATTGTGTGTGTGTTTATATATCAAACCACATAGACCTTGATAATCAAGTATCTTATACAATGGTAGGTCTGGGTCTGTTTTATTTGTTGTGTAATTACAATCAAACCACATAGACCTTGATCAGCAAGTACCTTGTACAGTGGTAGGTCTGGGTCTGTTTTATTTGTTGTATAATTATATATCAGCTGCATTGATTCTGATTAGCCAGCACAGTATGCCATGGTATATCTGGTTTTTTTTTTTGTGTTGTATTTAATTTTATGTAATCTGCATATATCCTGATCAAGTAGCACATTATGGACTGGTTGATCTGGGTCAATACTACTTGTTGGAAATGAATATGATTTTATGTGAATTGCATGAGTTCCTGGATGGCTAACAGTAACACATTTTGCAATGGTAAATATTTATTAGATTTGTTTAAAGTTGGCTTTATATTATTCAAAAGTGCAGTAGATATGGTACTTTATTTACTTTGTGGCTTCTACCTTGTTGGTTCATTGAATATAATAAACCCAACGTGATCGACTGCCTGTCGTAAGAGGCGAGTTAGGAAAGGAGCCTGTTTGCTGTATGATGTGACTTGTGAAGGTGTTCTAAGTAGGGTATTGTTGCTAAAATTTGAGTTCACAGCCAAACTTTGTTTATAAGTTAGTTGAATTTTTCAGTAGAATTATGTTGTGTTGTAGTTAAAGGGGTATTTGTTTATATAAGAGATTAGATAAACAAATAATCCATTCCTGTTACTAGATCAGTCTCTGGAATCCATTAATTATCAGATTATATAATTATATTCAAATATATTTTGAGAAGGAAACATTAGTTTAAATATTCATTGGAATTGTTAAGCGCTCATTGAATTGGGATTAACATTTTACATTGTGAACTCATTCAACAATATTCAAGATTACAGCGTGTCACATCAGTGCATTCAAGACTATTGGAATTACTTCAGAACATTTTATTCTTTTGGACTTGTGCTATAACATTTAAGACTTTTGGGGGAATTGCTTCACAATACATTGAGTCTGTACTGTGTTTCTTAAATTTTCAATTTAGAACTTATTTAATAAGTTTTTGATTTTCCTTAAATTTTTGATTTCATGTTTTTTTTGGGGGGGTATGACCTAGAGTTGTGACAAAACCTGCATCTTTATTTTGTATGCATTTTTTGACAGCCTTTGTAGCATTTTTATATTTTGCATGGGGCCTAATTCATTTTACTGTAGGACATTCTGGCAGGGTTTATGCTTTTACCGTTTTGCTCCCTGTTTTTGGAGGGCATTCAGGCATTATGTTTACCTTTAACATTTTTGCTCCCTCTTTATGGAGTACATTCAGGCATTATGTTTGCCTTTATCAGTTTTGCTCCCTCTTTACGGAGGGCATTCATGCATTATTTTTTCCTTTAACAGTTTTGCTTTGTATCCGTTGCTTGTCACTGCATAGCCCTTATTGTGCTGTTATACCATATGCATATTATTTTCTGACATATAATATGTTTTTGTTTATAGATGATGACAGGTACTGGGCCTGAGGGACAGATCAGAGCAGGTGATATTCTAAATTTCAAACCATCTGCAGCTGCACGTGTAGTTGCTCCTGCACCTACTCCAGTAGTGACACCTGGTGCTACGTATACTGATATTCCTTTGACAAACATGAGACAGGTGAGAATTTAAAAAGTAGTTCATTCAATTTTGAAACGTCCTTGCATTTTCATTGAGGCTTATAAATATCATAGAATTATGTAATTAAATAGCTTACTGTCCTTTTCTGGTTTCGAAAGCAGTCTATTTCAGTTTATATATATATATATATATATATAAAGTTTGTAGTCTCCATGCAATATATGCAGTGTCTGGATTTAATATTTCTTGATCTAATTTAAGAAAATAAGTAAGAGCTCTTGTGTAGATATGTTTAAAGATGAATGTGTCCAAAATTAATGGAATTATTGAGGTTATCAAAGGTGATTATCACATCTGTTTCTTGAAAGCATTTACTTTTTGCCCAAGTTGACAATGTTTAGGACAACCTGGCATCAGTCATGTTAGAAATTATCAGTTGATGAATGAAATAACTAAACTTTGCCTATGTATTACATCAGTGATCCCTTTTGTTTTAAAAAATCAGTAGTGGTACAGATGAACTCAAGAATGTGTGAATACTCTAATGTATCATTTTAATACTCACAGCCATTTCTGTAAAACATACATGGTACCCAGTGTAGAACAAACACCCATCAGAGATCTCGGAAACGCTTAATTATGCGTATTTGGACGCAAACTTTTGGTCCGGGACGCAGAAAATCGCCCATGCACAAGTCCTCCGTACGCACATTTTTTCTTTTTTTTTTTTTCTTTTTTTTTTTCTTTTTTTTTTCTTCTTTTGCAAACAGGAAAGTTTTGCGACACAATAAATATGTTCTAATCACTGTGAAAAATGAGGCAATGCTTTTATTTGAGGTGTTTTTTGCTGACTTTTTTTGAGCAAAGGTCGTCAGCTTACTTTGATGATGGCGCCGCTAAAGGCTCCAGTTGAAGGGTCAAACAAATACCTGTTTGTTATTGCTGCGGAAACTTCAGATAATTGTAGAACATTGAAACAGATTTGTTTTATTTGTTTAGTATATATCAGTGCTTCAAAGGCAATCAGTTCTCTTTGAAGTGTCAGCAAACGTATTTTTCTTCTTCCATCTGGTATTTGTTTTTAAATTAGTGTCATCTGCTTGACTGTACTCATTTTACGTTTCCGCCTTCTGCGGATTCGGATTTTAACTAGTCAGTTGCATGAAGTAATAAGGCCAGATATCATCATTAGCGGATTATGATATAACAGTGCACTGTTAGGTTGGTTTGTCAGTATGAGACAAGGTCTTGTTATTTTAACAATATATTCCAGTACATTGTTTCCTGTCATGGTGCCTTTGATTTTCTCTACTCCAAACGCAAGACTGTATATACGGTTTTTATCAGCCAATATTGGTGTCGCCACAAATATCACCAGATGGTATATTTTGTCACCAAAACCGAAAACAGAATCGCAGTTTGCTACATCAGCGAAGCCCCGTGATCCTGTAATTGATTTCATTTCCGATTGTAGCTGTATAAATATTGCATGCGAACTCGAAACCAAGACACATCGAGACTTGAACAAAATGCCATTTGCAAATCTAAACAAGTATTTTGGGGTTAAACGAAAAAATGATGAAGATTTAAATGAGATTCAGAACTGTGCTTAAGTTGCTAGAACTGATATAGTGGACAATTCTGCGCATGGCTTTGAAAAGATGTAATGTTTATGCATCAGGCTATGGAAATTAAATACATTACTTTGGAATCTTTCTGTCTGCATTTCAGCCCCCCAAAAAATAAATTTAATTTTTTTTTTCTCCAAAAAGGCACGTTATCAAATATTTACAGAATTGACGTATTATTGTTCAGAATTAACCAGACACGCCGAATAAGCTGATACAGTTGTAAATATCAGTGTTATAAAGAATGGGGGAATTAAACTCAATGGCAACCAACAGTTCTTCTAATCTGCAAAGTTTAACATTTTTTGGGATGGGACTGCAACTTTTGCTGATGGGACTCCTATTTTTACCAAAATGGGAGTCCTGGACTCCTAGTTTTAAAATCCTAGCGAGACCTCTGACCCATGTACATACATGCCAACCATTACGCTTTTTTCACTAAATTGCGTCTTACACGTAAACATATATAGATTATGCTTTTTCAGTATATCCACCTTCTGCCCAAAAAATCAATTATTTGTTTTCTCGTTTTTATTAACATTCCATTAATCCCACAAACAATATTTTAGAAAATAGGGCTTGTACATAATTACAACATAGGAGTACGCTTGTCTGTAGACTTTCGTGCACTTTCCTAACAGTATTATGTTCTATTTATAGCAACTATCCTGTTACCAAGAAACATCCTGGTTCTACTTTAAAATCTTGCGACCTTGTATTCTATTTATAGCAACTGTATGGGTTAGTGAGGAGAGAACAGACTGGTTTTCTAATCTCAATCTTTATGGGCAGATTCTTTGTGCTAATTCTTATTTAGTGGAGAACAAGTCTAAAGGTGCTAAAAAGTATATTTTTTTTAGTCGATGTGTATATGAGAGCAAAAATAAACCTTTTTAAATAATTGAACATATGGATTAGAAAAAGGCAAAAAATAAATGAAACAAAAAATAACAGTCCTCCAAATATGAAGACATCACATGACATCTATTACAGGCTGTGTGAAAAGAATTTTAATATTTGGCGTTAAATGTCTTCAGATCGATTATAGACGATGTGTGTGTAAAGCAAATAGTGCTACATATAAAAACTTAAAACAGTAAAGGATGTTAAAAGTCGAGAGGGGCAAAAAAATAATTTTTCATTAAAATTTTAGCATGTTATTTGTGAATTCCAGTTCTTTGAAACACTTGGATTATGTCTTTTACTCAGGGATTGGCATGTATGCATGTATACAGTTTATAGCTTTGTATAATTTTTCCATGAACTCTTTGAGATGTCTGAGTATCTTGGCCTATGTTTGAAAATGTAGTTCTGGTTTTTTTAGTTATGTTTAATCCATGATGATTGAATAGCCTTGGTATTACACATTCCCATGATGAGGGATGTTAGCCTTGGTATTACACATTCCCATGATGAGGGATGTTAGCCTTGATTTTACACATTCCCATGATGAGGGATGTTAGCCTTGGTTTTACACATTCCCATGATGATATGGATGTTAGCCTTGGTATTGCACATTCCCATGATGAGGGATGTTAGCCTTGGTATTACACTTTCCCATGATGAGGGATGTTAGCCTTGGTATTACACATCCCATGATGAGGGATGTTAGCCTTGGTATTACACATTCCCATGATGAGGGATGTTAGCCTTGGTATTACACATTCCCATGATGAAGGATGTTAACCTTGGTATTACACATTCCCATGATGAGGGATGTTAACCTTGGTATTACACATCCCATGATGAGTAATGGTTGCCTCTAAAGCTGTACTGATTAATCGACAGTACTCATAATTGGGCCAATTATTAGAACAATCAGCATAATCAGTATTGGCAGAAATAATCAGTGCTGATGTAAACAAATTTAAAAAATAACAAATTTCCAAAATATAAATTCAATCATAACATTCTTTCAGAATTAAATAGTGGAAATTAAGGAATAAACATTTGGTTTGGGGGTTAATTGAAAGACAATATATTCTTAAAAGTAAATACTTTTTAACACACTTGTTGTAAAGTTATGCTAATACAGTAAAAGCTAGTTGTTGTTTGCTTTGATGTAAGCGACCTTACACCATACCTGTCAACTTTCACACTGGGACAACAACAAAAACTCCTGATTTTTGGAGTCGCTCCACACCCACAAGATTTTATAATATCTAATGATTTTTGCTGAGAACTCCCGATTATTACATTAACTAAGCAAGAAAAGTCCTACATGTTCTTTTGTATCACATGTAAATTATTGTTGTGACTAAATAATAAATTTTATATAAAGAATTCGTATCTTCACTAAATAGAATTTAAGTTAAAACATTCACATAATTTAATGATTTGTTACCTTTACAACAATATAAAAAATAAAATATAAACCAGAACAAAAAATAAACCAAAACAATAAAATTTTCCACAATTTATTTCAATCCCAAGAATGATCACTACGAATGCTTAACTACATATATTACAGCGCCATTCCCATGAAAGAAACTTGCATGAGTGAACATCTGGCATTTTTATACCGTATATACCAGGGTTAATTACCATCGATAAATTAAAAGAAAGAATGAAATACATACCACGAAGCAAATGTGTCCTCAAAAAAACTGGTTCAGAATACATGTTTTATAATAAACAATACTAAATGTTTTATGAGATGAAAATAAGGGAATACGGTCGGATATACAAGGAGGGGAAAATATTTGTTGCCACATGTACGATTCCATGAGGCTGGCTATTTTGGTACCTGGTGTTCAACAAAATTGGGAATCCTTTATTTGCCAATCAGTTGTTGGTGATTGCGTAACACACAATAGTGTAGAATGTGGTTTCAGTGAATTACAAAGGAGGGCCAATCATATTCGAGAAGGATTAACTCTTAATTAGTCACGCTGGCTTTCTTGCTTCTTTATTTAAGACTAATCTTTAGCTATTTTGCAGTTCGACATTAATATGAAAATAGGGTATGTCCTGGGGGAAAATAAGGCATGTCACAGGGAGAAACTGCAAGCTTTTTTTTGCAAATTTCACGCATATTGGACCAGGAAGATGGATCAATATTTAGTGAAAACCAAGCATTAAAAATGCCACGAAAAACCTCCAGACTTTAGGTTCCACTCTCTATATTTTTTATTCAGTCTCCCTACTTGTTTTTTGAAAAGTTCAATGGCATGCCTTACTATTGTTACCACTCTTCGTTAACATCTAAATTATGATGGTTATGTGCCTTGTACAATCAAATGGACGTACCTTTTAAAAAAAAGATTACTTCAATTTGTAAGGATAGCTTATATCATTGAAAATGAGTAACTAGTGAGAGGTGTTTCATTGTCAATGAAACAGCTATTAAGGACTAGCTGAAATGTTATCTAGAAGAATACAATTTGGTCGAAACAATGAATAAAGCAAAATCTGCATCTAATATGTTTGGGAATAAATAAGGATTTAAGTGACGCTATGCACTGTGTAAGTACTGTACATTATAGTACATTGTCTCCCTGCTAAACTCAACTGGCCCGCGAATTATGAAGTCTGTATTTACCTTTATTTAATTTCTTTGGAGAAATCAGAAAATATGCACATACAAAATAATAACAAAATCAGTGATATTACTTTATAACAGTTTAATAATTGTCGGGTCATCGAAAGTTACTTTTCTAACATGCCTATGTCTTAGGACACAAAAATTATTGTTTCATGTTCCAAGATTTACAGCAGTTACAAATGGTAAAGTTTAGACATTGGCCCGCGAATAAGCCGACCCTCCTCCCCCTTCTTTCAGGCCTTTATTTTTTCCTAAATTATTCAGTTCATATGCGAGTATATACTGTGATAATGAAATAATCGGTATCGGCAATTTTAATACTCGGCTTTTTTATCATGCTTTTCTAAACATAGCAAAGTGTTATTTCTTAATTTTACATAGAAACAAACTTTTACAAATATTTGGAAAGCAATATTTAATTCTTTCTATGTAAGGATCAGCATGTTCTGGAAAGATAGTTAAGTGTTTTATAAACACAACTCTTAAGAATAACAGATGTAAAAGAAACACAGCTTCATCTTCCCTTACAAGAATTTCGGGCAAATATGCATACAGAAATGGGTCCTTGATCTTGTCCTTCAATCATTACTGAGTAATTCCTGGATAAATTGTTTCTTCTTGCAAATATGCATACAGAAATGGGTATTTTATCATGTCCTTAAATCATTACTAAATAATTACTGGATACATTGTTTCTTCCTGCAAATATGCATACAGAAATGGGTCTTTTATCATGTCCTTCAATCATTACTGAGTAATTGCTGGATAATTTGTTTCTTCCTGCAGGTCATAGCCAGGAGATTATTAGAATCCAAGCAGACAATACCTCATTACTACTTGACAATTGATGTCAGCGTGGATAACGTACTCAGGTATGAGAATAAATCTCTTTTACACAGGGGCTGCCTATGCAATTGTTCATTTGAGTTTGTTTTCCTTGACAATACATGCTGGATTTCAGAACATTCTTGCATATGACTTAGTAGATTTTATTTATCTGTGTATTGACTGTTTAAAAAAATTGGGTTACTCTGACATATGTCACATAGCGAGAATTTTTAGTGGTGGAGATATTTTGCCAGATTTAAGAAATATATCCCATCACTATTGCATAACTGCCAACTGTCCCGTTTTTGCCGTATTTTGGACCTAGAATATGGGTATACATTTTTTGCAAATAAATGTTTTTTAATTAAAAAATAATAATAAAATTTCTTTGGAATTGTCGGTTTAGAACGCGCTCTCTGTTCTATTTTAATAGAATATATCACATGTATATACGAATACAGTTCTACAATACATTTGGTTCATTCGAAATCGAGGCTACCAGGCCTGTCGTTATCCGCCATATTGGATTTCACAATAGTTACTGCTGTTGCTGTATCAAGTCTTCGTAATATTCAGCTTCTATCTAATCATTATAAATTGGAAGGCAGAATATTCAGAATTTTCTCCAAGAGAAATTGGAGACAACTGGAAGGATATTTGTGCCGTCTTTTATAGATTTGTGAAACCATATGGTAAAGGAGAAAAATTGACGTTTTGTAAATTGTGTAATGTGATTTCGCTATTGGGCACAGAGGCGCCCGTGAAATGCAAGAGCACGAAAAAGCTAATAAACATCAGCTTACTGCTTCATCACACACAACTCAGCCTGAACTTACGACATAGATAAATGACAAAGAGAACCTTAATGTACATTGATCGAAATATGACTTTTAAATTTCTTTTAGAAATAAACTTTCCTATTTCAGTTACTAGTGTTGTTGGCGATTTATTTTGCACAAGTTTTTCAGACATTAAAATCGCAAAAGATAATTCTTATGCGTGAACGAAAACATTTCAATAAGAAAATCTCAGAACTGAGATAATCAATGAAAGTTGGTACATTGGAATCGATGATTAAAAAAGAAACAAGGCGTAGAAAGGGCTCCTATAAATAGCTTTTGTTTGAGTGTGTTGCACTCTTGCACCTTTTGAATGGGCACCCATATGGAACATGGTGCAACTCCAGAAGGTACAAATGTGCAACATGTGCATCTTTGACATTAAATAATTATGTAAGGCACTGTCCAACTTTACTGATGGTTGTATATGTTGTAAATAGATACATATGCATTGTAATTTAAAAATCGGTATTTGTTCCTGAAAATCAGTATTTATTTCACAAGTAATCAGCATTTTTGCACCCGGGGGTTGGCAGCTATGCTATTATTTAACTTGTATAATATAACCTCTATGGATCTGCCTTCACTGAAAGATAATCAAAAATAAAATACAATTTACAGAATAAAATTTTTTTTGGGAAATTAAAGTTTTGCTGTATAGTCTGGATAATTGGCTTCAGTGGAATTAGATAACCAAACCTACCTAGGAGTACCTTGGACGCTTTTAAACTACGCATATTTTTCCATGTGAGGAATAGTCGAATTGCTGATTATATCATTTTTCTAAATTGTGTCCAAAAAGATGGAGAAAAATAATACGCCTCATAAAAACGTTCGGTATAGTCACATTCTTAATAAATGCAGGAAGGGATACAGCTAAATTAAATGGACATCACGTGTCAATTTGAATATGTCACGTGCTGGGAGAAACGATTGCAGTAATGAAAATGAAGAAATAAAAAGGAATTATGTTACGTTCAGAGATAGCAACAAGCATTTGAGCTGCATAGGGTTTGGAACTGAAGGTGTATGTTTACTTTAAAATCTTTTCAGATGAACATAATGTTAACAGTCTATACATCAGATTGGAATAACAAACTTTTAAAATACAATTTTTCTAACTTTACAATAGCAGTATATGATATCTTGTTACGATTTACTCAAAACTGGTCAAAACATACAGAAAAAAACATCTGCCTTATTGAGACGCTCATGTTTACCTATCACAATAATTAGGCAAAGTGTGTGAAGAAATCAGAACCACTCAGATCAGATAAGTAGCATTCTTGTCTTCAGTTCATTATATCACTCATATCAGACAAATTAAAGACCAAAACTTGTGTCAGATTGGATGGTGTCTTATTGAACAATGTTTAAATAAAAGTAAAATTTCCCTTTATTTTAATATAAGCAGTGTTTTTTAGAGATGTAATTCACAGAAGTAGCAACATTTCAATTGGGTAGTCTCATTTAATCAACTGTGATCATTTGAAACAATGAAGCCATTTATTTCAGTCAGCTGAGGTTGCAACCTGATGCATATAAGAAAGATGTTAACCAAATGCCTGTCTTAGGATGGTGAGGTCATCTCCCTGCTTTCAGAGTCAGTCTTTGCCGCACACTTTGAAATGATAAAATTTAAACCAATGACATTAACATAATGCATGGAACAAAATATGACAGATGTTTGTCATTTTTGTAAGCCTTGGGTTTTGAGATCTTATTCTCATTTATAAAGATATTTGATGGATAATTGCAAGATTTGTATCTGGTGTAGTGATGTTACTAAATGTTTTTTTTCTTCTACAGTTTGTTTATATGTATAATATTGTGTTATTTCATCCTCAGGTTAAGGAAAGAATTTAATGAAATTTTATCCAAAGAAAATCAGAAGTTGTCAGTGAATGACTTTGTCATCAAAGCCTCAGCCATGGCCAATAGAAAGGTACCAGAAGCCAATTCTTCATGGATGGGCGAATTTGTCAGACAGTAAGTACCAGCTTAAATTTTAAGAGACACAAAACTTTCCCCTTTATTTCTGAGTTTATAACTTTTGTACTATCCCACAGTATACTGTTTGTCTGTCTGTACTTAGTTACATACATCTCTTCAAAAAAACATAATTAACTCCATTTCTAAGCCTAACTGACCAGCAGAATACACTCAGTGGCACTTGACTTTTTTTCTCACCAAATACATTACTTGATCACATTAACTTTAGGCAATACTCAGCTTCCTCCGATTTCAGCATGCCACCAAAGACAAGTGTGCACACACACACAAAATAAATCGTATAGCTAAAGGGAGGTAACTCTTTCTTGTTAATTCCCCATAGTCCTTGCCAGTTGGACACTGCGTAATTTATTGTGCATATATTTTGTTGTCTTGGGAATATAAGCTTGCCACATTTCAACGGTTTGTATATTTCTTTATTGAGAGATATCAGTCACGTGCTGGAAGTACAGTTGCTTTAAAGTTCTGGAGGACAGCCGTGAGAGTTTGCCAGCCTGCACAAACTGATCCTTCACAAATGTCTGGAAGACTTCTTGTCCATCATTTTGAAAAGGCATTAGAAGGCTATGAATAAAGAGCACAATCCAATCATTCAATCATGAAATTTTGCATATTAGCTGGAATTCAATTTTTTTTTTATGGGAGACATTGGCATGCTTTCTTTTTCACAAAAATACAAAAGACATTGCCTCTAGTGACCATCACATCATATCCAACAGATACTGGAATTACATATACATATTACAGCAAGCTTTGTCACCGAGAACATCAACCAGCCAGTTGGACGAAAACTTAACCTTTATTAACACAAGTTGGCAGCCCACTGGTATAAGACTCTATACCTACCTGTGCATGTAAAAAGAAACATAGAAGCCAGGTTTGCGTGAAAAACTTTTTACTTTGCCAGTTTTATTGGCCAACAAGTTGTTGGTTGTCCATATGATAGTCTGGCTGCTGACTATGTAGTTCAGTCATCTGGAAAATCATTTTATAGTTTGGGTGTCACTCTTGACAGTTAATGCAGCAAATGGATAAAGTCCAGCAGAGTACTTGGATGACCAGCATGCTTGACAAGCCACATTCAGGATATCAGTACATGACAAATCAGCGTAAATCTTTGGTCTGGCATTTCTTTTCTGTACCACATTCGATGCTTGGCATGACTCGGATAGCACTAATATCATATTTGGCATACAGAAACATGCATTTGCATGATCATGATTTGGCATCATCATTGCCATATGGATTGTGATAGCCATGGACACTGAGCATATAAAAGGAGGACAGTCCCCTGGTTGACAAAGACGGGAAACAGACATGCCTGAACTTTTTGATCCATATATGCAAAGAATCGAGTTTAGTTTAAGGTGGCAATCAAGACTTTTGCTTCTGTTGGAATAGATACCCTTCACAAGCAGTCAGTACTAGTTACAAAGCCAAGGCCATAGTGAATATTGATGTCAATCACTGGTCCCGAAAAATCTTGCCACAATCCTCAATAATGTCAGAAATTACTGGGTTTAATGCCACAGTTAGGTTAAACAGATTAAGTAAACCAACTGTTTACTTGACCCTCTCTCTGTGGTGACCTTTTACCAAGCTGAGATGGTCAGAAGTGACCATGTTTGGGATTCATTATTCTGATTCACCAAGATACTAAGAAAAGGGTTGTTTTTCTACACAATTGTGATTGGATAATAAGTGAAGGACTTCTTGTGGTGACCCAATGCTTCCTTCCTTATGATTCTCCCCATCTGTTGGGGTAATGAATTGAAGAGGTAAGAAAGTGGACATCACTGGAGTTGGCCCTTCAATTCTCCATGCAAACCCATCACTTATGGATGGTGTAAAATGGGGTCTTTCAGAATTAGATCAGCAATCAGATATGGATGAAGAGAGAAAGACATGAGAAAACTTGTACCATTGTTTTCATATTTGCACTCTACACTCAAATTTCAAAATAAATTGTCCTGCTGACCTAGATTTCTTTGCCAACTGATCATGCATTTGACTATTATGTCAGACTCAGGAGTGGTTTTAGGCCTACCTGGGTCTCTAGTTATTAAATTTTAAGGAGAGACTTGAGATAATAAGTTTACTGCTTACATTGTATAGATGAAACTTGTAACAACTGTTTGCATTGTATATGCAGCATGGATGATTTTTAAAAACAAATCTACTTAGTATACCTAGATTTCTTTGCTAACTGTTCTTGCATTTGGCTGTTCACCTTATGTTAGTCAGGGGAATGATCTTAGGCCAATTTGGGGCTTGTGTTATTACATTGTAAGAGAAAATGACCAGTTTACTATTAACATGATGTAGATGAGATTTAAGCCGTATATAACGGCTAACTTGCTAACTGTTCTTGTTAGTCAGGTCTTAGGCCAATTTGGGGCTTGTGTTATTACATTGTAAGAGAAAATGACCAGTTTACTATTAACATGATGTAGATGAGATTTAAGCCGTATATAGAAACACTCACCATCAAAAGTTTGGAAAATGTTCAACAGTATATTAGATGAATAGGGATACATTATTGTGCAGGATGTTTTTGCCAGAAGAAATCACCATCATCACATTTTCTTTATTAGGTACAACACAGTTGATGTAAATGTTGCAGTGGCCACTCCAGCTGGTTTGATAACTCCAATAGTCTTTAGAGCTGATTGTAACAGAATTGTTACCGAGAGGAGGGTGGATTAAATGAACAATACAAACACAATTTGTGAAAGAAAATATAAATTTATGTAATAAATTATAAATGAAAAAAAAACAGATGTAACAACACAATAATTCATGCACTCAACCCACAATTACACTCACAACCATTCACAATACATGAACAAATTAAATAACAATACAAAAGGAATCTCAGATGTAAAGGGATCTCTTGGATTATACACAGATCCAGGGATCCTTTACGAAAGTTAAATTAATGTAAGTATAATTTACGAAAAAAATAAACACAAACGACAAACTATCTATCGCACGATGGATTGCGATAACTAGCACGATCATATACTTGTATTCAATCAAGTTGCTAGCTTTTATTGATATCTATGTGATCACTTGAAATATTATTGTGATCTGACATAAGCATGCAAATACAACAATGTATTAAATTATATTACAATTTCAATACACCTATGTGTCTCCCCTGTATAACCGCACGATTCAGCAACAGTTGAATCGTCTCCCAGTTTCCCCGAAAACCGAGGGTTGACCAATACTATTATCGGACGTTACCCTTCACGGATCCACCACAGTTATACGTTCAGACAGCATACAACATCTACCCGAACCAACGGTTCCTCACTCCCCTAGATGTCGACCCGGACGTTTTACAACTCTAAGACAGCTCCGACACTCGGACTTCTAGCTTTCCGGATATTTACACGTTACACAGATGTTGACGAACAGACAGTTCGACACACAGACAGATACTTCAATTCCGTTTGCACAAATTAACGGCACAAGCACATTCAGATATTTATACAGAGATGTTCCAGAACAAACAATAGATGTCCCACAACAAATCAGACGATATCAAAGACGTTTATCAAAAGATGGTATCAGATGTGTTAACAGCTACGGTATCAACGATGTTATTAGCAGCTACGGTATCAACGATGTTATTAGCAGCTACGGTATCAGAAACATTGTAACAACTACGTTAGCAGCTACGGTATCAGAGACGGTATCAGCGATGTTATTAGATGCGCTATCAGTGATGTACTTCTACGGTATCAACGACGGAATCAGACGGTGACAGCTATTGTCAGATGTTATCAGATCTACGGAATCAACGATGTTATTAGATCTCCGGAATCAACGATGTTATTAGATCTACGGAATCAACGATGTTATTAGATCTCCGGAATCAAATACACGGAATCAGCTATAATAAACAAAACCAGACTAATAATAGTTGTCTCAAAAATAATCTAAGCTGTAGATTACGATATTTCATTTAAAGTCTAAAAGTGACTAGTAATTCCAAATATTCCACGTTCATTGCAATAAAGGCATCATTATACGAAATGATAATCTGAATAAAATTCACAATAAAACGAAATGTAAATTTAACACTCACCCCTTTGGCTGGAGATTGCAAGGCGAGGTTATCTATCCTTTGATTAGATATTTTGGTTCCCGTAAATAATTATGAGAAATACTTCGCCTTATATACTCTCAATAGGTGAACATAAATCACATCGAGCTTGCCGTGCACCACGTAAAACGAGTATTTCGGATTTCATGTAAATTACAAATTGGCACATGCAAATCGTTACACGCCACTTAATCACCCCAGGTAATGCGTGTACGACGAAATCAAGAAAATGGTGAGTTTCGTTTGCAATTCAAGTAGAACAAAAATCAGTTCAATTTTCGCCTAATTCTGTGACAATACCTCCCCCCTAAGAATAAAAATGTACACATTTTTAAAACTAACACAGAATAGAAGAAAAATAACTACTGATGATATCTTACAACACTTACACTGGTTATACTACAAACTGGATTTTATTACTGGGCAAATTCATACAAATTTCCCATCATGCCCTACTCAAGTAGTCTGCGCCTACATTTTCAACTCCCCTTATTGACATTGTCGCTCTGTCTCTTGATGTATAACTTGAGCATGTTCGCATGGAATGTTTTTACAATACCGTCCATGTCAATTTTATAGTCCATGTCACCTTTTACTTCTTTAACTTCATATGGACCTTTCCACTGGACTAATAACTTATTCGAACTCGTTGGAAGAAGCAATAGCACCTGATCTCCCACAAGAAATTTCCTATTACGCGCTCTGCGGTTGTAATACTTGGCATATCTGCGCCCGGATTTAATCAATTCGTCACGTGCCATCTGGCATGTACTCTCAAGTTTGTTTCTTAGATCTAACACGTACTGGTAAGTCGTTTTTATTTCCTCGTTCGCGACATCACCAGTCCATAGTTCGCGTAGTATCCGCATCGGGCCTCAAACTGTCCTACCGTACAACAGTTCGAAGGGTGAAAACCCTAAACTTTCCTGCGGTACTTCACGGTACGCGAA
This sequence comes from Unio pictorum, assembly GCA_030141615.1. Classification (NCBI taxonomy): domain Eukaryota; kingdom Metazoa; phylum Mollusca; class Bivalvia; order Unionida; family Unionidae; genus Unio; species Unio pictorum. The sequence goes on from JARLTB010000610.1 coordinate 897,871, forward strand.
CAGAACAGCGTTTAAATAACGGTCCCAGTCTTGCGGACGTTCCGCGCACATCTTTCGTAGCATGCTCTTCAGGGTACCATTAAACTTCTCTACCAGTCCATTGCACATCGAATGGTATGGGGTAGTGTTTAGCTGTTTGATGGATAAGAGCCTACTTATTTCACCCATGAGGTCAGAGGTGAATTGGGCACCACAATCAGTGAGGATTTCCTCTGGCACCCCTACCCTACTGAAGATATCAACTAATGCTTCAGCTACCCTTTCCGTTTCAATAGTTGGTAACGCTACGGCTTCGGGGTATCTGGTTGCGTAATCAACCAGAGTAAGTATGTACCGATTCTTTCTTTCGGTAACCGGGTGTATTGGTCCTACAATATCTACTGCCACTCTTTTAAACGGTGTATCTATTAATGGCATCTGTCCCAAGGGCACCCTTGTGACCCTTCCCTTACAGACGGTTTTCTGACATACGTCGCACGACCTACAGAACCGTGTGACATCGCCATTAACACCTGGCCAGTAGAATTCAGCGACTACCCTGCTAGTGGTCTTAGCCTTACCTAGGTGTCCTGCCATGCTTGACTCATGCGCCACCCTAAGTACTTGAGATCTATATCTCTGGGGTACGACCACTTGCCAATACTTCTTACCCTCCCGAGCGCTAAACTCCCTATGAATTAATCCGTTCTTGCGTACGAATCTAGAGCTACCCCCACGCTTGCAATGTTTAATCGCGCCGGACGTGATTTTCTCAACAATTGTTCTGATGGATTCATCACGTTCTTGCTCTTGTTTGAAATCGTCACGCGAAATTCCTGAGATCGATTCAGGGACTATTAATTTATGAAACGCGGTTTTCTCTCGCCGTGTTTGCGCTCGCGTTTCGACTGCCTGGGCCAAAGGTATTTTAAAATCGGCCATGGTTGGAAGACGGGAACCTTCAACATTACCGATCGTCAGATCGTAAATAGGATTGTCCATACAAAGGGCATCAACAGTTCCCGTTAAGAAAGGTGTTTTTACTGTGATCCTTGCTACGGGAATGCGACCCATCGTCTGATCAAGTAACATACATGGGGATTCCCACCCGAGCATTTGGTTATCCTGCACGAGACTACGTTTGATCACTACGCCCGTACAACCAGTGTCACGCAATACCACGACTTCTCGACCGTTGACAAACCCTCTCGCGGTTGGTACACGCGCTTCAGGAAATAAACACGTGCCAAGCGAATGAATACAAGGTTCTACCTGTACGATGTTATCAGTTATACCTTTACTTTGTATAGCCACTGCTACCTTATGTATAAGTGCCTTTCTTTTAGGACAGTCTTTTTGAACATGACCCAATGCATTACACAAGAAACACCGCACACGCTGAAAAACTGGATTCCCAACTGACCTTTTTACCTCAGCTGATTTTACAGGCTCCCTAGGCATAGGTCTTACAGACTGGTTTCCAGACTTAAAATCTTTCAAAACCACGTTCTGGGTTCCCCCATGAGCTTCGGCAAATAAATCGGCTTGCTTAGCCATATCTTTTACGTTTGTGAAGACTTTCTCCTTCAGAAATTGATCTAATTCTCGCCCAACTGTATTAAATAATTGATCTCTGAGCAAGAAATCAGTCAACCCTTCAAACGTTTTCACCGCTTTGCCGCATTCAATCCACCGCTCAAAATAGTTCGCAATTCTGACGGTGAACTGACCAAAGGTTTCTCCCTTATCGGGCTTGCTATACCTGAACTTTTTACGGAAACCCTGTTCAGTAAGCTCGTACCTTTTGAGAAGTGCTTCCTTTAGGACGTCGTACTTAAACACATCGTCCCTAGGAAGTCGCGAGTATACATCCAGTGCTTTACCTTTTAATAAAGCACTCAGATGCAGTGCCCAGTCATTTTGACTCCACTTCTGGTTTTCGGCATACCGCTCAAACCGATGAAGATAACTATCCATGTTATCTTTTTCATCGTCAAAGGGAGGTAATTTGGGTCCCCTTAATTTACTAAAGGCAGAATCGTGTTCTCTTCCAGATGTCGCTAATTCTACCTTACGATCATGATCTCTTTGCTTAGCTTTTTCTTCTAACTCTATTCGCTTTTGCTCCGCTTCCATTTCCCATCCTATCCTATCCTTTTCGGCCTGCTTCTCTAATTCTATCTTTTCCCTTTCGGCCTGCTTCTCTAATTCTATCTTTTCCCTTTGGGCCTGATTCTCTAATTCTATCTTTTCCTTCTCAATGGCCCATTTCCTTTCATCGGATTCCCTTTCTAATTCCCGTTTCCTTTCATCGGATTCCCTTTCTAATTCCCTTGACCTTACCCTTTCTTCCCTTTCCCGGGCTTGTTCTTCTTGAATAAATTTCCTTAGGCTTTCACCTTCATATCCAAATTCTTTGCCTAAGGCAACCAAGTCCTTAAGGGATGACATGACAATTGTAATATGAATATAGATATATAACCAAACCAATAATTTAAACACGTTTATACTGGACACACGGACCTAGGTAAACTAAACAAAAATAAACTCCAACTAGAGTATTATCTTAACAGGAGGTCACGCTCAAATATAAACATTAAATGTATACCTTCACAAAAATGATTGACAGTTCACTTAATCCAACGATCCCACTTCTGACACCATTGTAACAGAATTGTTACCGAGAGGAGGGTGGATTAAATGAACAATACAAACACAATTTGTGAAAGAAAATATAAATTTATGTAATAAATTATAAATGAAAAAAAAACAGATGTAACAACACAATAATTCATGCACTCAACCCACAATTACACTCACAACCATTCACAATACATGAACAAATTAAATAACAATACAAAAGGAATCTCAGATGTAAAGGGATCTCTTGGATTATACACAGATCCAGGGATCCTTTACGAAAGTTAAATTAATGTAAGTATAATTTACGAAAAAAATAAACACAAACGACAAACTATCTATCGCACGATGGATTGCGATAACTAGCACGATCATATACTTGTATTCAATCAAGTTGCTAGCTTTTATTGATATCTATGTGATCACTTGAAATATTATTGTGATCTGACATAAGCATGCAAATACAACAATGTATTAAATTATATTACAATTTCAATACACCTATGTGTCTCCCCTGTATAACCGCACGATTCAGCAACAGTTGAATCGTCTCCCAGTTTCCCCGAAAACCGAGGGTTGACCAATACTATTATCGGACGTTACCCTTCACGGATCCACCACAGTTACACGTTCAGACAGCATACAACATCTACCCGAACCAACGGTTCCTCACTCCCCTAGATGTCGACCCGGACGTTTTACAACTCTAAGACAGCTCCGACACTCGGACTTCTAGCTTTCCGGATATTTACACGTTACACAGATGTTGACGAACAGACAGTTCGACACACAGACAGATACTTCAATTCCGTTTGCACAAATTAACGGCACAAGCACATTCAGATATTTATACAGAGATGTTCCAGAACAAACAATAGATGTCCCACAACAAATCAGACGATATCAAAGACGTTTATCAAAAGATGGTATCAGATGTGTTAACAGCTACGGTATCAACGATGTTATTAGCAGCTACGGTATCAACGATGTTATTAGCAGCTACGGTATCAGAAACATTGTAACAACTACGTTAGCAGCTACGGTATCAGAGACGGTATCAACGATGTTATTAGATGCGCTATCAGTGATGTACTTCTACGGTATCAACGACGGAATCAGACGGTGACAGCTATTGTCAGATGTTATCAGATCTACGGAATCAACGATGTTATTAGATCTCCGGAATCAACGATGTTATTAGATCTACGGAATCAACGATGTTATTAGATCTCCGGAATCAAATACACGGAATCAGCTATAATAAACAAAACCAGACTAATAATAGTTGTCTCAAAAATAATCTAAGCTGTAGATTACGATATTTCATTTAAAGTCTAAAAGTGACTAGTAATTCCAAATATTCCACGTTCATTGCAATAAAGGCATCATTATACGAAATGATAATCTGAATAAAATTCACAATAAAACGAAATGTAAATTTAACACTCACCCCTTTGGCTGGAGATTGCAAGACGAGGTTATCTATCCTTTGATTAGATATTTTGGTTCCCGTAAATAATTATGAGAAATACTTCGCCTTATATACTCTCAATAGGTGAACATAAATCACATCGAGCTTGCCGTGCACCACGTAAAACGAGTATTTCGGATTTCATGTAAATTACAAATTGGCACATGCAAATCGTTACACGCCACTTAATCACCCCAGGTAATGCGTGTACGACGAAATCAAGAAAATGGTGAGTTTCGTTTGCAATTCAAGTAGAACAAAAATCAGTTCAATTTTCGCCTAATTCTGTGACACTGATATTAAGGTAGGTCATTTTTAATTTTTATAATGCTGTTGTGAACTTTCTGTATTCAAACGTTTGTTTTCACACAAGTGGCCATAGTTTTGCACCTGGTAAGTGACCATAGTCTCATACATCATACCTAATAAATAATTAGTCTCGTACCTGATAAGTGACCATAATCTTGTACCTGATAAGTGACCATAGTATCATACCTGATAAGTGACCATAGTATCATACCTGATAAGTGACCTTAGTCTCATACTTGATAAGTGGCCATAGTATCTTACTTGAAAACTGACCATACTTTAGCCATGACATGACATGATAGTAAAGATTTCTGTCCTGGTTGGTTATTTTATGTTTTGTGGCCACTTTAATAAGTAGGAGGTATATTGGATTTACATTTTTCATCTGTATGCTTTGTCATTGCGATAAGCCTATATTTCAGTACACTTAAAACCAAGTTTTTGTGTGTGAATGATGAGCCCATATATTAGTATACTTATCAAAACCAAACTTGCTTGTATTATATATATATATATATATATATATATATATATATATATATATATATATATATATATATATATATATATATCTTTTTTTAGTCTATTCATCTCTCGGTTTTGTGATAAGCCTATATTTTAGACCACTTAATAAAAACTTATTTTTTGTGTGGGTGATAAGCCCATGTATCTCTCAATGAAACCAAACTTGTAGTTTGTTTGCACCTTGGGATGAAGTTGTGTAGCAGTTAAACTATGTCACTGACTTAATTTCATACAGAGTTCCATGAAAATTATGTCATTAGAATCTAACTTTAATGACCACTGTGTTAAAAGATTGTTTTGAAAGATCAGGCCTCGATTAAAGACCACTGCATATAAGTCTGTGTTGAAAGATCAGGCCTGGATTAAAGACCACAGCATGGAAGTCTGTCTTGAAAGATCAGGCCTGGATTAAAGACCACAGCATGGAAGTCTGTCTTGAAAGATCAGGCCTGGATTAAAGACCACTGCATATAAGTCTGTTGAAAGATCAGGCCTCGATTAATGACCACTGTATGGAAGTCTGTCTTGAAAGATCAGGCCTGGATTAAAGGCCACAGCATGGAATTCGGTCGTGAAAGATCAGGCCTGGATTAAAGACCACTGCATATAAGTCTGTTGAAAGATCAGGCCTCGATTAATGACCACTGTATGGAAGTCTGTGTTGAAAGATTAGGCCTCGATTAATGACCACTGAAACATCAGGTCTTGATTAAATATCACTGCATTGGAGACCAACAATTTTGTGAGACCAGGCCTGGAATTCAAATAACTATTGAGCTTGTAGTTTAGAGATTTTGTTTCAACCAATCACAAATGACATTTTGAGTAAATATACATTTGAGTAATTATGCATTTCTTTTAGTAATTATCCATTTATTTGAGTAATGCATTTCTTTTAGTAATTATCCATTTCTTTGAGTAATTATCCATTTCTTTGAGTAATTATGCATTTCTTGGAATAATTATCCATTTCTTTGCATAATCACACACTTAGCAGCAGAGAGGGTGAATCAGACAACTTTATAGAGACGTTGATTCGGCAATCTAGGGCTTCTACTAAATAGTTTAAAAAAGCGTCTTTTCGGTAATTGAGTCCTCCTCGATGACTTCGTCAACGACGCCATTTGGTTGTCACTCACCCTTTCTGCTGCTATGAGTTATCAATTTTTTTACTATGAAAATCAGCAGAGGGGGAGAATCCTACAACGTTTTTAAACAAGTTTTCAATGAAATCAGGCAAAAAAACAATGAAATCAATGAAATCAGGCACAAAAAAAATCAATGAAATCAGGCACAAAAAAAATCAATGAAATCAGGCAAAAAATAATAATGAAATCAATGAAATCAAAAAAATGACTAAGCCTCCATTGCCAAACGAAACATGATCCTGCAGGAGTAAAAACTCTTCAACCGAATATTTGATCCAATCTGATACGATATCGTGTCCTAGGGTCATGTAAATTTATTGTTATAAATCCATGTGGGGTAGACTGAGCATGACTAAAGAAATTTCTAAATTGATTGAAGTCCATATCAGAACACCATGTCTGCCAAATATTTCTAAGAGTATGAGTATCAACTCCGTTGAATACAGCAAGCATATTACAGTTATCTCTGATCACTTTTGGAATCTGAGTGTATCGTTGAGTGACATAGATCACGTCCGTGTTTTTATGCCTGCCTCTGGAAAAAATCCTTGCAGGATTTTTTTGTTTATCTAACATTACATCGTCGTATACAACTAAATTGTTGATACTTCCATCGAGGTCTTCTACTGATGGTGCTTCGTCAATATCGGTTATAAAATCAATAATATCCTCGCCGGCAATCTCTGAAGCGTTTTCATTAAAATCTTTTAGCACTTCATAGCATCGTTGGTCGTCTACGCTAGGGGCAATTAAATACAACTTATCCCACTTCATCCATCTCATTATTAAATTGAGCAACAATTGCGTCTTGCCGGATCCAGATGGCCCGATTATAATTGCGCGGATAGAGTTTGGTAGCGCTGCATGATGCTTAACTGGTTCTCTTGTTTTAGTCGCTGAAAAATCAATTATATTCATATCTCTATACATAATTATGGATCTATATTGTGTGAAGTGTAAAAAACGTACTGGCACAGATGACTTGACGACGATTACAACAAAAAATAACCGATCAGCGCTTTCTGGTAAATGCGTACAGTGTAGTACAAAGAAATTTAGATTTGTTTCTAAGCCCAAGGAACCTTTAAAAAAAAACGAGGAGGTGATATCGCTGCCAAATTAGCAAAATTCCCTGGAACCCCATGGGCAAAATACCCTGGAGAAAAACACCTTCCAGGATATAGCTACTGTGGACCGGGAACCAGACTTGATATCAGACTCAATGATCAAAATCAGCCACGACCCGGTGAAGAACCAATAAACGCCATTGATAAGGCCTGTCAACTTCATGATGTTGCTTATAAAAGCAGCAATTTGCAACACAGGCATCTAGCAGATGTGAAATTAATTCATGCGTTGAATGCCATCCCTGATAAATCCTTCAAAGAAAAGTTGGCTTCATTTTTGATAAAATCGGCTATGAAAAGCAAATTGATGTTGGGTGCTGGTAATTAATAACAACATGGAATCTATTTATTATTCCCCAAGAGGATACTGGAGGGGTAAATCAGCAATCCATAAACTCGCTAGCGCTGCAAAAGTGAAAAAAACCACTGCGGCTCATTGGTTATCCAAACAGGCACTATGGCAAATTTATCTACCACCGCCTAAACAAATTCACTACTCGCATTTTGATGTAACCGGACCCAATGAAGTTCATCAGGCTGATCTATTATTTCTGCCACATGACCACGGTTACAAATATGCATTAACTGTAGTTGATATTGCAAGTCGATACAAAGAAGCAGAACCGTTAAAAACAAAATCGGCCACTGAAGTGGCTTCTGCATTTGAAAGGATTTATCGAAGGGGCCCTCTGCACTGGCCAAATCTATTACAAATTGATCCTGGCAAAGAATTTCAGGGTGCAGTGTTATCTACAATGAAATATCACAATGTCACTATCAGACGGGGGCATACTGCGCAACATCGTGATCAGGCAATCGTAGAACGGTTTAATAAAACCCTTGCTGAGCGGTTATTTGGATATCAATACGCAAAAGAATTCATCCAAGAAAAACGATCCCGTGAATGGGTTAAAAGATTACCATCTGTGATTACTGCACTGAATAACGAGATTACTAGAACAATCAACATGAAACCTATCAACGCGATTAAAAAGAAGTCTATACCTGAAATGAAAATTCGAAGAATTTCACAAAAAGATTTCAAAGAACCAATTCTTGGTAGTAATGTCATTGTGAGGTACTTGTACGAACCAGGAGAGCTTGAAGGGGGCAGAAAAAGGGCTACTGATCCTATTTGGAGTGTTACTGCACACAAGATATCTAGTATAACACGATCTACGGGTAGACCTCCAGTCTATAAACTGGATTCAACTGCCCCTCAGCGTGGGTTTACTAGACAACAATTACAAGTGATTCCTGACGATACTCAATTGCCACCTCATGGTCTTAACTAGCACCAAGGGTGCTGGCACCCCGGCGTCTATTGCACTCAAGACAAGTCAACATCACATTATTTCTGACATGACCGAGATTGTTATTTTTTCTGTCTACGGTGAATTGGCGAGGATCCTTATCCGAATACTGCCAACGCATTATACAATTGCAATTTGCGCAGTGATTATTCTGTTGTTTCTTCAAAGTGATTATTAATCCAGCATCAATATCAAATTCTCGTTGTTTTTTTTTGTCTTGTTGTTTGTAACCGGAGAGTTTTTTATCAATAATTTTAATATCAATATCATCTATTGTGGTGTCATTATCGTCACCAATGATTTCATCATCGAAAACAATTCTTCGAAGTTGATTTATTTTTCGTACTCTGGATACTGCAAGATAGACTAAATTTGACCATTCGATGCGATTATCTACCATCCAGACAATTGTATCGGATATAGTCAATCCTTGCGAAGAATGTATTGTTGCTGCATAACCTAACGTCCATGGGGATTTATCAGCACGCAATGCATTTTCGACGACATTGATATCAACCAGCACAATATCATTTAATACTAAATTCTGTTTTTCACTTTTTCCTGGAATATCAACTTCGATGTTCTGTTTTCGTGTATCAGATGGTCTATAACACAACGGTACTGGAAGTGTTGCAAATTTTTGTTTATGCAATTCAAATAACTTCATCTGAAGTGTGTCTCTGACTATTTTTCTACTTGCTATTATCAAATCATTTGGTCTCCATGCTTCCCAGAAATCATTCATGGGAGTTTCCGAAATTATTTCACGCATTATTTCACATTGGATTCTATCCGGTTGTAATCTGATTAGTTGTTTAAACTCACGTAATATTTCATCTAATGATCTAATGTCATCATTCATCTCTTCGTAATAATCAACGTATGATTTTAACCATTCATGAGGAGGTTCACCGACAAATGGTGGTGGTTGGCCTTGATCGCCGCACATGATAATTTTTGTATTTTTCGTTGACAACCATTCAAGAAATGTTTTTAATACTTGTAACGGTACCGTGCATATTTCATCCCATAATATCACCGGTGGAATAAATTTCTGTCCCATTCTTTCAGGGGTCCATTTATCACCGCTCCATCGGAAGAAGCTGTGATAAGTACCAGAATTTTTTACATCTCGTTGTTTTATGTCTCTGGCAAGTTTGTGAGTTGGTGTTAACGCATTCATGTTGATTTTATCCTTGAATAAATTGATTACTCATGTTGTCTTTCCTGACCCACCACAACCGTTTAAATAAACTGTTTTATACCGGCATATTGGATCGGATACCGGTGGTGCATTAGAAAATTCTGAACACTGATTGCTTTTTAAATAATTATTTTCAATTGTAACATCTGCTGATTGAATATAATCATGAAGCATTTCCTTCTTAATTCTCCATGATCCCCAATTCTCGTTGCCAGTAGCCTTAAAATCAGCCATTTTGCTATTTATGTAAAATGAATCAGGGGCGACTCTAACTGCGGTGGTAGGAAATCTATTGATCATTGAAAACAGATTAATAGAAGCATAACCAAGCATAGAAGCTCTCAAATGTGTGTACTGAGGATTGTATCCATCATTGTAAGTAACAATTGTACCCAATTTGGTCCCATCGGACATAAATGCGTCCTTACGATTAACATATAGGCCTTTATTCGTTAAATCCGCGATTACAAAATCGTATTCAGCATTGTCTATAATTAACCGTGAGGAATATCTTGTATTGTCGAATTTACCACCCTGGGTGAATTTACCGATTATTCTTCTACTAAGATCTTTTGCTTCGTTGTTTCTGATTTCAAATAACTGTTTGGACCAATTCATGATTTGTTGTTCATTAAAATCAGGAAACAGTTTTCGCTGTTCACTAATTATTTTTTCTAGATCAGGTTGGGGTAACCACACTGATTTCTGTGCTCGATAGGATATAATTGCTTCACTGACAATTAATGATTTTAACATCTTACAATCAAGCATATACAGTAATAACACTATTGGCATCCAGTGTTTTTCAGACATGTGTTTACCAACCCAAAGATAACTACACGGATGAAGTCCTGTAGCCATTTCAAATGATACTACACAAGCGAATCCGGTTAAATCAAAATCAGGCAGTGGTCCATTAATCGCAACACGGGTCATTTCGTGTGTGGGGTGTCCAAATCGTTTAAAATATTTCTCGCATTCTCCATACCCAAGAAAACTCCCTGGATAACACGCAATCATATCAACGGAAATAACGGTTTCAGTGTCGTATTTTGTATTCCATAATCCTCCATGGCTGTATTCAAGACAGGACAATCTGACATCTGATAAAAACTCACTTCGGGTTGGTTTCCACGCGTTTTTCTTTCTAGCAAAATGTGCTGCAATTGATGGTACTGTAAAACTGTTTGCTAATAATTGATCGTTGTCTTCCCCCAGAGAACTCTCTGAAGAAAACTCACTAGCTAGTTGTTTCATTTGATTATGCAGCTCTTCAGTACGGTACAATTCTCCGTTGGGTCTTACAAACTGATCAAATCTACATTCCTCGTCTGAAGTACTATGAAATAGCCACATCGACACAGGATCGTTTTTACTCAAATGGTAAATAGCATCAAATAATTTCTGCTCTGAAAAAAACTCTTCGGTTTGGGGGATATATTTTACGGTTACTGCAGATGACCACGCATGTTCGTTATGATCAATAATTTCAATTGGAGCTCCCTGTGATTTATATTTCGATTCGTATAATACTTCTCCGGTGATTGTCCTTACCGATATTGGAAATCTCAATGATGTTTCTAATTTGGTTATATCTTGAATTGTTGCCCCATGCTCTTTTACCGTTAATTCCCACTCGGTTATTTTTTTTCGTCTTAGATCAGTTAGTTTATTTCCCTGGGATGCATTTGTGAAGTGTTCTATTATTCGTTCTGCTACACAATTGAGCCCTGTCGAATATTTCATGGGTGCTAGTTTTGAAATATCAGGTTTTTCATTGAGCGGGTATATCCCGTAAACAACTGCTGTTACAGGATAAGATCTTTCGTAGTAGGGTTTATCAATTCCAGTCAAAATTCCTGGTTTTGAATCCTGATTCACAGTGACAGTTTTTTTATCTTTCAAGATGGGTTCAAATTTATCCCTAATAATCCATTTTCCATCCTCACGGATAAGGAATTTGATTCGGAAAAAATATCTTCCCCAAGACGTGAAATTATCACTGCTGCTTTTTCATCATTCATGGTAGCGTCAACAACACCATCAATTCGAAATGTTGACCAACAATAAGATGCTCCATCACGCTTGAATTCATTAAAATAGTCTCTGATGGCTCTATCAAGAATTTTATTCTTGGGTGTATTAGAAACTATATCAAGATTGAATTGAGCATCTTTCCAGGGTAATCTCTTGTTACGTTTTTTGGGTCTATCGCGATTAAATCTAGGATTGATTTTCAATAATCTCTTAAACTCCTTCATATTTCTGTCTACTAAACGTTTTTTGGGTCTATCGCGATTAAATCTAGGATTGATTTTCAATAATCTCTTAAACTCCTTCATGTTTCCGTCTCTTGGACGTTTGTTACGTTTTTTGGGTCTATCGATATTAAATTTAGGATTAATTTTCAATAATCTCTTAAACTCCTTCATGTTTCCGTCTCTTGGACGTTTTAGATTAATTTTGTTTCCGTCTCTTGGACGTTTGTTACGTTTTTTGGGTCTATCGCGATTAAATTTAGGATTGATTTTCAATAATCTCTTAAACTCCTTCATATTTCCGTCTATTGGACGTTTTTTGGGTCTATCGAGATTAAATTTAGGATTAATTTTCAATAATCTCTTAAACTCCTTATCAGCATTGAATTTAGCATTTTTCGAAGTCAATCTCTTGAACTCCTTCATGCTATATTAAAAACAAGTATTTAAATGAAAGATTTATGTATAATGAATCACTGCAAATGGCTTATGATTGGATCGACGACACCGTGTAACAAATCATGCAGAAATGAGTTCTGTAGGTATCATATGCAAAGCTTTCGTCGTGGAAGCCTTGGTCCGTTACCCTGTATTCGATGTGGGGTTGGGGTCAGGGGAAAATCGCAGTTATGTCTGAATTGCGGTGGTAAGCGATACAGGGAATTGAAGCGTTATTATGATAAAAGAATAAAAAATGGACAATCAATCAGAAATTTTGACCCTGAAAAAGTCTCTGACCCTGACAACGTCACTGACAAAATCATAAGAACCCCCCAAGACTACATCGAAAGATTCTCCAGTGATGTAATCATTAAACCAAATAATGAATTAGACAAACAATAGTGTAGTATATAATGAACCAAGAATTCAGACCACACCCAGTGATTACAAATTATGAAGCATCCAGTGATGGTACTGTCAGAAACCGTAGACTGAAGAAACCGGTCGGTTTTGTGAGTATTCATGGGTATTTGATGTTTGGCGCTGGAAAGAAAAAATATTTCAATCATCGTTTCGTATTCGAATGTTTTAATGGATTGATCAAAGATGGTTTTGTTATTGATCACAAGGATTCTAATCCGAAAAACAATTCTTTATCAAATCTGCAAGCTATCACACAAAGTGAGAATTTAAAAAGAGGGGAGACTGGAAAATACTCGAAAAAAGCTAGACCAGTAAAATCTTTGAATACAACAACTAATGAAGAAACAATTTTTCAATCGATAGCTAGCGCCGGTAGGCACTTCGATATTTGTCCGCCTTCTGTTCAAAAAGTTGCAGAGGGGGTTTATCGATCTGCCATTTCAAAAGAGACCGGACAGAAAGTTCAATTTAGTTATGTCTAATGCGTCATATTTTTCAATTAGAGATATGTCATTGTTATAGAATAATGAATTCTGAAAACATGAATAGCATCATAGTTGAAATAGCAAAATTGAAAAATCAGGATATTGAACTATCAGATGGGTTAAATCCTGATCAAATCAAGTCGGATTTTCAGGATATAGAATACGGGGTTAGCACTAACAAGTATATGCTACCAAAGAAGTATGCACTCATCAAAAGAATTCAGAATTCTATTAGAGACTCTCTTGCATTTTCCAGTGACATCAGTGTGTTTGCTCCGTTGTATACTATCGTAGAACGAATACGAAAAGAATTAGGTAACGAATACGAATTGAAAAAAGAAGTCAACTCTAAAGTTAGAAACCTACGGGCATTAATTCAATTTTGATTGCCCGACCCTTTATCATTTTTTGATTGCCCGATCATTTATCATTTTTTGATTGCCCGATCATTTATCATTTTTTTTTAGCCGACCCTCAGAGGGATGTCAAAAATCGATGGACGATCAATGGAAAAGTGAAGAAAGTGTCAGTATTAATTATTTTATATACAATTTGGACACTTTCCTCATCACTGATAGAGCTGTTAAAACAATCAAATAACACTTCCATGATCGTGTTAAAAATCATCTGACATGTCAGATTGATCAAAATAGAAATGTTGAAAGTCACAGTATTATTTATTTTTTATACAATTATGTGACTTTCAACATCAATGATAGAGCCGTTAAAACAATCAAATAACACTTCCATAATGGTGTTAAAAATCATCTGACATGTCAAAAAAGTGAGGAAAGTCACAGTATTAATTATTTTATATACAATTATGTGACTTTCCTCATCAATGATAGAAGGTGTCTCACGATGAAATAACACTTCCTTGACTGTGTTAAAAATCATCCGACATGTCAAAAAATCGAATGGGGAAAGTGTGGTATTAATTATTTTATTAGAGAATTCCACACTTTCCCCATCAATGATAGAAGGTGTCTCACGATGAAATAACACTTCCTTGACTGTGTTAAAAATCATCTGACATGTAAAAAAAGTGGGAAAGTGTTTTACAATTGAAAAATTGTTTCTGATTTCAAATAATGGTCAATGAAGCATTAACAACCCGATTGGCTCGTGAACGATTAGATGCAATTAAGAGATTTGTACCAATTCGTGACTCTGTCAGGAATAAACTGCAACAACGACAGAGTCTTCAGACTGATTTTGCTTTGGGGTCTGAAGAATTGTTTAAACCAGTAACCACAGCAACGAAAGGGGTAGAGCGTGCTATACTGGGAGATGTTCCCGAGACGGGAAAATCTGTTATCGGTGAACTTGAAAAAATAGCAGCGAAAACTGAACAAACAAAACAAATGGAATCAAAAAGAACAGTAGATGATTTACGCGTGAGATTTAACGAGGAAGGGTTAGCAGAAATTGATAAGACTGATCCAACAAAAATTCCTGAGCTTGTTGTTACGTCTTATGAAAACAGAAAAAAATGGTTGAAACCAGAACATCATAAATATGTTAAGAATTTCACTCATTGGGCTGATATATTCTACAAAATCAAAACTGAAAAAAGTCAAATTAAGACAGATAGTGCATCATACAATGGATATATCAATGCGGTGGGTACAGTGTATAATCAATACGAAGAGTTTAAACAACAACAAAAAACGCCAAAATTGCAAAGAAAGCGACAGCAACCTGCAAAGAAAATTTCTTTCTCTCCTAAAAAACAAAATACCACGTGATGATGATGATGATGTTTATTTACAAGAAACGGATTTAGAAAAACTAGATGAAGCAACTGGTTATAGCGGAAGTGGATTAGGAACCCCAAGTAGGGTATGTCCTGATAGTGTTATCAATGATATATCACGATTAGAAGTTCTTGTAGGAGGGTTCCGAGCTGGAAATAACTCTCCAGAAATAATTAATGAAGCAGCTGATATCTGTAGACGGTTATTTCAAGGTGGTATCATGGATATCAAAACATATCGAGATTTCATTGACGAGTTAGCAAATGGGTATCACAGTGATTGAATTGGATTTTTGCGATTAGATAAATAACAATTGAAAACACTAGTGTTTTTATAATAATGATCATACACTACAATCATGATAAACCAACCCCCGTCTATGTAGTTAATTCACGGTTTCCAGTTTATAGAGCATACTATGGTGATGGTTTGGGTAATACCATTGCAGGGTTATTTGCGAGAATGGCCCCAAAAGTGATGCCGTTAGCTAAACAATTAGGAATGAAAGCCATTGATGTTATTCGTGATAAGGGTATTGGTGCTGTTGGAGATCTTGCGGGAAAAGCGTTTTCAACTGCGAAGAATAAAATAACATCATTAGTGAGACGAAAAAAGAAACCGTTACCGTCTACAGCGGAAATGCCTGCAAGTGTTAGTAAAATAATAAATAACGCAGTAGATGAAAAATTAGCGTCGATGGCTTTAACCCCCGACCCAAATATGATAGCGGGAAGTGGCTTTAAAAAACTACGTCGATGAAATCCTACGGATTTTTACGCTAGCGTTTTTCACGATGAAAATGGAAAATCATTTACGATTTTACGATTTAGACTCTGATAAATAGAATAAAATGTTCAAACAGTCACGTGATCCAGCGTTTGATATAGACGCCCCAGTTGGCAAGGATGATTCTGTACGCGATTATCAATATTACGCCTATCATGCAATAGACTCAAATAGTCGATCAAGAATTGAACTTCAAGTCCATGATGTTAGTAAATACTTTCTACCCGCTGAAGCGTTTATTGAAGTAGAAGGAGAAATTGTAACAGCTGCTGATACTCCTGCTGTACCAGCGCCGTATCCAGCTGGTACTCAAGTCGGTTTTGTCAATAATGGTATTATGGCGTTATTTGAGAGTGCTAGATATCTCATTGATGGAAAAGAAATTGAGTCGATAGATCGTGATGTTGATGTGGCTACAACAATAATAGGACTAGCAAGATATTCTGATGATTATACAAGATCTGCAGGACCCTCTATGATGTTTGCAAAGGATGTTAAAAATACCGCTGGAGGAAATCCATTTGTTGTAAGACAACCAAAAAAACGTGATAATAGTGATGCTGGTATCGAGGATATGATTATAAACAACGATGTTAATTTCAATCTAGGGGCTGCAACACGTATTTTAATGTTGGAAGGGCGGCGTAAATCATTTTCATGCGCGATTCCACTGCATCACATATTTGGATTCTGTAGAAACGTCAGAAAAGTTATCTACGGGGCGAAGCATACAGTATCGCTTGTACGAAAGAGTGATGATAATGACGCAATTTGGAGGATTCCAGCAAACGCAGCTGCAGATCATGTAAATGATGATGCTGGTAAAGTCATTTTAACAAAAATATCATTGTGGATGCCAGTGTTGACTCCAGCAATCACCGCAGAAGAACGATTACTATCATTTATGGACCAAGGAGGAAAGTCGTTGTTGAGTTGGTTATCAGTGAGTACAGATGTGAAGCAATCAAATATCAACGGGTTATTCACGTGGAATCTAGCATCAAAACAAGGCATTGCTGCGCCACGTCATATATTTATTGCGTTACAGGATAACACACGAGTTGGCAATCAACTCTCCAGCCATATGATATTTGATCAATTAGGTGTTAAAGACGTCTCACTGAGAATAAACGGCCAGCAGGAACCATCTGAAGATGTACAACTTAATTACACAGAAAATCATATTGCACGCGTGTATCATAGGTTGTTGTCGTTTATGGCACGTGATCAAAATGTCGATACTGGTCTACAAATATCACAGTTGGATTTTAAAAATCTGTATCCAATCTATTACTTTTCATTGGAACATCTTGATTTAACAAGACAATCTGTTGTTGATATACATTTTAGAGCTAATGTGACTCGTGGTGCTATTGCTAATTATAGAGCAGTTGCTGTCATTCTCAGCGACAAATCAATGATACTTGAAGGTGTTGGAGGAAGAATGAGAGTGGTAGATGCACCAGTAGAAAATCTTTGATTCAAATCGTAACGATTTTCTCGATTTTTCCATCGATTTAGAATCAATCTATTATGTATAATATGTCATATAGTGTTATTAGTGTTGCGTTAACTCCCGGTCAAATCAAAAAATTGCAATCAGAATCGGCAAAAAAATGTGGAACCACAATCACTTTGAAACCGAATCAAATGACTGGTGGTGCAAATAAATTATCACTGACAACTCGTCAAATAAAACATTTCAATGATGCACTTGTAGCCAAAAAAGGTGTTCAGATTACTCTTTCTGCGGCTGCTATCAAAAATATGATAAAATCAGGTGGTATATTTCCATTGTTAGCTGCAATACCAGCATTGATTGCAGCAGCAGCCCCAGCGGTGGCTAAAGCAGCAGCGTTAGGAGCCGTTGGTACTGCAGCAGGAATGGCACTAAAAAAGGCAACTGGAAAAGGATATAAAAAAAGGGGAAAGGGTCTAAGACTACCAGGAACCCCGTATTCATGGTACAGCGGGAGATCCGTTCACGGATCAGGCCTGAGACTAGGACCGGTTTATTAATTGAGGAACCCATGGTTCCCATGTCTAATTTTGATTTAATGGATGCTGCTAAAAAACTTGCGATTAAAAATTTCAGAGGTGTCTTTATGAAGGATCAATTGCAGACACACCCAAACAGCGTTGAAACCGGTATCATTAATCTCGATAACAGCACCGGACCTGGAACTCACTGGGTTGCATACGCTATTGATCCACGTGGGATTGTCTATTTTGATTCATATGGATTAGCCCCGCCAAAAGAGTTTATGCGTTATATAAAAACGTTTCCAATGAAGACTTGGTATTCTACGCTACCAACACAGCAAATGAATGACCCACCAATATGTGGCAGCGAAGTATTAAATGTCCTTGACGCTATTTCAGCATCTAGAAAACCACCACATGTTGTCGTAAAGGACTACACTAGTAGTCGCTGGCGAAAATCGAATATTTTTCAACGAAGTCGTCAACAAAGATTTTAGAGAGAGATGTATAAAATAACATGATTGATATTTGGGGAAGACCTCTGAAACCCAAACCCGATGACACTGCAACGGGTGATATAAAAAAAATAATCAAAGATGAAATAGCTGAGACGTTGAATTTAGCAAGTGTTGATCCTAATAAAATAGTTGTATTTCAAGATCGTCAGGGTAAATTGAAAACCAGTGATGTGTCGTTGGATGATATTTTAGTTACACAACAAAACGTAATCGAGAATACTATCGCGTTATTTTCCGATCAGGGTAAATTGAAAACGAGTAATGTGTCGTTGGATGATATTTTAGTTAAACAACGAAACGCAATCGAGAATACTATTGCGTTATTTTCCGATCAGGGTAAACTCAAACTGGGTGTACTCTTCTCGACTATTACAGATAGATTCACTGAATACGATAAGGAATTTGACGATCATTTGAAAAATTATAATAATTTTCGTAGAAATGTCATTCATAAGTTCTTTGGGTCTCCGATTGTAGTTACACCATCTATCGCTGAAATTAAAGCGTTTATGGATGATCAAAATGCCAACAGTAACCGCAGAAATGAGTTATTTGCGCTCAGTTTGAGATTCTTCGGCGATGAACATTTAATACCAATTAAACCCCTTGACATGATATACACGTTAAAAAATATCGAACAAGCGTTTGTAGAACTTCGAGATGCCCGCAGATTAAAAATTACGAATCACAACGATGAAATTAAAAATGTTGTGTACACGATAGCCAGTGGAATTTTCGATTGGGTTAAAGACGAACCACCGCTCAGTTATCAATTATTTGGTGGTTTGGGGTATATTGATAGAATTTATCGATTTACAATAATAGCTAACGAACATTTTAATATAACATGTGTCGATTTAAACGATAAAATTTTAGGGACAGGTGTTAACACGGTAATGTTTAAATCTAATCCAATTGAAGTACTTTTTAAAATAAGTGTGGTTAAGGGTAAGTCAGTTAGATTATGGATACCGTGGGTGATAGAATATGTAGCAGAGGTACCTGTACTTGAAAATAATCCCGTACCTGACGATAAATAATCCCGCAATTCAATGATGAACATTTAAAATAATGATGGCATCAACGATTTCATCATCGCAATATCGCTATGATCAGGTCAGAGAATTTCAAAATAGACTCAAAACCCTCACTGAAGAGTATGCAATGAAAATAAAAAAATATCGCAGGAGAATTACAGTCATTGACGTTACAGTGTACTCAGTATCTGGTGTAATGGCCGGAGCTGGTATTATACTGTCTTCAGTGACAATGATAGCTCCGATTGCTGTTCCGATTTGTATATCCGCGGTGGCTTCAATCGCTGGTATATTAACCAGGATCACAAAAAAAATATCATCATGCAGCCAGAGTAAACTGCAAGACTATGTGATTAAATTTCATGTTGTATCAACCGCATACTCACAGTTATCCTCATTGATATCGTCGTCACTCGATGATACACTTATATCAGATAGTGAGTTCTCAGCGATGGTCAGTATTTATGATTCCGCGATATCAAAATTAGAAATACAACAACATGAGTATAATAACAATGACAACACCGATGGAATTGGAGAACACAAACCCGAAAACCAGAATGATCTCAATAACCTCAACGATATCAGATAGTGAGTTCTCAGTGATGGTACGTGTCTATGATTCCGCAATATCAAAATTAGAAATACATCATGAGTATAATAACAATGACAACACCGATGGAATTACTTCAACAAATAGTGGAGAACACGAACCCAGTACAAACAAGCATGATATCAATAACCTCAACGAATCCTGAATTCAGTGTGAATTTCCCCTCTCCGGTCCCTGTGAAGAAGATAGCGCTAGCAAAATTACGAGTATACCACAGTTGGCCAAATATTAGGTCAAAATCATTTGGTGGTCAACAACCGAATAATTCCCTGGTATTTGCAAATAAGAATAAAGACGACGGTACCCCAGACTGGAACGTTGTTTCCATACCAACCGGATCATACCAAATTGAACAAATCAATGCTGAATTGCAACGTAGAATAAAACCGATTACTGGAAAAGAATCAAAAATAGCTATAACAGTTCATGAGCCGACACTATCATCTGCCATTGAAATAAGCACAGAGGGTTATGTCGTAGATATCTATCAAAGCTCAATAAGGACCGTACTAGGATGGCCTGAATTACCACCCCGGGGAGAAACCGTTAAATTACCTGAACCACAAAAAACTGATTATATCACAGACAGGATAAAATCTGATAATCCAGTAAAAAGCTATAGCGATTACAGGATTGCTAGAGATTTTTTTGCTATCTTTGACGATATAGATAAGGGAGGGAAATATCTTTTTGCTAGCGATCTTAAAATCAAAAAGAATTTCAAAGCAATGAATAATGATTTTTCACTGTTGTTAAAACCTCTTAAATCCGGCTCTCTTACCCGAGATGAATTTATCAGCGTCGTAGAAACATGTAACAAAATTATCGACGATATGGAAAAATTTAATTCACAAATTATTCAAGAGGTATTAGATGACAGTAATCCTGAAACAAGAACAATTTTTGCAGAAGGCAAGGGCACCCCCGTCAAGGATATTCCAACAGTCAAACTACCAGGATATAACGTACCAGAACTAAAAAAAACTTCTCAGTGATGCCATCGATGTTGGTTTTAAAATAATTCATGATGCGTGGAAAAAGCATCACCGGAAATAAAAATCCTGACACATAATAATGACCCAGACGGTGGTGGCAGGCATATCGCTCCGTTCAATGTGAATATTTCATCAGTGATAGCGCTCAATTTAGTGTGTGACGTTATCGAAGGAAGCTATCAAATAAATCTAGAACGATCAAATCAAGCCCAGCAAGGATATATTTTGTATTCATTTGCACCAACAGCTCCTCCAGGATATTTAATCATTGAGGACCCAACTAATCCAGTCTATATGCGATGTCATAATAATTCATTAACCAGAATTAATTTCAAACTCACTGACCAGTCCAATAATCTGATTGATCTACAAGGTGAGGTGTTACAAATTAGTCTGTTTGTAAAGTCCTAAGACCCTAGGACACGATATCGTATCGGACTGGATAAAATTTTCGGTTGAAGACGAATGGAGGATTTCATTGATTTTTCATTATTATTTTTTGACTGATTTCATTGATTTTTCATTATTATTTTTTGCCTGATTTCATTGATTTTTTTTTGCCTGATCATTGAATTTTTTGCCTGATTTAATTGTTTTAAGCCTGATTTCATTGAAAACTTGTTTAAAAATGTTGTCTGATTCACCCCCTCTGCTGCTCACTTTCTTTTTTTGAAAAACATTCTTTATTGGCAATAATTTAATTAACACTAAGATATTGACTCAGTTAATAACTACACGCTTTACTCTTTTCGTGGAACAAAATTAACAATATGTCATATGCAACGGCTGGTCAACAGTAGGACCATATCAACATTCAGCACTTGTAGGTTTTTCTTTCAACTGTGCATATTCAGAAAGTGCTTATGAGAAGATCATTCATCTGTCAGTTATCTATCTGCTAGCAGAAGTTTCTTATCACTATTTCTCTTAAACTACTTGCAGGATTGCCATAAAACTTAACATACACACACACACACATTCATCCCTAGGTTTAGTTAGTCCTAAATTAAAATGGTGTCAATCTGATGTCTGTAGTGTCCATGCTAAAAATCTTACTATTGTCACTTTTCTGTATCAGTGATCATATCAACATGTCATTTTGTTAAAAGACTTTATGATATCAAGCTGATCACAATTAGATGTGATGTCCAGTATGGCTACCATGGCAACCATGTTGAAAATCATGTTTTAGCTACAGAACAGAAAGTTATAGTATCATAGGCTTTTAACCAGAAGACTTCTTATATGTTTATTGGTGTTGAATGAAAATGGAGCTGATCTGATTTCTAATAATACATAAGAAACAACATTTGACATTATGTATTGTTACCATGAATATTTCTAAATCCACAGAAATTATATATTGGTCGAAACAATAAGACTTTATCCTTGACATTATGTATTGTTACAATGACTATTGCTAGGTCCACAGACATTATATATTGGTCGAAACAGGAAGACCCCATCCTTGACATTATGTATTGTAACAATGAATATTGCTGAATCCATAGACATTATATATTGGTTGAAACAATAAGACTTGATCATTGACATGTATTGTTACAAGGAATATAGTAATATTTATGGACATTTAAAGAGTCCCACTACTCGCACTCAGAGACATTACTTCTTGATGAAAGCTAGCAGTTGTACCATAATTTATTTCAATTTCAGGGCCTTTCATCAATCAATTATGATGTTGTGACACTAGCTGAAAAGGCAAGAGAGGGAAAACTTCTTCCACATGAATTTCAGGTAGTATGTCTGAAGACAGTAAATGTAAATAAAAAAATGGGATATACAGTAGTCCCCCTCTTATACGGCCACCCCTGCTGCACCAGCAAAGTGGCCTTATAAGACGGTTGGCCGTTCCAGAGGGGAGCTAAATTTATTATGAGAAGTACATGTACAGGGTTCGTGCGGTCTTTGAAGGTCTTTGAGAGTTTGGGAAAAATGAGGTAGCATTTTCAAGGCCTTGAAAGTTTGGGAAAATCGAGCATATTATCCTGAGGTCTTTAAAAGTCTTTGAAAATTGAAATAAACCCTCCAAAAATTAATTTCTTTCCAGAATCACAAATAAAATTATCCGAGGTTGTTAGATTCAGATATAATCTAGTTATCCTGGTTTCTTTCTTTTGATGACCCGTTCAGTTTATTGCCACCGCATTAACAAAAGAGGCTTTGTTTTGTTTGGCCATCCAAAGTATGCCTCGGTGGCGACTTCAATCACACATGCACTCTTCATCAAAGCAAGACGGTGCCGCTACACACTTTATCAAAGGATGTCACCAATAAAATTGCCCAAGGTCGTTAGCTTCGGATATAGCTGGTTTTCATGGCTTCTTTCGTTTGACGAATAGTTCAATTTGATTGGACGAGTCCATCAGTTTTAGCCAATCAAAATGTTAATTACACTAATTCTACGTAGAAAGTTCGCGAAAGTTACACGCTCTAGAATTCAAAATTTGTTCATTCGATTTACATCTTCTTCAAGTTCAGTGTTTAAAAATGCCAGGGCTTTTTTCTTTCAACGATATCTGGCTTGAACAAGAGAAATACAAGGAATGGCTGCAAAAGGATAAATTATGTAAACGAAAGACGTTTTGTACATTGTGTAAAAAGACGAGCAACTTGGCTTCAATTGGAGGAGTCCATGCAAATTAGTAACTACATACTGTTCATTTAGTGGAACGAAGATGCAGAAGTATAAGCTATTGGTAATTTTGGGCAAAATAATGTTAACTCATTACTCTTCAGGTATAAAATAAGATATTGTTTAATGTGATGATTTGGGAGATATGGCAAAATAGGGCCCATTTAAATTTACTTATACCGTCGGTTTATTTAACACGTTTGAGGGGAAAAAAATCATTTTTGAAAATTTTGTTCTACATAATAATGTTCCTTGGTTTAATATAAAAACATACATTGTAATAAATTCAATTCACGGATATACAGTTTCAAAGTGCGCATGCGTACACTATAGTAGAGTTAAGCAAGAGTTGTTGTTCTTGAATTGTGAGTATATAAAAAAAAAGTGTGCCGTGAAGCTTTAACTGTAAGAAGTCATTTGATTAGGTAAATAAATAAAAGAATTTAAAAAAACGCATTTCCAGTTGACGGAATATCCCCGTTTCTCATTGCCGACCCTCGACTTTTTCCCCAATGGTATTAAAAAAAAATAAAATAAAATCACATTGCCGAAATTTATTTGTGTATCTATAGTCTGACTATACATCCCTGTTTGTTTGTACCCCTATCGATTTCAATAACGAAAATAATTAAATGATAAAAAGTGCACAGAACTAAGGCAACAGAATCATTGATTTATAATTTCTAACCTGAATGTGACCAGAATGGCACTAATACTGCCATCTCCTGCACATTTCATGATTAACGGACTTTCCAAAGAAACAAACGGGTTGGTATAGTTAGACTATAATTGAGCCCGTTTTGCCCAGTACTTTGAAGTGCTTGAAATATTACTGGATTTATAGATAATGTTTCTTTTTAATAAAAATGGAGAAGAAAAAAAAACACGCCCAACCTTGATGAAGTGTTTTATTCTGTCCTTTCCAAAAGAAAGGAATATGTCGTGTGGTCTCCAGAAAATATTGTTGTTGTCACACGGGCAGGCAACAGTGGAGAGAGGATTTTCTGTCAACAAACAGGTATCTGTTGAGAACCTCAGCAGAGAAAGCCTCAGAGCTCAAGGGCTAATCATTGACACAATGAGAAAAGCAGGTGGACCTTTGGAAATCATCATTAGCAATGAAATGATGACACATGGCTCCTTTGCAAAACATAAGTTCCATGCTTATCTGGATAAGAAGAAAGCAGAGAAGGATGAGAAAAACCAAAAAGGAAAGAAACGGGAGTTAGCCATGGATGAAGTGGAAAAACTTAAAGCCAGAAAACTGCCTCTTGAAGCTAACATTGCCAGCCTACATGCTTCCTCTGTACAGAAAGCAGAAGAGGCAGAGTTAAAAGGACCCATTGTGCATGTCACAGAGTCAAATGCTCTTCGGAGAAAAGCAGAGGAAGAGATGACAGTGGTAGCATCTCTTTCCAAAATGATTGAAGAGAAAAGAAAGCAAATATAATATTGCATTTAAAGCAATGCTGATGTCTGTTAAGAGAACAATTTATTTTGTATTAAATCTGACACGTATGTTACATATTTCTGAAAGAACAACGAATGTTAACCTATCTTCCAGATAATTATAATACAATTTTAGGAAATTAATTATAGTTTGACTTTAATCAGGAATCAATATTGTAGTATTTGGCATTCATTTTTCTCATATAACCTGTATACACAATATTAGCAAAAATAGGTCTTGGAAATCTCTGTTTGTGGTCTTTGAAAGTTTGGGAAAAGTCTTTGAATTTATCATCCATAGTTCAGTATGAACCCTGATGTATATGGAATGTACGTAGTAAGAAAGTTACATACTTCAAAACATTAAATATCTTCATCTAAGTGAAACATTAATCATTAAAAGGTTCTTTTTGTTAGAATAACAAATTTATTTCAACTGAATATACGTTATTTTTTCTTTTTTGTCGTAAGTGTGATATGCGAGCGGGTATTGTTGTCATGCACATTGCAAATGGATTCAAAAACGTCATTTACATCTTGGTACATACATAATTATCTTTCCATTTGCTCCATTTTCCCACTGCTGCTGAATAACCTTATCGGTTTATTCAAATTATTTCAACATAAACTTTCTTTTTCGAGTCTTTACTTAAAAATTGTTCGGCAAGTCACCTCCCCCCCCCCCCCCCCGTTCCCCGATGTCGTCGAGTAGAATAACCAACTCTCTTCTAAAATGATGTATCCATTAACGTGATGACATTTCAATGTTTGGTAATGTTTTTTTCGGTAATTGCTGACTATGCGATTTAATTATGCAGATAAAACTTGTGTCGAGTGTACGAAATACAGTCTTTGTAAAGGAAGCCATAATTAGTTGTCACGTGATTTTTCCGGTCTTTGTCTGGTACCCTGTTGATTTTTTAAGGTTCTCTGTGTGTGCCAATGTACAAAATCTATTTTTAGCATATGCTGACCCTGTTATGATTATAACAATTACGTCTGGTTATAATCATCAAAGAGAAAAACTCGACATAGGTGTTAAACCCCAAACTCTTATCATAACATTATTGAGCCCATTTCCTGTAAACATTGACTTTTATAGATAATGATATACTATAAATCTTTAGTCGACACTTTTAACGGCGACTTGACACTCGGAGAGATGTATCTAAGATAGAGATAATCAAAATTGCTTACCTTACGTCAAGATTTGAATTAATTATTGGTTCTGGATACATTTGAAGAAACAACAGTGGCCGTTCATGAAGGGGACATTTTACATTTTTTGTACAAAATGCTGGCTGCTGGTTGCATTAGAGGGGTGGTTGCTCTTGAGGGGTACTTTTGAATACAAACTCGTCGGTGCCAAGGAATTCTGGTCGTAAGAAGAGGGTGGCCGCTGTTCAGGTGGGCCGTTCAAGAGGGGGACTACTGTAATTCTTTTCTAACATTACCCTTTTCAGCGGTCCGTACTATAGCATAAACATATTATCTGATTGTTACTTTTCCATATCAATATGTTGTCATGCATGTCATTGTGATTATAAGATTTTAACACATTTATCTGACAGCATCCCAGCAACATGGATTTTAAAGTTCATGCAAATGGTGACAGTCTACTCAGAAAAATGGCTGTCAATGCAAGAAATGTGAGATCAGTAAAATGACTTTATTTCCAAGTTCACTTAACAGAATGTAATCAAATTTATCAGCATCCTATACAGTCTTGTTACTGATAATGTTTTTTAATTTGATGATTTAAGCATGTTAAGCATTCTTTGACTAGCTTGGGTTTCTTGTCAAAATATATCTCCCGGTTCAGTATCGTTATTGATTTTGTTTTACTAGCTTGGGTTTCTTGTCAAAATGTATCTCCCAGTTCAGTATCGTTGTTGATTTTGTTTTACTAGCTTGGGTTTTTTGTCAAAATGTATCTCCCAGTTCAGTATCGTTGTTGATTTTGTTTTACTAGCTTGGGTTTCTTGTCAAAATGTATCTCCCAGTTCAGTATCGTTGTTGATTTTATTTTACTAGCTGGCAATTCTGTATGTGTATTGTAATTTCTGAACAAGAATAACTAGTTTATGAATATGATTGAATGCAGAATAAGGCTGTTCTAGTCGAGAACGGTGTACCTGAGTTCATTAATGTACAGAATAATGTTGTGGTAGTCGTGAGTGGTGTACATGAATTCCTTAATGTACAGGATAAGGTTGTGGTAGTCTCTGGTGTACATGAATACATGAATGTACAGAATAAGGTTTTTTGTAGTCAGAGTGGTGTACATGAATTCATTAATGTACAGAATGAGGTTGTTGTATTCTAGAGTGGTGTACATGAGTTCATTAATGTACAGAATGAGGTTGTTGTAGTCAGAGTGGTGTACATGAATTCATTAATGTACAGAATAAGGTTGTTGTATTCTAGAGTGGTGTACATGAATTCATTTAATGTACAGGATATGGTTGTGGTAGTCTCTGGTGTACATGAATACATGAATGTACAGAATAAGTATGTACATGAATACATTGTTTTCTAAATTGATCCAAGTAATTTTGTTTGGCCCCATACCATTACAAGTATAAAATATTCATGGTTTATTGATGGATACGGAATTGCAGCAAAATAGAAGTTGTCATTGTAGTCAGTTCTGACCAACTGCTGACTTCATCCACTTCTGGGTTCTTTCATTCTTCAAATTCCAAAGGATGATTTACCAGTCCTATCACAAGTAATGTATGAATCATCATGCAGTTGTTGAAAGTTACATTCCTCAAAAATCTGTTGTATCACGTTTTACAGTGGAGACCCTGTGTTCTTTTGTTATTGCAATGTTATTGTAATACATTGATCCTCGTTTTATTTCAGGGAGCATTGATCCTCGTTTTATTTCAGGGAGGCACATTTACAATATCTAACCTAGGAATGTATGGAATCAAATCATTCTCAGCTGTTATCAACCCACCACAGGTAAGTAAATATGCAGAAATGGTATATTGACAGTTGTGGGGTTTATATTATGCACTGATTGCAGGGCTTTAGTCATTGATGGAATAGATAAAGTGAAACCTTTGTATAAAGAACACCCCCTATCATTTAGTCATACTGTCACATCACTGCATGAAACCTTCACCATATATGGGTCAGGTAAACAGCAGTCCAGAATATATATCTATTAAACATCATTCTAGACTATGTATATATTAAACAACAGTCCAAAATATAACAACAGCCCAGAATATGTATATATCAATCAACAGCCCAAAATATATAAACAACAGACCATACTATGTATATATTAAACAACAGCCCATAGTATATAAACAACAGCCCATAATATATAAACAACAGTGGAGAATATGTATATATCAGTCAACAGCCCAAAATATATAAACAACAGCCCAAAATGTGTATATATTAAACAACAGCCTAGAATGTGTATATATTAAACAACAGTGCAACATATATAAACAACATCCCATAATATATGTGCATTAAGCAACAACCTAGAATATGTATCAATTAAACAATAGCCCAGAATATGTATATTTATAAAACAGCTTAGAATATTTATTCGTTAAACAACAATCTATAATGTGTATTTATTAAACAACAGCCCAGCAAATTTATCTATTTAACAGCCATTATCTCTTAATCAGTCCATTAATGTCACTGAATCATGTGTTGAAATGGAAGTGGTCAAGTCAAAATATGGATAGACGATTGTATGATTCTCAAGATATGACAGACTTGATTGTATGATTGTTAAGATCATCACTACATTGTATGATTGTCAAAATCAAGTATGATTGTAAAGTATGGATGTCGGATCATGTATGACTACAAATTTAAGATTTATCAAGATCGTGTTTGTAATGTATGATTGTGAGGATCATGTATGACTACAAATTTAAGATTTATCAAGATCGTGATTGTAATGTATGATTGTCAGGATCATGTCTTGAATACAAATTTAAGATTTATCAAGTTTGTGTTTGTAATGTATGGTTGTCAAGATCATGCCTGACTACAAAGTTTAGCAAAAGAGAGAGACAGAGAGAGAGTATTTGAACATATGCAATCATTTCATCAATAAGATTCAAGTCCTTATTCTCATGAATATAATTTCAGGCCTGTATTCTTGCTATGGGATCAGCAGAGAAGCAGCTAGTGGTAGATGAATCAAGTGATAAGGGGTAAGATTACTGAATACATTTAGTTTTATGAATGGGATAATCCTTTTTCATTGCTATATGTCACATTGTAGATGCTTTGTAAGATTTGCTTTGTTTATCCATGTTACATGGTGACATAGGGGACCCCCCAGTGGCTGAGTGGTCTAAAGCGCTGTCCGTTATGGACCACTGCCATCTCGCCTCTGTCTGCGTGTGTTCGAGTCAAAGATTTGGCAAATGTAGTTATGTGAGAAAGCTTGTCAGTAGCTTGTCATGGGTCGGTGGTTCTTTCCGGGGGTTGTCCGGGTTCTTCCTCCACCATTAATACTGGCCGCCATGTATAGCCTATATTGTGCTGAAAAATGGCGTTAAACCATAAAAACCTAAACCTAAACATTGTGATATTGTGTTTCCAGCCATGTGGATTGGAATTCTAATTATGTTGATGAGTTTATTATTTAATTTCTTCCTACTTTTTCATTAAGAAGCATGCGGTGTAGGAACTTGTACAGTATTGGTACATTGCATTTGGAATAGTATTGTTTGCCCATACATTGTCTCAATCATCAATGTTATCTTTTACATTGCTGTTCAGTTGCTAATGAAATAAACCTTTTTTTATGTTTGGACAACCATTTTATTCAGAATGTAAGCATTGTGTTTATTTGGTGTGTATTTTTTTAAGCAAGATTGGTCAAATAACTATTCTCAGATGTTGAGGCAAAGTTCCCATGGTCATCTAGATTAATCTGAATTCATTTTCTTCCCAGTTGGCATAGTACTTGTATTTATGTCAGACTCCTGTCATAATTACCTTCAATGACAAATTCAGCATGAAAACGTGAGACATTCTTTCATTCTTTACAATTTGCTTGCTTTCTGTTCTATCAGAGAAGAAAGTGGTCTTGATCAATGAGAAACTTTCAGAATTACCCACGTTAAAATCAAGTGTCTTGATTACTTACTGGGCATGCCTGAAAGACATGACACAGAATACAAATAGCAAATGATACAGGCATGATATGTCTGCATACCTTGTATGACGAATTACTGATTTTTACTTGCTACCCTTTTGAATTCCAGTATGAGAAAGATGCAACAGTCTACCCTGAGGAAAATAATGAGATTTATAAACAGAATTACATTGTATCTTGTTTACACCATTAATTAAGCATTTATCATAATTATGCTAATATGTTATGATATTTGTGCATGTAGACAGTTTTGAAAGAAATACATTTCTGACATCAAATTTATGGAAGAAGTAACAAATAGACAATTGTAGTGAAAGCTACATAAACTGATAAAAGAAAATCAGTTTCCATATTTGTTTTCATTTTTCAGATACAGACAAGCTACAATGATGTCCGTCACCCTCAGTTGTGATCACAGAGTGGTCGATGGGGCAGTAGGAGCACAGTGGCTTGCAGAGTTTAAAAAGTTGATAGAGAAACCTGAGACCATGTTATTGTAACCTGGTTATACCAGTCAAGTTTATCATGGAATGTGTATTTTAGGAACCAAGGCAATAAGTATTTGTAGATATCAGATATGTAATTAAAATTAAAACTTCTTAAAGCACAGTTGAATCAAGTCATTGTGTTCTACATCAGAAGTAGGCCAGATTAGCCTGATATGATCTCTGTCAGTTATGCCTTGGTGATTATAATGATATCAGTTTTATTCACAACTAGGTTTCTGTTTAACCTTTATATTTTTAATCTTTCCATGCCAAACCAGATACCAGCTTTATAAAATATTTCAAAATTAACAAGTTGTTTAAACCCGTACCAGGATGTAGTAATCCATCCATTTTGACCTTTAATATAGTTGTTTTTTTTTAAATGTATGCTGTTGGATGCTGTCTTTAACTTTCCTTTGTAGACTGCATTTAATAGTTTTCTAATGCAATTACACCTTTCCTAATGATAATAGAAAACGTTATGTAATCAGTAGCCAAAATAAAGAAGTAGGTGAAGCTCTCTGCAAATGCAAAGTAGTTCATGCATTGATTAGGAAACAGGTGTTTGGTTTCAAAACAAACAAAAAAAACCAGATACATCTGATTTGTATTGTTTACACCAGTATTATTCTGTGTTCCACTGATAGGTTTGGTTTTATATTGGGTTGGTACTTTATGGCACAGCAACACAAGTAGGTTATTTAGTGTCGAGGCTATAGGAGTAAAGTGCCTTGGTTAAAGACACACCACGGTAGCCGACCAAGTATGGTCCAGTTGAAGGATTTGAACATGCACCCTATCAGTTTTTAGCCAGGCACACTAACCACTGAACAACCATGGCAACATACTGGTAACCTATAGGAAATCGAAAAATAATTTCAGCTACTTTTGTGAAAGAGTTGGATGTCTTTACAAGGATCATAACAAATAGTATACAGGTAAAAATAATATACAGGTTCTCATATAAGATTCTTTTTGTTTTGATTTACTGGGCATCAGTTGCTAGTTAAATGAAAGATAGATCATATGTAGTTGCAATTAACAAGAAAATTTGTTGTAGATCGATTTTAGCAGGTTTTTTTTCTCCATTCCTTTGATGAATGTTGCAGTCGAGACACAGTCTGTTAGTAATGGATGTTTGAAGCAAATTTTGACTACAGGGGTGGTGCATTGTATAGGGTTGTGTATGTATTACATATCATGTATCAAGTTTATTTCCTACTAATAGATGAGAAATTGATACCATTGTTTAGAATTAGAGTTGGTATCATACAATATTTGCATAAGAATTCACTCAAAGTTGGTGATTTTTTTTAGTGTATAGTATTATTACTGGATTGACACGAACAGAATCCTTGATGTGAATAGAAGCTGGATTTATGTACAAGCATTGGCATTGTGAATATTTGTTAAGTGGAAGGTATTTTACTTTTGTTGGAATAGTGTTATCGGATCGCACAGATGAAATCATGTAAATAAACAGACCCAGAGTCATGATGTACACCGGTGTACATTTTTTGCCATGAAGCCTGCATAGCAGCCATCTTTAAAATGACATGTGCAGCACATAAACTAACTTTAATCTCAAATTAGGATGAGTGGTAGAATCTGTTTGGAATAATATTTATGCTCTTTTGCCTTTGTGTTTTAGAAGTCTTTTGATAGACTTGAACCACCAAATAGGTAGGATTGTGCTGATGTGCCATACATACATACATACATACATACATACATACATACATACATACATACATACATACATACATACATACATTGATGTGCCATACACACACACACACACACAGTTACACACACACACACACACACAGTTACACACGCACTATTTTTGTTGCACTATAATACTTTGAGTATTCCACAATGATTACAGAAATTAGCATTTTCTAAAGTGTGGTTTATATAAGTAGCTTTGATTGCTTGATATATTTGGGTGAATACGGTAAATCTGATTGTTTTTTGCCAAGAAACATAATGTATAGTACAATAATGTAAAGTACATACTCATTACAAGTCCAATCCAACTGTAAACGTTATAGACCAAGATCTTCTGTCTGTCACATAATGTGCCAGATCTGGGTCTGTGCGGTTAAGATTAATCAGTAAACAGCATAAACGCATATATGCTGGCACATAGTGTCATTGCAATGACCAGTGTCTATTTTGTTTGCAGTTTGACATGTTAAATTTGTTAATCAGGAAATTGTAACTACATAGAAAATACAGGATAATATTAAGCCATGGTGTATATTTATAAATGTAAGATTTTTTATTCTTGGATTGTATTCCATGTAAACACTTGTCATTTATGCATTCATAACATTTGCTGGTGTTAATGTACAAACTGAATGCTCACATCATTGAATTTGTTGATCAAAAGTCAAACTTCCGACTGAAAAATAAATCTGTTGTATCATTGTTTATAACCACCATAATAAGGAAATAGGAAAATTTAATTTTGGTCTCACATTCATGATAATTACTTCAAAATTGTTGATATTTGTTTACAGGAAAAAAATGTGTACTAGGTTATTATAAAAAAAATAATAGAGACTTGAATACTAAACCTGTTCATTGTTACTGAATCTCAATTAAAACATCATGCCATTTTTTAGATTTATCAAAATAAACAGTCCATGACCCCATTCTCCTCTTTGTTCCTTTTACTTGATGTCGTATTCATTTAAAAACCATGTATGCAACTATTATTTATTTATATCGTACATTTAATAATATAAAATCATGATTAAACAAAACTCGATCTCAACAGTTCTCGTATCCCTATTTTGTACGTGACCAACGTTTTAGGACAATTGTTGGCTATAAATTACATTTTCTTTCATATATTTTATCTTCTGAAGCCCAAGGTTTATTATTACATACCTCAGAGATATATGTGAAAATGTCCAAGATTTAATATTACTTACCTCTGAGATATATGTGAAAATGTCCAAGATTTAATATGATATTAGAGACATTTAAGACATGCTAAAATGTCCAAGATTTAATATGATATTAGAGACATTTAAGACATGCCAAAATGCCCAAGATTTAATATGATATTAGAGACATTTAAGACATGCCAAAATGCCCAGGATTTTCTCATTTTAAGGCAGTTTGGCAAGCATACCAGAAGGCCTTCTTCATTACACATAAATTTAGATTGGATCGAAATTGAGCCATGGCTTGATTAAGTAATGATCAGCTCACAAGTCCTACCATAAAATACCTGATCTTATACAATGTGACAGCCTTGGATTTTGGGAGCATTTGTGTTAAGGCAACTGAAGCATTACTTTCTCTCAGAATTATAGCATTCCATGATTGATTCTTTCTCTCCAAATAAAAAATCTTGTCATCAGAAACCAGCTATCACAGTATCACTGTTGGCTGCAAAATTTGATCAAGGTATCAAAATTCCCACATTGGTAAATAAACTGCTCCACACCCAGTTATAGCTGATCTTTGCCATTACAGATAGCCCTATACCAGGCAGAGGTAATGCACATATTCCTGACACTCTTAAAATCATCGCATTCCTGACACATTTCAAAGGTAAAGATGTGGGAGCAACTATCTTTCTATGGAGCACCTTACAATATTTTCTCACACTGGTTAAAAGATAAACCTTCATCTTTTCCATACAAAACTCAACCATACATAAATCTTTTAAGTACCTTACAAAAACCAGTTTCAACATCATTTCAATATCCGTTTCCAAATTGAAAACATTGTAATTAATTAAGCTTTAAAAAACAACATTAGTTTGTCAACCCAATGATATCCCATTCCACCAAAGAAAGCCTTGTAGTTTAGTCTCTAAAAACCATTGACTACCCAACAATATCCCTTACCACAATTAGGTAATGATCAGCTCACAAGTCCTACCATAAAATACATGATCTTATACATAGTGACAGCCTTGGATTTTGGGAGCATTTGTGTTAAGGCAAAATTAAGCATCACTTTCTCTCAGAATTACCAGCTATAGCATTCCAACAATATCTTCTCATCAGAAACCAGCTATCACTGTTGGCTGCAAAATTTTATCATTGTGTAAAAGGCAGCAACAAAAATAAATTGCCACATTGGTAAATAAACTGCTCCACACCCAGTTATAGTTGATCTTTGCCATTACAGATAGCCCTATACCTGGCAAAAACATTGACTACCCAACAATATCCCTTACCACAATGAAAGCCTTGTACAATGATTAACAACTCAACAAAATCCCATTCCACTATAAACAAAAATTAATTTGATAATCCAACAGTATCTCTTTCAACAATGAACGTGTCATAAAATGATTAATTTAACAAGCCAACCATGCCCCTTATCACAGAAAGCATTGTAATGTAACAACCCAAAAATGTCTGTTTTGACACTGGATGCTTTGTAAAATGATTAACAACCAAACAATATCCCATTCCACACCAAAAGCCTCATAAAACCATTAATTTTACAACCCAACAATATCCAAAGTCTTACAGAAACATAATTTACTTCATAGGGTATTCCATACTATTTAGTGCTTAGATTGGAATTTGGGTAATAAAGGGCAGATAATCCTGTCATTCTTTAATGGAAGATTGCATACACTGACTTAAGATGCATACATTGGCATGTTTTCATATACTTTGCCAAATAAGTAGAATTAAAAGTACACAAACATGTTTCATAATATTCAATACATGAGAGTGGCATCCTTCATCATAAATTTTATACATGAGGTGATGATATTTCAGTCTAGGGCACCTGCCTGCCTCATGGAGATCTCCAGAAGGGTGAACATAATGCATACAATACCAATTTTCACTGACAGTGGAACACATTATTTGATGATTGTATTGACCTAACAACCATGATGACAAACATTTTGCATATAAGTTCAATAGGAAAGCTTATATAGCTGTACCTATCACCAAAACAATTTGTAGTATAGGTTTCATACATTATAACACCCTTCGTTGTAGTGTAGGTCTGATTCATTATATCACCCTTAATTGTAGTATAGGTCTTATTCATTATATCACCCTAGCCAAATTCATTTATACGTAGCACCATTGTAGTATAGGTCTGATATATTATGAAACCATTCATTGTTGTATAGGTCTGATTCATTATTATGCCCTTCATTGTAGCATAGGTCTGATTAATTATAATGCCCTTTATTGTATAGGTTTGATTTATTATAACAACATTGTAGTATAGGTCTTATTCATTATAACGCCCTTCATTGAGGTATAGAATCAATTCGTTATAATGCCCTTCATTGTAGTATAGGTCTGATTCATTATATCAACCTTCATTATAATGCAATGCAGGATATAGCATTGTAAAACCATGAATCTTGTACTAAAATAACTAAATTATAAACAAATAAAAAAAAAATCTAATTATATAGAATTTTCAACATCCATGAGTTAAGAAATTGAAGTCGAAGCCATTTCATTGTGCATACTATATGCACTTGCTTATGCACAAACTCAGATCACATAATGCATCGGTAAATCTGACTGCAGTTTCTCAGGAGTTGTTGTTATTGTTGTAGGGTTTAACGCCATTTTCCAGCACATGATAGGCTATACATGGCAGTCAGTATTATTGGTGCAAGAAGAACCCGGCGAAATCTCCGGAAAGAACCACGACCCATGAAAAGCTACTGGCAAGTTATCTCACATAACTACATTAGCCGAATCTTAGACTCTAACCCGTGCAGACAGAGGTGAGATGGCAGTGATCCATAATGGAGAGCGCTTTAGACCACTTGGGGTCCCTTTTCACAGGAGTAATTGACAACATAATATTCTGATCATTTATAGCACCATTGTAGTATAGGTCTGATTCATTATAATGCCCTTCATTGTACGATAGGTGTGATTCATTATAATGCCCTTCATTGTACTATAGGTCTGATTCATTATAATGCCCTTTATTGTAGTATAGGTTTGATTCATTTTAACACACTTCATTATAGTATAGGTCTGATTCATTAAAATGCCCTTCATTGTTGCATAGGTCTGATTCATTATAACTCCCTTCATTGTATCATAGGTGTGATTCATTATAATGCCCTTTATTGTAGTATAGGTTTGATTCATTTTAACACACTTCATTATAGTATAGGTCTGATTCATTAAAATGCCCTTCATTGTAGCATAGGTCTGATTCATTATAACTCCCTTCATTGTAGTATAGGTTTGATTTATTATAATGCCCTTTATTGTAGTATAGGTTTGATTCATTTTAACACACTTCATTATAGTATAGGTCTGATTCATTATAATGCCCTTCATTGTAGCATAGGTTTGATTTATAATAATGCCCTTAATTGTAGCATAGGTCTGATTCATTATAATGCCCTTTATTGTAGTATAGGTTTGATTCATTATAATGCCCTTCATTGTAGCATAGGTCTGATTTATTATGCCCTTCATTGTATCATAGGTCTGATTCATTATAATGCCCTTTATTGTAGTATAGGTTTGATTTATTATAATGCCCTTCATTGTATCATAGGTGTGATTCATTATAATGCCCTTCATTGTAGTATAGGTTTGATTCATTATAATGCCCTTCATTGTAGCATAGGTCTGATTTATTATAATGCCCTTAATTGTAGCATAGGTCTGATTCATTATAATGCCCTTTATTGTAGTATAGGTTTGATTCATTATAATGCCCTTCATTGTAGCATAGGTCTGATTTATTATGCCCTTCATTGTATCATAGGTCTGATTCATTATAATGCCCTTTATTATAGTATAGGTCTGATTCATTATAATGCCCTTCATTGTATCATAGGTCTGATTCATTATAATGCCCTTTATTGTAGTATAGGTTTGATTCATTATAATGCCCTTCATTGTAGCATAGGTCTGATTTATTATGCCCTTCATTGTATCATAGGTCTGATTCATTATAATGCCCTTAATTGTAGCATAGGTCTGATTCATTATAATGCCCTTTATTGTAGTATAGGTCTGATTCATTAAAATGCCCTTCATTTTAGCATAGGTTTGATTCATTATAATGCCCTTCATTGTAGTATAGGTTTGATTCATTTTAACACACTTCATTGTAGCATAGGTTTGATTTATTATAATGCCCTTAATTGTAGCATAGGTCTGATTCATTATAATGCCCTTAATTGTAGCATAGGTCTGATTCATTATAATGCCCTTCATTGTAGCATAGGTTTGATTCATTATAATGCCCTTCATTGTAGTATAGGTTTGATTCATTATAACAACATTGTAGTATAATCAGCATGGACCCAGATCTTCCAGCACATTATGTCAGTAAATCAGAGTCTATGTTGTTTGCTATTCAACTTCTGAAGTATAAAAAGCAATTAGCTAATCTAGTATTCAGTCATAGAGTCTTATTCATAACAGATGCATAAAAGTAGATTTTCTTCTGTGTGGAATCCTGTTCATGATCGCCTTTTAACTTGAGAGGTCAGCAATTGAAATAAGGTTACAACAACTTGAATCTGATGAAGACACCAGGACATCATTGTGAATTACCACATGAAGCT
The DNA here is from genome assembly GCA_030141615.1 of Unio pictorum. Taxonomy (NCBI): domain Eukaryota; kingdom Metazoa; phylum Mollusca; class Bivalvia; order Unionida; family Unionidae; genus Unio; species Unio pictorum. Next base: position 936,177 of record JARLTB010000610.1, read on the forward strand.
TGGTAGCTGTTGGTAGATCATATAACTTTTTTCTAACTTGTGGATTTTTTGTATTTCGCTGGTAATAAATAATTCTATATACTAATTAAAGCACAATAATAAGAAGTATAATAGTTGACCATGGATGCAGGCAGGCATTTTTTTTAAAAAGAGCGTGGAACCACAAAATTCAGTTCTTTATTGCCCAAAGAAATTTTGTTCAACACTTCTTGTTATTTCTTCTAAAACATTGTCTTGTTTTAGATATGAATTAGAAGTTCATAACTTATGATCAGTGACTGCATGATCCAATTGAAAATAAGGAGGGAATGGGGTAATTTTTGTCTTCCCTTGATAAATAAAGAGTACACTAGACCACCTGCAAAACTGACACTTGTTGGGTGTGTTTTATTTTTAATGTAGCTTTAAACAAGTATCAGTTATGTTGCTAACATGTCTGCAGTGTGACAGTTTATAGTGTTGTCTAGCACTGGGCCATCATGCCACAGGCATGTAGCATTATGTCACACCCAATCACACCATGCAAACGTGTGCAGGAGCTGATGAACTTATAAGCGCTGCATTGCATGTCGGCATCTGAGCCAGCATTGAGGGCGCAATCATCAGCAAATAAGATATCCTGGATGGTGTCTGCATGACCTTGGTTTTCACTTGAAGCCTTTTGGGATTGGATAGTTTCCACCTGTATGGTACCTGATGCCAACTCCAACCTGTCCGTCTCTGAAAGCATTAGTCAGCATGGCAGAGAACAATAGACTAAACAGTGTCGGTGCCAGAACACAATCCTGTTTAACACCATTGGTTACTGGAAATAGCTCAGATGTCTCTACGTTGTCCATGACTCGTGCCTGCATGCCATCATCGAAATGCTGCATAATGGATATAACTTTTATTGGGCATCATACTTAGCCATTACCTTCAAGAAGCCTTCTCTGCTGACAGTATCAAAGTCCTTTGTCAAGTCGACGTAGATGGAGAAAAGATCGTTGTTTTGCTTTTGATATTCTTCCTGTAGCTGCCTCGCAGCAAACTCCATGTCGATGGTTAGTTTGTATGGTTTACCCCTTAACCCTCTGATTTTTGTTATAATTGTTTTCACTTCCCCACCCCTATAATTCTTTGTTCACGATTCTGCTCAGAATTCTTTAATCTATATTTAGAAATGATGTAGGTCACCAATCTTTCAAATCATTATTTTCCATTTTACCCTTAGATAATATTGTTATCAATACCCTCTCTCATGATAATTGACATTTCACTTTGTAGATAAATATTGGTGTATAACGTTTCTAGGTGGTTGTTCTTTTTAAAAATGGCATAAATACTAATGTGATCCCATCAGCTTTTGGAGACTTACCTTTTAGTATTATATTTGTTATTTGTTCAACCCACACCCTTCTAATGATTTCTACACTTTCCATTTTTGTTTTCCATTATTTTTTCTAATTGAGAATCCTTAGGAAATGTATTTGGCATTATATATTGCATTATTTATGATCTTTTGTAATATTCCCTGACTGTTTTGTTTTTTTGGGGGTTGGGGTGCCTTATAGCGGCATTAGTCCAGCGGTCATTCATGTTAACTTAAGGAATACATTACTGTCTTCATTCTTATAATCTTTTAACTGCAATAACAATATATATATTTTACATTACTGTCTTCATTCATATAGTCTTTTAACTGCAATAGCAATATATATTTTACATTACTGTCTTCATTCATATAATCTTTTAACTGCGATAACAATATATATTTTACATTACTGTCTTCATTCTTATAATCTTTTAACTGCGATAACAATATATATTTTACATTACTGTCTTCATTCTTATAATCTTTTAACTGCGATAACAATATATATTTTCTGTTTGAGGATGAAATTAGTCAACACAGACTTTTCTAAAGTTGTTAGTGGGACCAATGACAAAAGTGTAGTGGCCAGACTTTAAAAAATAACAAAAATCTTTCTCCCATGATGAATATCTGATTACTGTATTGTCTGTCCCCATGATGAATATCTGATTACTGTATTGTCTCTCCCCATCATGAACAACCGATTACTGTATTGTATCTCCCCTATGATATACATCGGATTACTGTATTGTCTCTCCCCATCATGAACAACCGATTACTGTATTGTATCTCCCCTATGATATACATCGGATTACTGTATTGTCTCTCCCCATCATGAACAAACGATTTCTGTATTGTATCCCCCCAAAGATATACATGAGATTACTGTATTGTCTTTCCCATCATAAACATCTGATTACTGTATTGTCTGTCACCCTTATGAACATCTGATTACTGTAATGTATTTCCCCATCATATACATCTGATTACTGTGTTGTCTGTCCCCATCATGAACATCACATTAAGCATCACTAAATACTATTAAGTAACATAATTATTCATGGAGATTTCAACTTTCACCTTGACTGTCCTGGAAAACCATACACGTCAAAACTTATAGATTCAAATCATGTTTTCTATCTTAAACATTCAGTTAACCAACCCACCCATAAACTTGGTCACATTTTAGACTGGTTTCTTTATAGACCTGATGATAATATTCTACAATTCATTCTTGTATCCCACGAACTTGCATCGGATCACATCTGCATTGTATGCCATCTCGACGTATCAGTCCCTAACCCTCCACCTCTATTTGCTACTAAGAGAAACCTCCGTATGATAAACAACCAAATTCATGCATGACATCCAAGAAAACCTAGCAACTTTTTTTTTTACATCCAACAGCGGAACAACTTGATAACTGCCTGAGTTCATTGCTTGAAGAACATGCTCCAGCCACCAAATGCAGAATATCAATAAAAAAAAAGTGTTCTCCATGGTATAGCAGTGTTAGGGACCAGCTTCGCACTGCTAAAAGACATCGCCGAAAAGCAGAGAGGCTTTGGCTTTCCACCAGACTCACAATTTATAAACAAATATATGAAGCCGCTAAGAAGAACTTCACAATCAGTCCATTTAGCCAAATTATCCTACTTCATTCTGTATACTCAGCCGCTCTCAAGTGTCATAGATCATCACTCACTGTCGCACCAACTGTATGTTGATGACACCCAAATATACAAGTCTAGCCACCCAACTAAGTCTCCGTGGAGTAGAGAAGTGCATTTCTGATGTGAAATCATTCATGACATGTAACAAGTTTTTGATGAATGATGATAAAACTGAGGCTATGCTGATCACAACACAAAGACTTTCTCATTCACATCCTTTACCTCAGGCAATAAATATCAGCAACACCAACATTAAATTCTCAGTCAGTACGGAACCTAGGCGTTACTCTAGACAGTACTCTCACATTGCACCAACATGTCATGAACATATGCAAGGCTGCATATCTTGAATTGAGACGCATAAGTTCCATTCGTAAATATCTTTCAGTTGATGCCACTAAAACACTTGTGTTTTCATTAGTACTTTCAAGACTGGACTGTTGTAACTCAATTATGTCTGGTTCGTCACAATATTTACTCAGAAACTTCAAAAAGTTCAAAACACAGCTGCACCGATCATCGTTAGAGTACCTCGATCAGAGCACACCTCACCACTGCTCTGTACCCTACATTGGCTATCAATTCGATACAGAATCAAACACAAAATTTGTTCTCTGTGCTATGTTTCAATGACAGACTCCAGACCAACATACATATCCAGCCTCACCCATGTGTATACACCAGCTAGATCCTTACGCTCTTCTTCTGATAATCGTATACTCATTGTTCCCAACGTGAAAACAAAGTCATATGGACAATGTTCGTTTGCACACCAGAGCGCGGCGACGTGGAACAAATTGCCCATTGAAATTAGACACAAAAACAGTGGTCCCTTTTAAGAGTGCTCTCAAGACTCACCTGTTTCGACTGCAGGGACAAACTTAGCGACCTAATCATGTTTTGTAACTTATATGTTTTCAGCATGTTTTTATGTTTTCCAATTCATTATTTTTGTCATTTGTTGCTCTGTAGCGTAGTCATATCATTATGGAGACGATAGATTCTTTATGCTTCGTACGAAGATTTCAGAGGGCTCTTATTTCATAAAAAGAACCTATACGTACTTGATATTACCATAGAATGGCCTTTTAAATAGTATTTAATCAGTTGATATACATAAATGTCCAAATATTTTTGTAAGCAAATTCACCCTCAGCTGCACTATTGTGCCTTGAATTAGAACGGACACTTGATAAGTCAATGTGTTCAAGGCATATTATAATAAGTACATTTACCTATGCGAATCGAGTTCAAAATAGTAACATACAAACGTTTGCTTTGATCGTGAGGGTGATACCTCTTGATCTACAAAATTTTATCAAAATAACTTTAGAATATAACAACCCTTTATTGTTTAAGATTCTTCGTTATTAGCACTTGTGATTAGCGATCACAGCCAATGATCAGTAGGGAAATATGTCGACAACAAATCAATTTTAGTCCTACCATTAAAAAAGTTCAGTTTTTTTCCCCACTGATTTACAGTAATAAAGGCCAGCATCTGTATTGATTTGACAAATGACGTATGCTTATACAGAAACATAACTGGGGAATCCCAGAGATAAAATTAATGGAATATTTGAGAAGACAGAAAATTCCCACGTTAAACAAGCTGTGTATCATTTCACATTAACATTATGAGCAATACGTGAATCACTTCTTATCTCATTGTGAACAAGTGATAGTTTCTTATAACGTTTGTTGGTTTGTACATCCAAGACATTTGTTTATTGTTATGTTCAATAAAATTGTTCTGATGTTCATTTTACAGTCGTCATTTACCTTGTGACTTTTTTTCACAAAAATATGGAACACGTAGGATCTCCGTTTCCAGCAATCTATCCTTCCTTCAGTCCATACTTGTTCATTATTACTAGAAGATATGTACCACATAGATGGCTCAGTCTTGAAATTCCTGGTCACAACTTCGGATTGAATGTTTTCTGGTACACCTTCATGAGAACGAGCTTCAAACAATTTAAATTGTTTAATAAAACTTTGAATGCTTTTACATCATCATTAGGTGTGATGCTTGCAAGATTGCGAGTTATTATGAAATGCATGGTTTTTCCCCGTTATAATACATATTTATGTAGAACTAAGTACGAGTTTCACCCTGATCAAGCAATGTATCTAAAACATTTTTTAAATACAAAATATATTTACTAAAATAGCGCCACACAGCAAACCTCAGGGCATACGGTAACACATAATAAAGGCTTTCCTTTGTGGGAAAATTGGAGGTGAAGCATAAAAGAATAAGCAGTATGATGATGTTAAAAGTGCAAGAAAGTTTAAATCATCAGCCTATATACGAAAATTAACAAGCCCGTCATGTTTTGCCCAACCCAATCCGACCAGTAAAAACTGAAATGACGTACCTGCACTGGGCATTAACGAGTATCCATGGTTGCTTAAACTTATATTTGCAAAATAGAAGACAGATAAAAGATGCAAGGATATCACAAACATAAAATTCACCATACGAAGATTAAGAAAACACATTCCAGGCATTAGTGTTGCATAATTACCAAGCACTAAAATCATGCCCGTCATAATCCCCATACATTAATCACGAATAATGTTTATGATCACTTTATAGTTTTATGTTTATATATACAATTTTGTATTCTGTGTGCAGCAGGTAATAAGTTTATGTTAGCCTATCCTTTTTATAGTTCTCCAAGTACAAGTACCATTGTTGCAATTGGCAATTAGAGTATCGCTGCCTTTCGTATATGAGAGTGGGGCCGGTAAATTAGTGACTGCTTATGTTTTGCATCAGCTACGAACTGTGCGAGTTATCACACATCAAAGACGTTTCTATCATTAGGTGACTGATCTGGTGGCCTAAGTGGTTAGAACGTCCGCATCGGATGCGGGTGGTCCCATGTTTGAAACCCAGCTCAGTCATACCACAGAAACACAGTGTTTATATAACCGATAAGGTGATTTCTTTTTTTCTTCGGGAGGTACAATTTTAAAACAAAAAACAGTGATTATGTGGTGTAGTAAGCCCCCTGATGTGTAGTTATGTGTTTTTTTTATTTTTTATTTTTCCATTTACCGTTTAATTTGTCTCATAGGGATTATATTTGAATTTTTAATGGGTTATTTTCGGTCCTCTATTGTCTCTATAGGGTTGTTCGTCCGAGTCGGTTTTATATTTTTGCCAGATGATTACCATCTCAATTCTGTCTGGTTCATCAAAATATCTACTCCAGTAACTTTAAAAAGTTAAAAACAGAGCTTCTCGGTTCATCTTTAGAATACATCGATCAGAGCACACCTAGCCACTGCTCTGTACCCTACACTGGCTATCGATTTGATACAGAATCAAACACAAATTTGTTTTCTATGCTAGGTTTTACTGACAGAATCCAGTCCAACATACCTATCTGTCCTCACACATACGTACACACCAGCAGGATCCTTACGCTCCCCATCTGACAATCGTATTCTCATTGTTCCCGCTATGAAAACGAAGTCATATGGACAACATTCTTTTGCCTGCCAGGGCCTGGCGAAGTGGAACGAATTGTCTATTGCAGTGGTCACTTTTAAGAGTGCTCTTAAAACTCACCCTTTTCGACTGCAGGAACAAACTTAGAGACATAATAATGTTTTGTACCTTAAATGTTGTCAGCATGTTTTATGTTTTCCAATTTCATGGTTTTTGTTTTTTGTTTATCTGTAGTGTAGTCATATCACTATATATGTTATAAAACGCTAACGTTTTCTAGAGAAGGTGTGATATCTCAGCAGTCGAGTACCAGACCCAATCCAAATGTCACATGCCCAGATACTGACTGACCAAGCCTATTTCAACTTTCAAAACTTTTAAAAGCAAATAAACGAACTGAAAGGCTCCTATGCAAACATTGGAGTTTTACTGCGATAATTAGATTCTAATTCATTCTTCCGTTATCATGCTTCCTCTTCGTTGGCGACCGCTCCGGTGTCCTAGCGATTAGAGTGTTCGCCGCGGGAGCGAGAGGTCGTGGGTTCGATCCCTGGCCAAGTCATACCAAAGACTTACAAAAATGGTACTAACAGCTGCCTCCCTTGGGATTCATCATTAAAGAGGTAAGTGTTGGGACTGGTCGGCCTGGTGTCAGAATAATGTGACTGGGTGGGACATCATGCTACATGTTTGCCGCATGATGCCCTAGTACTAGACATCACTATAAACTGCCTGACTGCAGACAACGTAGCGATATAACTGAATTTTTGTGAAAGCTTCGTTAAAAATCCTAATCAAACAACAACAAAAAAATCCTCTTCGTTGGATGAATGCATTAGGTTTGCACAATCCACCTGAACGGAGTTGGCATATAGTTATAAAAGTGATTTCATTGTCGAGACGACCTTGAGGCAGTCGTTTGCAGCAACATGTTCACCCAGGTATGATAATTTTTCATAACCTAGCTGACGGTTTATCCAGGTAAATTGACCTATTTATAACCAAGCTGGTTGGTATACGCTTCGGAAATTGTGGCAGTGTTTGTTTTACTTTGTTTATAGCAACAGGATTTACTACAGGGAAAGAGCAAGATACCTTGTGTATATTCAGGACGCTAAGATTTTGAGTAAGTTATAGAAAATTGTTTAGTTACTTTCTTTTTCATATGTTTATAAAACCGTACAAACAGATATTCATATGTCATGTGATCACAGTGGGTGACAGCTTTTAGTCGATGTATGTTGCATGTATCAGTCTGACTACATACTTTGGATAATGTGGGTACGTGAGAAAGCTTGCCAGTAGCTTCTCGTGGGTCGGTGGTTTTTTTCGGGGTTTTCCCGGGTTCTTCCTCCACCATTAATACTGGCCGCAATGTATAGCGTATCGTGTGCTGAAAAATGGCGTTAAACCCTACAACAACAACAACAACAACAACTTACTACATACGTATTCTTTCATATAACCCTTCTTCTTTTCTATTCAGTGTATCGAATATACTATAGGCAATTGTGGCCAACCTATCTACCATTCAAAGAAACTGAATTATGTACGTATGAACATTTTTCTTAACGCTGTTCGTTGCCGTCCACAACTACGAAGTAACCTTAATGTGTGCATGTATATAAATATGTCTTTTGAGAAAAAAAATATGTACAAGTTAAAATTTAGTTTTTTTTTAAATAAATATAATTCTGCAGCTACATCCCATAGTAGAGACATTACTGGAATTAAAGTAGTTTTGAATGTGTTTATTAACAAGTGTTGACACAACTATATAGAATGAAAGAGTTCAGACTTGGTACAAAGATGTCATCGTTTGGTCTGAGATTCCTCTGACTCGTGCAACTCATTTTGACACGTGTGTTGGGGTATAAGGTCAGAGCACATTGCCTTTCGAAAAGTTGGAATTCGTCGACACTAGCCGGACTAGGAAACTATAACGACCTTTCATCGAGATATACATGTGTGAAAGCGATACGAAATTTATTTTCTCAGATTTTGCGATTATAACATTTTTGTTATATCTTTAGCCCGCTGACAGACTAGCTTAAACAATAAACTTTGATGAAATTTGACTCGGATCTCTATAGCTGGAGTGTCATTCACGTAAGGTGAGATGTATATAACCTAGTTGGCTATTACATGTATACGCTAGGTATATTCTTGATGTGTTTGGTTTGGTTTGTTGATAGCAACGGGGTTTAGAACAGGTAAAGTAGATAAATACCTTGTGTAAATTCAGGAAGCTAACATTTTGAGAGATTTATAACAAATTTGCAAGTATTAGTCTTTTTCATACGATTATAAAACTGCATTAATACATTTTCACATTACAGGTGTTAACATTGGATGAGAAATACTAAGCCGTTGTTGGATTTAATTTGATAGTAGTTTTCATAAAAGATGTACATGACAGTTTGTCCTGTCCAAGTTCGTTTATAAATGGTTCACTCAAGAAAAGGCAAGACGTAATACAGCACAGTGGTCCCTTTTAAGAGTGCTCTCAAGACTCACCTGTTTCGACTTCAGGGACAAACATAGCGACCTAATCATGTTTTGTATCATATATTTTCAGCATGTTTTTATGTTTTACAATTTCATTGCTTGTTGTTCTGTAGTGTAGTCATATCATTATTGATGGTGTAAAGCGCTTAGAGCTTTTAAAGATTAGGCGCTATACAAAGTCCTCATTATTATTATTATTAAAGTGGTTAATAAAGATGAAGATCAAGATGCCTCGAATGGCCAGGTGGTCTAAGGCGTTTGCAAGTTTGATTTAAAGAGAATAGATATATGCTTTACTGTAGAGAACTTTCCTACAAGTTGTAAGTGAATCGTATGTTTGTGGTTCTAAATATGGATAAAGAATGGAAAAGGCACAAGTAACAGCAGTCTTATTATCATGTTCATCATTGAGAGAGAGAGAGAGAGAGAGAGAGAGAGAGAGAGAGAGAGAGAGAGAGAGAGAGAGAGAGAGTTTGGATTGTGAACGCAGCTTCAACAATTTTTGAGTCCTATACAGTTTTAAATTAAATTGTGGACGTTTGTTCTTTTTCTTTTGTTACTCAGTTATAAGACCAGCAATATGTTAGGGTGGCGACTCACTTCACCTAGAATCAATACATTTTTATTCACAGTCCATTTAGACGATACGATGGCCACATCATCACGGAAAACTATTTGCAATCTGGTACATCATAGGACTCTGGAACTAGAAGAAGGTATGTAATATAACAACCTTGTTCCTTTTTTATACTAACACACATGTTCGTATACATGGTGTTCCAAACCGTGGTAAACGTGTTGGGCGAAAGTTAAAGACATCGCCAACAAATTAGTCGGTCAGGCTCTAGATGATATAGTTATTTGTTATTTGTGTTTAGGTTCAAGATACTTCATGAGATCTTTTAGTAAACTGATATGTCATGCAATATTAAATAGTAAATGTCTTGGTTATTGCTTTACATGCCTGATATTGAAAGGTGCCCCACATTTGGTAAATAAATTGGTTAAAAAATAGACACTCTACTTATTTGACGCCTCTCGGTGTATCTTGTCTCTTATAAGTCGGATTTTCATGGTAGGATTTTTTGTTTGTTTTTCTTTCTACTGACAATAATGTTTTAATATTAGAATACCTCTTTAATATTTTTCAGTATCTATAATATAAAATAACTTGTGGATATTTTTTAGAAGGTTAAATCTATGACAGTTTGCAAACTGAGTATAAAGTCATATTTTTCAGGAACACGAATTTAATCTGTATCGGTGTTTCGCTTTTCAAAAGTTGAACATCCATATAAATACAAAGCGAAACCCCTACGGGTAAGCCCTTTTATTTCCGCTCTCAAAAACCGCTAAATTTATTTATTATTATTTAGTGCTTAGACCAAAAACAGTGTCGAAGTTTATTCCCTCATTTCCCTATTTCCATTCAATCATGCAACGCGTCCATATGATTAGTTGGCATTACGCCATATTCACTTGGTCTATTGGATGCCATAAACATTTTTTCGTGAGCTTTATGTTTACCTTTGCATCGGTCTGGATTAATTTGAGATAACATGATACACCCTAATAGTTAGACTTATATAACATGATCCATCATAATAGTTACACAGATAACATGATACACCCTAATGGTTAGATTTATATAACATGATCCATCCTAATAGTTACACATATAACATGATAACCCTTTATGGCTTGTCATACAGAACAAGATCATAATGATTATGCGCGGGTATCATGATCCACCCTAATGGTTAGTCATGGATAACATCATCTACCATGTAAGCTATACACAGATAACAGCTAAGGAAGGAACTAGACTAGTTGTCCATATGACTTCGTTTACATAGTGGGAGTATTGAGTATACGATTGTCAGAAGAGGAGCGTAAATAGCTTGCTGGTGTGAAACGTAGCACAAAAAAACACAATTGTGTTTGATTTAGGATCGATTGGATAGCCAGTGTAGGTTACATAGTAGAGGGGAGGTGTGCTCTGATCGTGGTACTGTAAAGATGATCTGAGCATGTAAGAAATGCCAAGGATGGTTCTGTAGCATCTCATTTAAAGTGCCTGGATTCTTCGTTGTAATTCTGCTGTCCAGGCCTCACATGAACACAAAAAGATTGAGATGACTAGTGCGCTCAATAGTCAGATTTTAGTTTTCAGACATATTTTTGTTTTTCTAGATGGGTCTTAACTTTGACATAACTGCCGTTGTTTGTACTGCTCGTGACAAAATTTCTGATCTCGATTCCTTTTCGGTGATTATGGAACCAATATATTTCAACTGGCCCACTGTTTCCAGTTCCTGTCCTCTGACTTTAATCTTGATTGAGATTTGTTTGCCACTATTTGACATCATTTTATACTTCTCGGCAATTAATTCCATGTCAAATCTGGAAGATGTTTCATCCAAGTTCTTCACTAAGGTGGCAAGCTCGTCTTAACTGTCTGCCATTCCATCAATGTCGTCTGCAAAGCGGAGGTTGGTGATGGTGCGTCCTCCAATGCTGACGGTTCCACAGTGGTTTTACAGGGCTTCGCTCATGATGCGCTCTAAGTAGATGTTGAAAAGCGTGGACAACAGGAGACAGCCTTGACGTACTCAATCTGTTATCTGGAAGCAGTCCTAAATGTAACTTCAAAAATTGGCCATTTTGAACAAGGTTCACTGAGACAAAACAAACATATAAATTACAAATATGGAGACTAACGGAAAGCCTGATTTACATTCGGTTTATGTATGTTTTGCAACAGTTTCTGGAGATCAAGTGAATTTATTTCAACTTCCAAACACTATATAAAATCCACAGTAAATCTGTGAGCATACCGCAGATATGGCTGGAGATGACGTCATTTTAGATCTATATATCTAAATATGATATCTTAAAGATCATGGAGTCCACAATATTTATTTTCCGAAGTAAAAATAAAAGGAGTGAACAAAATTTTACTTTCTGTTAAGAAAGAATATAAACTGACAAAGTAATGAATAATCATCAGTTTTTGAAACTAGATATGTGCAATATCCCAGTATACAAGGGGACCCGCGTTGTCTGTTACGGATCACTGCCGTCTCACCTCTGTCTGCGTGGGTTCGAGTCTAAAATTCGGCTAATGTAGTTGTGTGAGAAAGCTTGCCAGTAGCTTATCGTGGGTTGGCGGTTCTTTCTGGGTGTTTTCCTGGGTTCTTCCTCCACCAATAATACTGGCCGCCATGTATAGCCTATCTTGTGAGGAAAAATGGCGTTAAACCGTACAATAACAACAACCAGTGTACAATCTTTGTGCGTTGTGTATAATTTGGATTGTTTACTTAGATTTACAAACTTTTCAGTCACATCGTTACGATGTCGGCAGTGTGGCAGTATATAATGATAATTAACACTGGGGTATCATGCCGCAGGCATGTGTCATGATGTCCCACCGAGTCATTTTATCCTGACTCCAGGTCAACCAGTCCTAACACTAACGTTTTAGCGCTGAGCGTCAAGCGAGTTAACTCCTAGTACCATTTCTATAAGTCGTTTGCACGACTCTGCTGGGGTTCGAATTCGCGACCTCAACATCCAAAACGGACGTTTTAATCACTAAATGTATAGCTTCAGGGCCGGACCCAAGTTTTTCAGGGGTGGGTGGGTATCAAACTTGTTATTGGGTTAAGCGAAGGCGCGAAGCGCCGAGCCTTCTAGTGGGGTCCGGGTGCATTCCCCCCCCCTCCCCGGAATTTTGTTTTCAAGGATGCAAAATGGTGCAATCTGGTGCTATCTGAACCTTGAAAAAGGGATCTAACAAAAGTGACTAAAAACTGCAATGTTTTAAAAACACTAAAAAAATATTTTAAAATAATAAATTAAAAAAAAAAAAAAATTTGGAACCCCCTTTGCATCTTTTATCAAAAGCAGTGTATAGTTTATTTTTAAAGGGGTGGGGGTGGGTGGGGGGTGGCGGGCCCCCTGGGCCCCTATAGCAGGTCCGGCTTTGAGCTTTATGAGTTCTGCTGGAACACAAATTCGGTCATCTTCCTCCATTTTAGAAGTAAACGCTGTTCTACGGTCTAAACTTTTGAAAGTTTTAGGCGTACGAACATCTTTCGCGTTGAACAGAAATACCACTTTTAAAATTGTTGACGTCTAAGAAATGAAAGTTTGGTATGCTGCTATTTTATCTGGAGGCCCTGCATGGAGATTAGCATATGGACGGAATAGTTTATTCAGGAATTAAGATTACCCCATCACCTTTATCCACATGTATCAGATAATCTGTTAGTTTTGCACTTTTTATATTAAATAACCTCCATTAGTCGGTGTAGATGGAATACAGGTTTCCTACCCGCACTTCCACAATACATCCTCCCCATTCTTGGCATGCATGATTAAAGACCTTTCCTGTCATTGACTCATCCTCATGATACTTGATGCCCATAATCCTCTCTTAATCTGTGTAGCAATTCAGGTTACCAGGACAAACGAATGACGGATAGATGGAAAAGAAGACCAATCTCAATATCTGCTGGGTTATTGTTAGAGAAGACACTTGACCGCAATTGGTAAAACATTAAATTACCTACTTGCATTTGCTGTACCTTAGAATACCAATGCAAGCCAAATCATATTTTGTGTGACTAACAGATATGATCAACATAATCAAAAAGAGAAACAAAATATTGCTTTTCGCACATATTTGTGATATTTCAAACAATGGAGAGAATAAACATCACACTCTGCACATAAACATCACTGAAAACATTTTCCAACACCAAAATAAATCAAGTTTAAGTTAACATAAAAAGCCCCCCCCCCTCCTCCTCCTTCCCCCGCAACAAACCCCAACCAGCAAAAATCAACATTAGGAAGGATGACGTTAACAACAGCAGCAATAGCAGTAAAAAAAATCATCTGCAAGTTAAACGACAGGAATGAATCTCATCATAACCATCATCATCATAACAACATCACGAAAATAATAGTAATATAAGCATAAACACGACCATATTAACGGCAATGATGTTATTTAAAAGATTCATCTGCCATTATTTCGATACCCACTCTAAAATTTAAAGTTCCAATTAGTGTGTTCGTGCTAAGATTTTTGAATCAAATCGATGACTCAGTGTACGTTACACTTGATAACCCCATGGCCCAGCACCGGGCATACACTACGCAGTACACGAGTACTGTAAATCAGTCAGTAAAATGACTGTGGAAAATCACATCAGTTATTAATGCAGCACACTCTAGGTCGCATTTGTTGCCTAACGTAGATTTAATGCAGAATGGGAAGAGTTTTCGAAATACTTGGGTGAAATAGGTCAGGGATTATTTCCTTGCGGCAATGGAACACATGTCTGGCTGTGAAAAGGTTGAACGCTACATACGTCACTATTGATTGGTAACGTCACAATGATGAGACTCTGAGCCAAGAAGTAGACTGGCTCCTTCTCGTCTTGAAGATAAGCTTAACTAACTATTCGTTAGCCGTGAAATTTTCTTGAATAAAATGGTCACGAACACATGATTTCAATTGGTTTTTTTTATCCTGATATAAATCAAATACATTTATTGCAGAAAATGACACTTTAGATCATCGTTTTATATTTAAATCGTTTTACTAAGGAAATGTTCTAAAAGAAACAAGTAGCTCTGGAAAAAATGGCGTTCGGGTTAAAGAAAATATCGTTTTTATACATCTTTTGACAATATATTGTTCACACATTTAAGGTGCTTTACTTCCGTTACTCATTTTTGAAGCACACAACATTTTTTGCGTGACAGTAATTTTTCTTTGTTGTATGCATCCATGATCACTCCTACACAGTCTGTAAGCATTGCAAATTGGCATCTATTTATACGAATGGCATAGTCCTACAATGATATTTACGTAGTTTGGGTCGACCGAAACAGCATAAACATTGGGGTAGATATATTACATTATAAGACTACAAATGGTCATTTATAATGTTCGCACTCGTGAGAACACTAAAAAATTAAAGAAAACAGGAATGGATGATTTGCCTATTTGTTGTTGTTGTTGTTGTTGTTGTTGTTGTTGTTGTTGTATATGACTACAGTAGTTTATCACCCAATGTAGTCCTGATACAGTTGATTTACAAAAGTATATGGAAGAGAAATGTCTGTATTGCATTTGCTATATTTGTGCTCTGAAAACCTATACCTAAATACAGTATAGCATTTGATAGATTTGTGCCCTGTAGACCCATACCTAAAGACAGTATTACATTTGATAGATTTGTGTTCAATAGACCCATACCCAATTACAGCATTGCATTTGCTAGATTTGTGCCCTGTAGACCTATACCTAAAGACAGTATAAGATTGATAGATTTGTGCTCAATAGACCCATACCTAAATACAGCATTGCATTTGCTAGATTTGTGCCCTGTAGACCTATACCTAAAGAAAGCATTACATTTGATAGACTTGTGCTAAATAGACATATACCTAAAGACAGCATTGCATTTGCTGTATTTGTACTCAGTAGACCCATACCTAAAGAGAGCATTGCATTTGCTGTATTTGTGCTCAATAGACCCATACCTAAATACAGAAATGCATTTTTGCTAGATTTGTGCTAAATAGACCTATACCAGAAGAAAGTATTGCATTGATAGATTTGTGCTCAAAAGACCCATACCTAATCACAGTATTGCATTTGATAGATTTATTTCATATATACCTAAATATAGATTTGTGTAATGCAGTCCTATACCTAAAGTACTATATGCAAACAAAATTCTAAAGTCGCCATCAGTTCCATGACACAAAAACTCTTGGAAGCCAGCCACAGACAACACTATTCTGTTTTCAGTTTCATATGTCAGTATAATGATGCTGATTGACATATACATGTATATGATAACAGACACCGATAATCATGACCATTGGGCAAAGTATGTCAGTATAATTATGCTGATTGACAGATACATGTATATGATAACAGACACTGATAATCATGACAATTGGGCAAAGTATGTCAGTATAATTTTGCTGATTGACAGATACATGTATATGATAACAGACACTGATAATCATGACAATTGGGTTAAGTATGTCAGTATAATTATGCCTATGGACAGATACATATATATATGAAAACAGACACTGATAATCATGACAATTGGGTAAAGTATGTCAGTATAATTATGCTGATGGACAGATACATATATATGATAATAGACACTGATAATCATGACAATTGGGTTAAGTATGTCAGTATAATTATGCTGATGGACAGATACATATATATGATAACAGACACTGATAATCATGACAATTGGGCAAAGTATGTCACTGTCACTTAATTTAGACATGATGCACTAGACATGACATATGCTCCACTTGATGCATCCATTCAAGTTTCCTCAATATACAAACTTCACTGATCTACAATGGACAATTCTAACGCTGTACGTTATTTAAGGTAATCTGTATTAATTGCTGTGATGCTAACTTTAAAACGAAAGGTAAAACATTGTATTTCATACCCCAATTGAGAAATCATATGCAAAATTAAACTTATCGCACAAAACAGAGGCTTTGATTAATAAAAAATTGAGAAATGGCTGTCCAAGTGATTGTTTTTTTTTTTAGATCTGAATATGTATATCAATTTTTACACTATGTACCAGGCAGTTTTGTATTTTTTCAATTGAGCTATCACAATCAAGCTAAAACATTGAACCAGCTGATATAATGGTTAGCGAATTATATTATCTTTATATTACAGATATGGCTAATAAGTAATACCAGTCTACTTCGAGTGATTGTATTATGATGTTCATTATAAGATTTGTACATAAAATAATTTCAAATCTCAAATGTGTAAAAGATGACATATTACAAAAGGGCACGAAAATCTAATCCACTTATTTCAACAGAATTTAACTATGCATTTCAAATTATATTTGCACAGTTGAAGTGATTTTCGTTAAAGTTACATACAAGGCTTTTACAAAAATGTTATACAAAAAGGAAATAAAGTGTACAAATAATTACAATACAATAACAACTACCAGAACCAGAACTAGGTCTTAAAACCCACTCATATCTAAAAACCAGTCTGGTGTTCTGAACTAACTCGCAACATATAATTTCCAGTCTAGTCTTTAAACCTACTCCTGATATATGTGTGTCTAGTCTTTTGTTTGAATTCACAACATATAAATATCAAATCTGGTGTTTCAATCAAAGATATATACACATCCAGTGGAGGCCCTGAATGGCTGCATGGTCTAACACACTAACCATTATGGATCACTGCCATCTCACCTCTGTCTGTGTCGGTTCGAGTCTCAGCACAAGATAGGCTATACATAGCGGCCAGTATTAATAGCAGAGAAAGAACCTGGGAAAACCTCCAAATGAACTACCGACCCAGGAGAATCTATCAGCAAGACTTCTCAAATACCTATATTGGCAGAACCTAAGACTCGAACCCATGCAAACTGGTAAGATGTCAGTGATCCGCAACAGTGAGTGCTTTAGACAACTCGGGACTCCATAATTACCTGGACTGATAGGGAGTTAATGGTAAATTATAATATGGCAGGAAGGTGTTGGTAAATTATAATATGGCAAGAAGTTGATGGTCACGGTTGAGTAGCAGAAGTGGAAAAAACATTCTATTGTTTAAGAATAAAAAATTTAAAAAGATCATGGTTGAGTTGCAGAAGTGGAAACACATTGTCTATTGTTCAAGAACAAAAAAAGTTGAAACGATCATTGTCGTCAATCAGGTTGAATGGAGAGATGGAACCTTCAGGTTGTTTTAAGTAGTATTGGGGGGTGGGGTGGGAGTTCCGGAGAATGTGCTCTCCTTTAAAGCTAAAATTTGTAGAAATTTAGTACAATAGATACATAAAATGGCAGGCACAGATCCTTAAATTTCCTTTATTGAGATGTTATTGGTTTACTGTCATTTGTCAATACATAATAAGTTATACAATATGACCATTATAAATCGAGGGGGAAGAACACCGGAAAGCTCCATTAAGAACCAATGACTCACAGGAATCTATTAGCATGCTTTATAACAGATCAACACTTGACAAGACTGAAACTTGAATCCTTGTGGAGAGGTGAGATGGCAGTGAATGATAATAACACGTGTTTAGAACACTTGAACCACATGGGCCTTATACCTTTGTGAGACAATATTGGAATGAATACTGGTCCACTAAAAGGATAGATGGAAATTAAGGAAATTACAAAATTTAGATGTATTTAACTGATAAATGCATGGCTCATCTACAAATATATTATAATTCAAAGTTTGCTTACTTACCCAACAAGATGTTCTATCATATGCACTATGGTATATTATAATAGTAATGAAAGAAATAACGACAAATGTTATTTTCTTAAGATCAATCAGAAATAATGTTTAGTTAATTTATGCCTTGTCATCAAAACACATACACTGAATTAAAATTATAACATGCAACAGTAGAAGTATTAATATCATTTAAACCGATACCAACACTTCCTTTTCTGTCATTTAAAGCGATATCAACTCCTTTTCTGCCATTTCAAATGATACCATCACCTCCTTTTCTATCATTTACAACGGCGGATACTGACACCTACTTTTCTATCATTTAAAGTGATACAAAACCTCATTTTTATCATTTAAAACGATACCAACACCTACGTTTCTATCATTTAAAGTGATACCAACACCTACTTTTCTATCATTTAAAGTGATACCGACACCTCCTTTTCTATCATTTAAACTGATACTGACACATACGTTTATATTATTTAATGTTACCGGCATCTACGTTTCTAATATTTAAAGTGTTTATGACATTTCTATTATAAGATATTTATATTAGAAAATCAAAGGTACAAACAGGGAATGATAAAATGGGAGGTGGGTACTTGCAATGCCTAATGATGTGTTGCCCACTTGCACAAGCTGATTAAAGCATGCGTATAAAGGATGATAGATAACAGACGGTTTACTGAGTATCATTTAGCAACTTTAAAATCTCCACATAAAAATAAAAATCCGACTTTAAATGCTTTCATTCAGGCTAGTCCTTCCAATGTAAGACATTGCACATGTTCTTGTTTTAGTGCTATATCTTTGTATCCAAATAACGGCCTTGTATAGTGTGTTCCGATGTCGGTTGACAACGGAATGTGTAGTCAATGTTTCATGAATACCTCACAGACTTGGCAGCCTATATCGGCACTCTTCCACTACTTTTTGTGTAATTAAATAACTGCCATCTCACTTAGGTCTGCATGGGTTCGAGTCTCAGATTTGACCTATGTGGGTCTGTGAGAAAGCTTGCCAGTAGCTTCTCGTGGGTTGGTGGTTCCTTCTGCGGGTTTTCCCGGCTTCTTCCTCCACCATTAATACTGGCTGCCATTTATAGCTTATCGTGTGCTGAAAAATGGCATTAAACCCTACAACAACGTACTGTTCTGTCATTATCCTGGCAGAATGAAAATATGTCACTAGCAAGTGTATGCATTTTCATGTTCTGTTGACATACTTTTGAATTTGTTGCAATGCACCAGTAGTCTATGTATGCCAAAACATGTGTAAGTAGGCTTATGAGCGGATCTGTTTCTTGAACAAAACAACGTTGATTATAGTTCCAAAACACAGGTCCATTTTTTGTGTGAATTTGAATTTATTAGAGAAAAGATATCAGGGTAAGTAAAGTCTGACTAAAACTTTACTTTGTAGAAAAGCGTCGTTATTGGTTGCAGGTTGTTTATGATATTCCTGAAAATTTGACTTTGGTTAAACTGTTAAGATTTGACATGGAGATAAGTGCCGAGAAGACAAAGCTGATGACAAATAGTCACAAACAAATCTCAGCCAAGATTAAAGTCAGAGGACAGGAACTGGAAACAGTGGGCTAGTTCACATATATTGGTTCCATAATCACCGAAGATGGATCAAGAACAGAAAGTTTGTCACAAGCAGCACAAACAATGGCAGCTATGTCAAAGCTAAGACACATCTGGAGAGACAAGAATATCTATCGGAAAATTAAAATCAGACTATTGAGAGCACTAGTAATCTCAATAGTTTTGTATTCATGTGAGATCTGGACCCTGACAGCAGAATTACAACAAAAAATCCAGTCACTTGAAATGAGATGCTACAGAACCATCCTTGGCATCTCTTATAATAATATGGACCACATCACAAATGAAGAAGTGCATAAAGACCTCCTCACCACTGTCAAAAAGAGAAAGCTGAAATGGTATGGCCATGTTGCTAGAGCCAACAGTCTATCAACAACAGTACTGCAGGGCAGCGTCCAGAGTAGCAGAAAGAAGAGACAGACAGAGAGTGAACTGACAACATCACAGAACTGACCAGGAAATGTTTTGCGGAGACACTGGCATTGGCACATGGTCAAAACTAGTGGAGGGAACTGGTCAGATGTTCAGCAGCACAGTACCTCAATGACCACACTAGGTCAAGAGACTGATGATGATGTTAGTCGACATCAAAACATGCCACATCAGCGCTCTTAGTTAGGCTGTAAGACCCATCCCCCCCTAGAACCAAAATATTGGGTGATGAGTAGGACTATCATTCAGGCAAGACTGGATAGCTTCCCTAGAACTAATTCACATGGAACTAATTCACATGGAACTAAAACCTAACAACTTCACAATACATAGTTATGGTGTAGACACCATTTAGTGGCAGTGGTTGGTGTAATTGTCTTTTTTATATAAAAGAAAATGGTTGTAAAGATATTGCAATAAGTGCACTCAAAATAAGTCATTAAACTGCTAAAGGTATTTAATACATGCAAAACAAGTTCAAAGGTTATATGAATATTACCCTGTCTACACATCAAATCTGAAATCAATGGTAAATGAAGCAACGTAACATAAGATGTCATCCACTTTACTCTGTTACTCCGGTATATGTAAGAATTTTATGCATAGATTTTATAATTCATAATTGTAAAATACTATTAGGCAATTTACATTTTATTCTTAATAAAAATGCACATACTTGTGCTCACAGTTGCTTATCATACCACTAAAGACAGTCATAATTTTTTTTGGTTAGGGTGGGGGCACTGGTTCTCTTCCTTGGAAATTTAGCAATATTTAAAGGAACCTGGAACCATGCTAAGCTGCCACATAATTTGGTTCTTGGTTATATATCTCGTAGAACAAAGGTATGAGATGTTGCATGCAAAGAATGGATATGTCTTAATGCACGAGGCTGTTGTGTTATATTCTGAATGAGAAATGTGAGACGAATTGTGTAGGCCCTGGAGCAGATGAAAATAAACTGGAGAGTGCACAAGTTTTTATGGAGGCATGGCTTTGGATTGAAATAGACCGGGTTATATATACATTTAATGTTAATTATCAGAGACAAATTTCAGAAAATAATAGATCTCATTATCATATATTTTCTTCAAATGTTGTTTAAATGCCACAGGTAGGCCTGCTTGTTTCCGTATTAAAATTGAAACTATTGAAAATGCCCACTACCATTAATTTTGTGAGGAGTTGGTGTTATCAATTTTACTAATATTACTACCCTTACCCATATCTATTCGACCACAATAAAACGGCAACAAATCAAAATGAAGCTACCACATCATAACAAGTGTTGTCATTAACTTTAAATTTTACTGCGAGAAACGAGTGCCTGTATTGATTGAAAATCATATGTACTTTTTTCCCAGTCTAATTTGTGTCTCAACGGTAATGTAATTTTTTAATGCTTTATATATTTAAAAGAAAATAATGACAAGAAGTTTAGTTTGTTCTCTTTTTACATAAAGTTAGTTCATCCTTAAAAAAGAAATTCGAATTGAAATGTAGCATTACCTCAATCATGATTTGATTAAAATTAATTCACCTGACAACAAAGCAGAGCTTGAATTCTGTGTATGTAAAACACGCATCTCCATGTCTTCTGGTTTTGACTGAATGCTTTAATAATAATTTGGGAGGTCTTTTGTTAAGGTTTGTCTATAAAAACCTTGGAAAATCACATGAGAATTAAAAGTCAATACAATGTTAAATTAATATAAACTGGTGTTGAGTCAAAAATTTATGTTATGACATTTTGTTTCAAAAAATGGTACACATTGATATAATGGAATGAATTACAATCTGATCCTCTATGTAATATAGACATGTCTACTATGTTGTATTTGTCTTTTATGAGGTCATTCATAAAACAAATATTATGCGATGATGTTTTGTTTTGAAACATGGGACCCAATGTTATAATGGCGTGAATGCTAATCTGATCATCAATTTATTATAGTAATATAATATGTAACATAGACATGTCTACTAAGTTTTTATTGTCTAATTCGAGTGATTTTAGCTTACTCTTCTTTACAAGTTTTGTGTCAAATGATTTCAGATCCCAAATCTTTACATAAGTGTAACCGATGAAACTTACCAAAACGGCATGAAAGTCTAATCCGGTTATTTCAATATATTAATAACATGCCCATCAATACAAGTTCCACAATGTCTATGTATCTAATTGGAACACAAGTTATCAATTATAATTACTTTTCACTAGCATATGACATATTTCCTGGAATCGGAAGGTGATGATTGTAATTATAGTATGTAAGCAAATTTTTTTCTTTCTTTCTTTATTTTAAATACAAAAGTAGCATGCTTTCAAATTTAGATTCATGATGGCAATGCAATTATATTTAGCATATGTTATTTGGAACTGATCGATACTTTTAGAACAGTATGAATGGGAGTCTTTCGAATGTGATATTCTGTGCTAAAATATGTGGAAATTTAATACAATACAGTAGACACATATCTTTAAATTTCCTTCAATGTGATGCTGTTGTGGTGAATTTAATGTCAGAAAAATGAAACATCTTTAAGTACTTTCGTTCTAGCAAGACTGGAAAGCTCCTCTGGAATACAGTCTAACACATTCAAGTACAATATTGACAAGGGTTGTAAAAAGGCACCATTTAACACAGAGGCTCATACAATTATCAGAGAATTGCACATGGCATAAAGATATTGCCACAGTTGTGCTCGGCCTAGTCACTAAATTGCTAAAGGCATCTAATACATGTAAAAACGTCAAATGGTTATATAAATCTAAATCCATCTTTGCATTAAACGAATCCAAAATTATTGACAATTGAAACAATCTTAGAACATGAGGTACTGCCCACTTTACAATGTTCATCTGATAAAAGCATTCCATACAAAACTTATATAGAAAGTATGGTCAACTTCTAATAAAACTATATCTACCAAAAAAAAGTGTATAAGGTTTACTTCTACTAAATCTATTTCTGCCATAACTAGAAAGTATGGTTTACTTCTTCTAAATTTATATCTACCATAAATAGAGAGTATGGCGTACTTCTACTAAATCTTTATCTACCATAGATAGAAAGTATGGTTTATTTCTACTTATATTTCTACCGTAAATAGTGAGTATGGTTTACTTCTATGCATATTATTTTGCCATTTCTGACTATTTCCACATGAAGAAACATATAAAAATAATCTTTTCTCTAGATGGTAGTTTCAAGATTCAAGAGTCATATTTTTGTTCAAAGAACCCATTTTATGGGTTTCTCAAGATATAACTTCACTGTCAAACAGTCACTAGCTTTTTATCATGATCAACAGTAAATTTGCAGCCACTCAAGGCCTTACTAAAAAAAATAGTGACCATGTTCAACACTATTCTCTGTCCTAAAAATATGCAAATTTCAATATGATTGGTTTGGTTCTTGTATCTAGTAGAGGTAGTCTATCAGCCAAGTGCAAACTACATATTTTCAACATATTCATACTCTAAATAGATTGATTCCACAAAGAAAAATCGAACAACTTTGTAAATAAATATATTCTCTAATCGCTAGGGAGGTCCTTCTTAACACAAACTATTAATCTTTTTGCTTTGCTTTTTTAAACTTGAGTAGCCTATCTTAAAGTTTTTCTATTTCGTCTGAGGCTTGCATTTCTTTCACGTGATCAATGATTTGCTCCCCATATGCCACTCAAACAGATATCTATTTTCTCTCTAGCTCTCTTATGGTTTCACACTAAAACTGCATGTTCTATCTGGTTAATTCAACTTTTTCAAGTCATCAATATTGGTAGTTACTTTGACAACGTCTAGTTCAATATTTATATCAGCAAATAGCTTCGGGAATTCTCGATCTATCCTATGATTCAAATTACGATATCTTTGGTAGAAGGGGGCGGTTAATCTCAACACACACACATCTCTCTCTCTCTCTCTCTCTCTCTCTCTCTCTCTCTCTCTCTCTCTCTCTCTCTCTCTCTCTCTCTCTCTCTCTCTCTCATGAGTATGTCAGAATTGATTTCTTATTCCCCATTGTGACCTCCGAAGTCTCGCTATCGGTTGACCCACTTGCCATGAAAATCTACTAGATTTAGCGTGGCTGTACCCTTCTCGACACCAATTATCATCACGTTGAAACCGAAGACACTGGATGTCAACTAAAATTTGGATACCCCAACTGAACACGTTCGAACAAACCGGAAGTCAATTGCCTGGTTCTTGGTTATTGTTCTTATAAATCAGGATGTCTTGAGGATACAACTGAACGCGGGTTTGTGTATTAATACGCCAAGACTCTGTATTGTATTCCGAATGAGTGTTAGAAATATGTACACACCGGCGTTCGATTCCGTAGCAGACGACATAAACTGGAGAGAGCATAAGTTTACATGGAGAAAGGATGTTCATTGAAATAATCAGGGTAGTGCATACATGTAATTTTGAAGAGCAGATGCAAACTATTGGACAACGATATATCTCTTTATCGATTATATTTGTTTACGATATTTGTTTTGATGTATAAGGTACTGTAAGCATGCTTGTTTCCGTTAGCAAAATGAAAAACTCTGCAACATTCACTCATCTTCTAATTTGTATACAGTATAAATCGTGTATAGACTTAAGAAGGAGAGGGATGTTTTCAGTAACTGTCTTTTTACTGAGAGAAATGAGTGCTCGTACCGAATACTGATTGTGTAGACTTTGTTATCTATCTCTTTCTCCATCTTTCTGTCGCTACTGTAATGTAACTTTTTTAAAAAAAAATCATTTATAATTTCAAAAGAAACTTTTTATTCATAGAATTAGAAAAACAATTTTGTGTTTAATATCTTCCATGTGCATCATCTAAATTGATTAGTTTTACTTGAATTATGTGTCTGATTAATTTTAACTTATTTCGTGTCTGACTTTTTTTTAACTTGAAATATGTGTCTGATTAATTTTACCTTATTATGTTCTGATTACTTTTAACAAGAATTATGTGTCTGAGTAGTTTTACTTAAATTATGTCTGATTATTTTTATTTTAACTAATGGTATCTTTTATTATTAATTAAGTGTCTGATTATTTTTACCTTATTATGTGTCTGAATATTTTTTTACTTGAATTATGTATCTGATTTTGCTAATATAAATTATGTGTATCTAAAACATTTATCTCCGTGTCTTCTCGTTTTGACTGAACACCTGAAATTTGAGCCTACTTTGGGCAAGTCCCGATCCTGTCGATAATGACTGTCTTAGAGAAAAAAGTCACTTGTTTTATGTTCATTTATCTCTTATTCTCACCTAGCAAGTATGTCAGAAGTAGGTTGTTAGTTATACGGAGCGGAAATCGATCGTTTTCAATGAATGACGCACGAGCTTGATCCTGGGGCTAAAAATAAACCCCAAGGTCTATATTGTTTGCATATATTAATTTGTATTTTCCTGCACTCTAGGCGTATAAATGGCTATATAGCTGGGATCTAAATAATTTCCGAGTTATTAGGCAGGGTCCAAAAGTTTCATTAGAGTTGGGGTAGTTCCTGTGTTGCTAATAAGTTGCATACATTACTTGGTTTGTCTTTTGTTTGTTTTTAGGGTTTAACGCCATTTTTCAGCACAAGATAGGCTATACATGGCGGGTAGTATTAATGGTGGAGGAAGAACCCGGAAAACCCCGGAAAGAACCACCTATCCACGAGAAGCTATAGGCAAGCTTTCTCACATACCCACATTGGCCGAATCCGAGACTCGAACCCACGCAGAGAGGTGAGATGGCAGTGATCCGTAATGAACAGCGTTTAGACCACTCGGTGGTGCCCCGATTGATCTTTCATGCCAACTATTGTTTTTATGGGTATTGAGTGATAATCTCAAAAGTTTCAAAATTGTTATACAGGGGTAGGGATTGAATACATTGCAAGTACCAGTTATATGTGTAAATTTCTCTCTGCATGTCGAGAAGGTCTGTGTCACGGTTGTTAGTTTGTGATCTCCATAACTTCTATGACATGACCCAGGGGATACTTTTTTGGAGGGTGGAGATAGACATCGGACTATCAGGTCACGCAGTTTGTATAAATATTTGATCCACAGATCACATATAGCAATTCTCGTGAGTTACTTGGAATTTATGTAAAATCACCGCCACACCATTAGCCCTACTTTATTCTGAGCAATTTAATTTGATGTTTGTTTTTGAACGTTTTATTTGCAGTTACAGTAATAGTTGCAAAATAGTACAAAGTGGCATCTATGCTGTACAAGAAAATAATATTATTTTAATACTATTTTATATTATTTTAATTAGTTGTAGTTACAATCACATTTTTCAGTTAACAGGAGTTACTTGAAACTTACGTATAATCACAGATACCCATTTAGCCCTACCTTGTTATCAGTAATGTTTATCATTTTTGACTCTAACGTATTGTTTATAGTTCGTTCTACATATCATAGCTAAATTTTCCTATCTTTAACTCAGTAAATATTCAGGAAATCGTCATTCAGTGTAGCTAAAAAATATGTAATTCGTTTTAAAAACTTCGTGTGACATGAATGGAGATTTTGTGGAACAAACTATTATAGTAATATTAATACAAATAATACGACTATTACGATAATGGTGGTGGTGTGTAAAATTATGACTGTATAATATGATTTTAGGTCAGAAATTGATATATAGATATATTTACGTTTATTTTGCATTGTTTACTAAATGTATATATGTCTGTAATTTATGACACTATGTCATTATTTTAGGTCAGAAATAGATAAATATATTTACGTTTATTTTGCATTGTTTACTAAAAGTATATATGTCTGTATTTTATGTATTCCGTATCCTAATGGAAGTCATTTTTTATCCACAGCCGGCCGTGAACCCAAGTACAATGGCGCTGTGCTGATGGACGACAAATTGATAATCGTAAGCTCGTATGATGATGAGGGTGAGCTTCATGTTTTCAATCGTCATGATGGCAAACTTATTACATCACATGAACTGGATGACATTCCCTATGATGTCTGTCTTATTAGCAAGACAGAAGTCGCTGTGTGTCTGGATAAAGGATGGATTGAAATTGTATCTTTGAAATCGATAGATGACGTAAAACGGGTCAAAATTTTACAGACAGAATTTTATCGATGTCATTCATTGGCAAATTGGAATTCAGACAAACTCGTTGTCAGCGGTTTAAAATTCTTCGACATGATTGGTTGGGGAATTTTATCGATTACAGATGGACGTATGGACTCAACTCACGACATCTGTAGAGGGGATCAAACATTGAATTGGACTCACATGGCCGTCAAAGATAACACCGTGTACATCTCATGTCGGACTAGTTACTCCATTACTAATGGAGTTTACGCTTATATTTTAAAACCACACACACAAAAGTTTCTGTATCAACACCAGGAATTTAAAAAACCGTGGTCAATAATGGCTGACAGGGATTGTGTGTACGTGTGTGACACTAACTCTAACAGAATTCATCAGCTGACAGACAGCGGTCAACTAGTGACCATACACACAGTGTCATCAATAATGGATAGCATATTCTATGATGACCAGCAAGGATTACTTTACATCACAAACGATACAAGTAATATGATAACTGTTTACAAAATGGAATCTTTACATCAGCCAGGTAATTCTATTTTATTTTACATCACATCACAAAGAAAACCACATACTTCATTTATTTACATTTCCTAATTCACTTTTGTAGATTAAATATAAGTTATATTTGTTACAATGATAACCTAATTATAAAGACAAACAAGTTTTAAAGAAGTAAAATAAAATAAAAATTTAATAAATATATATTTTATATTCTTTAGAATGGAAATTGCAAGTGTCGTTAGTCGAGCGCAACTTTATTGATTTTAACTACAAATAAAATAATTTTTATGTTTAAATAATTTGATGTCAATATAGTTGTACCAAATTCAATTCATTCATAATGTTTAAGTTTTCGGCATTTTGGTTCTCACTCCAAAATTTCATATAAAAATTATAAATCTCTATGGACTGTCGCAATGGCGGTTGGCTAGATAGCGTTCTTCATTACCAGTGCGGGGCAATACACATCTTGTTTATATCCAGTAGGGGGCGCTTTCATTGAGACACCATCTGCACGCGACCGTCAATCCGGGTTATACCGGATAACACTCGGGTCACAACATCTAAAATTCTCGTGTTCTTGCGGTATTGGATATTTTCGTTTTACATAGTTGCACGATCTGCATTTCATTTTAACAAATTCTTTTAATAATGATTCCTTTTTGTGAAAATAAATTAGAAACTTATTAACCAACAAAAGACGTATAAGATATCTATTTTTCTTCAAACGATTATTTATAGAAGTCTCCATTTTATCTAGTCCTACCCGTAAGACGTATCACATGTTGATCTTGATTTTAGACGCGAGCAAACATAAATATCAGCGTCGGGGCTTACATTGTAGGACTACATTTTATCATGCCGAAGCCGAATATGAATGGCACATTTAAATTCCGGAAGAAACTTTTGTTTTTCGTTTTACACGGTCTGAATCAGCCCAGCAAAGTACTGAGTGAAAACGGCTTCTATGCACAAATCAATTTTGGTAAATTTTGTTATTTTTCTACACACATTTTAGAAATGAAATGTACACAGTAAGAGTCGGCCATGAGAAAGAGGGACAGTTTTGTTGGTTGACATTTTGTTCCAAAATATTTAAGAAAATGACATAGGATAATGTAGGAATAATTAAACAAACCCCTTCATTTTGATGTCTGATTGCTGGTTGTAATTTTATTTTGGCACTTGACAGCTCGGCCTTGCTTCTATTTAAAGTTCAAATGTGCATCTATTAAAGACTGATGTCTGTTCTAGGTCATTTGCACTTCCTCTAGGAAATTCCATGATATTACAAGTAAAAACAAAATACACCTGCACCTTCCTGCTGACAACTTGCATTCTTTATATAATTGTTTTATATTTTATAACTTATTTAATACATGTTTATATGATGATATTCCCTACTCTGGCAAGATTCACATGCCAATTTTAAAAGTGCTCAAGTTAGTGCATTTCGATTAGTGTGAGACTATTTTTTGAGCAAACAAAATGAGTCATTTTGTTCAGCTGTTGCTTTATATAATGCATGCTTTCCATAATGTTGACATGTCAATACAGTCACATCATATCAATGCATGCCAACAATCTCGTGCAAGCAAGTTCAAACATACCAGTTACTTTCTTGGAAGTGCTGCCAGGTTTACTTTTGATAAATATATCTCAGTTTTACTCAAATTGAAGATTTAAAAGTTTGGATTAATTTTCTTATAGGTTGATACAATTGAACACCAGTAAACTGGTGAGTTTTGATGACGATTGATTTGCAATTGTTGCACAACTCTCCAGAGTATTACATTGATGTACATTGAAATTGGAGTCTCTGATTTATCAGGTAGTCAATATTTTTCAATATGCCAGTGTTGACAATATGAATAATCAATGTTACATACACAGGTATTCCAGTAGAAATTCTGAACATGGATGACAGATCCATACAGCTTTTTGAAGATGCTCTAAAAGATGGAAAGGAAACTGTATACAGCATACGAATCATGGTTGTCGGACACATGGGTGTAGGGAAAACAACCCTTATCAAGCGTCTTCTTGGAGAAGAGGTTAACATTTTCGAGAGATGTATTACGGAAGGCATAGATGTCAATGTCAATTGCTGTGATGTTTCTTTATCGACCTGTGAATGGACGAGGCGAGAAAAAGGTATGTGGGCATACAAATATAATATATATATACGTTTCTATATTTACTGAGAAGCCAGGAAGTGAAATGTATTGTGCTGTGCTGATGCCTGTCATTCATTTCTGTTTTGAATGGCACAATGATGTTTGTATTTGGGGCAAGGAAGAAACCTACATGTTTATATTTCAGGATGAAAAAGATATAGCATCAGGGTCTAGGGCTGAAGATCAAAGTGACTAAAAGAAGAAAATTTCCCACACAATTAGCAATTACAGATTTTCAAGATGGTCAACATTGTGACCATACTAGAGATCTGATCAGTACCATTTTCACTTAGGACTAACTAATCATTATCAGACGTCCCTCAGTTAAAACCCTATGCTGATATGGCCATCCATTCAGGAACAGCAAAATGAATTTCATGGTAGCAGCAAAAGATTTTATATTTAAAGCCAAATCATTCATAGGGTGAATGCATGATGAAAGTTTCATATAAATTTTTTCCAAGTAGTTATAGCAAATAGTGATAATTAGCTTGTGTTAATGGATGCATGAAAAATGGACAACATGCCATCACATTAAGACATTTGATAAAAGTCCAGCACAGCCAAAAATGTTTTTTAAAAACGTATTTTTACTTGTGGAAAGTATGTCTTGTGTTATGGAAGACAAGTTTTCTTTTGTAAGACAAAGAAGGTGCATATTGATTTCAAATTGAAAATGTTAAAGCAGTATCATAATTATGTATGAGTGCTTTATATCTGCAGATTATGATACTTTTTACAACCTGGCAGACATATAATATATGAGATTAATGTAACAGGCTTTATATCTGGAGATTTTAATATTATTTACAATATTATTTACGACGATTTGATCCCAGTGTGTTTATTTAGTTATTAACACCCCATCGGTGACTAGCTAAAACATACATTGTTTATACAATCGCTGGTTATTCTATGACCACGCTACTTACTTATTGATAGTGGCCATAGATTTTCATGGGCATAACTATTGTGTTTTATGTATTATCCTACTAAATGTATTTTTAATTATGATGTTTCGAATTATCTTATTTTTGGACATTATTTCCGGATTATCGAGACAAGTTTTAATTTAATTTTACACTGTTGTCCCTAATTTAGATTTTCGGATCCGGAATGTGGATTTCTTGATTAACGGAGCAAATTAACGTTTAGGAATTCCGTTCCCGTTGAAATATGTCCGGATATCGAGTTTTCCGGATAAACGAAAGCCGGATTAATGAGGCTCCACTGTATATATATGTCATATTTCATGGTGTTTGTTTTTGTTGTTCTATTTCTTGTACTCTTATCATTATAGATGGTGTAAAGCGCTTAGACCTTCTAACAGCCCTTTGCAGGATTTTTAATAGAAGTTCAGGTGTTATTTCTTCAGAAAGTTAGAACTCATTATGTAGAAAACTGTAGATTGAAGTGTAGAAACCATGTGCCCAGGACTGAAATATGAAAGTCCTGGAATCACTATTGAGAACTCTGGGTACAACTATTGGAAGCAGACATAATAGTTAGGACATTATCTTTTGATTAGTTACATAAGAATGAATTGAACTGGCTACAGTATAGGGTCTCCCTGAGGCATGTGTGTGTGTGTTTTGAACCAATCACTGAACTTTCAGAAACCATTAGCTCAACTATTAGTACTCGGCTGGGGATCGAAACTATGATCTTCCGCATCTGAAACGAATGCTCTAACCACTAGGCCACCGGAAAAGTTTAAAAAAATATTGAATGTACAAGTTTCTGTAGCGCTTGACCAACAAAGGTCAAGCAGTCGCTTTTTGTAATATATGTAGTAGAATGCTTATGATAAGTGAAATCAGTGTGGACTGATGTGTTTGGGAATATTAACTTTTTCAGAGTTAGCATTCTCCTCAGCTTAATTGCCACCTGTCTGAAGGAAAAGCAATAACTTTATTGTTTGCTCATGCTTGTGTTCTAAAATATATTTTTAGCAGCAATCACTAGACAGGTTGAAATATACATTATTCATGTATTTTACATGTGACAGATTTATTTTACTCGTGCAGCTTAATGAAGGTAAATATTTTGATAATCCTGATTTCCACTATTTTTTACTTTGAAAATACAGACAAGTGAGTATTTTATATGGACAAGTTAACTTTTTAATTTACTTGTCTGTTGACCATTTGATTTAAAATGTATATGCCCCTGATATTGATACATTTGTGTTTTAAACACTGCTTCTTAGTTTGATCACTTCAAAGATCTGGAATAATATAATCTGATTTATTGACATAAATCTTTACCATTACTGCAATTTGATTAAAATCAGATCTACAATGTCCTAAGTGAAGAGCTGACAGTGACTGCAAATGTGCATCTGCGTTAACACCATAGATCTAAGCTTATTATATCTTCCAAAGTTGTTGGTGTATAAATTCTATTAAATAATTTTAAATTATTTTCCAATAACAAATATATTGTGCTCTTTTTGGTCTAATTTTTATCATTATGTTTTTATTGTCTTTTTGTATGGTCACTTGCACTATTTTATGAAACATACAATTTACCTTTCCATGGAGTAGGGGGTGGTAAGGTGTTTTGGATGATTTAGAAATTCCCAGCTCTCAAATAGCTTTAAAAAAAACCCCACTAAACAGCATGTCCATATTATTTTAAAAAAAAGTAAATTATCGTGAGGACTGGGACAGGTACAAGAAAGTGAGATAGTCATTTTATATTTTAAAATCAAATAAAAGTTAATTACTTACCATGATATGATAGTGGGCTATCAGATTAATGTGTGGATTTTAGCAAAGCTGAGTTACCCACTGCAATGCATGTCATGAATATAAAGAATATTTTAAAACCTATCTTTCATGTGACAAATGCCATTGGTAAGAATAGTAAAGCATATGCAGATGATGTTTTGATTACCAAATTGGATGAAGGAAATGGTTTTGATATTTGGCAGCAGCATCAGACTGATAGGAAGGCTACCTCATTTACTTTGTTCTTCATTGGAGAAGAGATAAAGAAAGTCAAGGACAAACAGTCTACTCATGAATCTGTTTCTTTTCATATTGAATGACTCCACTGACAGTTCATTTCAGGAGTCAGAAAAAAAATTGAGGAAAAATTTATGTTTTCTCTTGAACTGGCTTTAAAATTATGGTAAAGAGGTATTTGTTTAAAACATTATGTGTATTATAACAATTATTATTGTAAAATAGTCAATGGTGGAGTTGTTTCCTTTTGGATTACTTTATAGAAAATGTGACCGAGCTGATACTTTTGCTGAAAGAATGGAACATAACCAAATGAAGACGCAGTTGGCTGTGAAGCAAAATTGAGGCAGATTTAAACATCCTTAGAAAATTGATTGGACAAATGAAGTAATTTGTCTGCTGCAGTAATAGAGTGAATTGTATGCGAAATGAATTAAGTAATAAAAACATTACTAATAAGATATTTTGTAGTATGTGGAGTTGTAGAGAACAAACATAATGCGAGTTTCGTGGCTCAGTGAATGGCTTGGTACTAACGTTATAGTAGTACACATGTATGATAATATGCCACAGCATGTATAACTGTAATTTAAAATACCCCGATAACGCGATTTCGTGTTGTCAGAGAGTTCATTGTACTTTATTGATAAAACATCATCCCCCTGTGGCATAATGCATAAATGCTTCAAGTGCAGGTTAAAACAGTTTTGATTAGATGCGCACATCGATTTTAGAAGCTTTTGTAATGATATATATTATAATGATATGCATTTATAGTGTATTACTTCAAGTACGGGGCACAAATCAATTTCCAAGATTAAAAACATTTAAATTTAATTATTATTACCTGCTTTGTAACATAGCTACATGGTGAGTGGTATATATACTAACACCATATAAGCCATTAACCAGGCACCCTGGGGGTTTGGGTTAGAAGGCTTGCACATTCTTATTTGCATTTGTACATGTATACATTTGATTTGTCATCTTAATGATGGCTCAAATTTAATAGTAGTCCACTTGCCAATGGCTAGTGAAGTTTCTAGAGTTAATACACTTCAAAATTTCAATTGTTGAATTCCTAGTTAGAATTAATACATGTCCAATATTGTTTTGTGGAAAGGACTAGTGAAGATGCAGCAGGACAAGTACATTTCTCAAGCTTTTCATTTTATAAATATTAAATTCTATGGCATGTGGCATGCATAAAGTCAAAAACATATTTTTTTCTGTAATAAATATTAAATGTGTCATATTATCTAGACTAAAGCGCTTTCCTTTACTCGTCACCGCCATCTCACCTCTGTGTAGGTTCGAGTCTCAGATTCGGCCAATATGGGTATATGAGAAAGCTAGCCAGTAGCTTCTCATGGGTCGGTGGTTCTTTCCGTGGTTTCTACCTATACCATTAATACTGGCTACCATGTATAGCCTATCATGTGCTGAAAACTTGCATTAAAACTCTACAATAACATCTTATAACAGCAGAGCATTTCAAGGTTCAAAAGATATACTCAGAAAAACATGTCATGAAAAATAAGAAAACTAATATTCATAAACAATTGTAGTCAATTAGTTTTAAATCTTATGTCAACACAATTGATAAGATTACCATACACATAAAATCTCACAAATTCGGATAATCCAGGATTCAGCACTGTACATATTTCCTGTAGACAGTTGAGAGAAACTCAGAAAGATTTGTTTTTGCATTCGTGGGCAGTATATGTCGAAGGTGATGGAATGCATTTGCAGAAGATTCATTGGCAGTATCCAAATAAAATAAAAGCCATTGCTTAATTAAAGATACTTACTTTTAAACACAGGCTCAGGAGTGGTGACTCAAAAATATCACAGCCTTTATTCAAACTTTATGATCTCTAACCCTACACCCTAACATTAATGTCCAGTATATCAAAAATGGGGTGGCAAGGGTCAGAAAAAACTCAGACAAGTGTTTCATGTAGACCGTGTTCAAATAATGATGTATATTACAATTGGAAAGAAATATGAAATCAAAAGTTGGAATGCGTCAACACCATTTAGTGTTAAATGGGAATCAGTTTATTAGCCGCTAATGAAGTTGTTCGTTAATCTGTTTAAATAACAATTATTTTCAAAATATCCAACATGTGAAAGATCGTTCCAACTGATTTCAACAACTATCAAATGTACAAGAAAAATCTGTGTATTACATCACTGCATTTTGTTTTCTAGATGAGTTTAGTTTTCCCGTAGTGGTGGTTAATAGTATCCTACCAAATCGGAAGTCCTTAGTGCAGGGAACTAGACTAACTGTTGAAATGCCACTAAACAAGATTCTTTTTTCTCTCAAAAACACGCAACATTTATTTCGGTAGACAATCAGCTACGTCATTTTTTTTAAACGTTTAATTACAAGAGGACACAATTTAGGTATGATGATTACACTTAAAAGGAATTCAAAAAAAAAAAACAGCATTAGAACACAAATGTAAATTGATAAAAAATATTGAATTTGTATTTATTTTTTAAAGTGCTGCCTTCCCTTGACATAAGCGACATTTTCATTGATTGAAATTTCCTTTCATATCGTTAATTGAGGTGTATTAGTAATGTCATTTGGAAACAAAATGTAAATAATTGTATGACCTAATTTTAAATTTGATATTTCGTAATATTGATTAAAATTTCCAGGCCATATTTACCATTTATTGAAAACGAGCGATATATCAAAGTTTCCATTACCAATTTTTGATTGCGATTTTCACCAAGTTCAAGAAATAATGATCGATTTTTGGGTATTTTCTAGTCTAAAAAAGTCCACGCTTAACCCTGTGATTTAAGTGGGTTCACAAGTTATCACTGCATGAATTATCAATGGAGTGGTGTATTATTATTATTATTATTGTCATTAATCCATGATTTCCTATTGATATGATCTATAAGTACTATCTTTTGCTTATTATTAGTTTTATTATTATTGTTAATCCATGATTTCCTATTTATCAGAACTGGAGGAAGTATCTTTTACTTATTATTATTATTATTATTATTATTATTATTATTATTATTATTTATATTATTATTATTATTATTATTATTATTATTATTATTATTAATCTACTATTTCATAATTATATGACTATAAGAAGTATACTTTACTTATTATTATTATTATTGTTTTATTATTATTATTATTATTATTATTATTATTATTATTATTATTATTATTATTAATCAATGATTTCTTGTTTATATGATTATATGAACTGATATTAGTATATTATTATTATTATTATTATTATTATTATTATTATTATTATTATTATTATTAATCAATGATTTCTTGTTTATATAATTAAATGAACTGATATTAGTATATTTTACTTATTATTATTCTTAATCTATGATTTCCTAAGTATATTAACTGTAAGAAGTATATTTTACTTATTATTATTATTGTTATTATTATTATTATTATTATTATTATTATTATTATTATTAATCCATTATTTCATAATTATATGAACTATTATTATTATTATTATTGTTTTTATTATTGTTTTTATTAATCAATTATTTCTTGTTTATATGATGATATGAACTGATATTAGTATATTTTACTTATTATTATTATTATTCTAAATATATGATTTCATAATTGTATGGACTATAAGAAATATCTTTTGACTATTCTTCTTCTTCTTCTTCTTCTTCTTCTTCTTCTTCTTCTTCTTCTTCTTCTTCTTCCATGATTTCCTAAGTATATGAACTGTAAGAAGTATTTTTACTTATTATTAATATTATTATCATTATTATTACACGATTTCTTATTTATATGAACTGTAAGAAGTATATTTTACTTATTATTATTATTATTATTATTATTATTATTATTATTATTATTATTATATGATTTCCTAATTATATGAACTGTAAGAAGTATCACTGAAATCAGCAAGAAACACCTGACATGACCTCACATAATCATGAGAAGTTGTCTGTATGATTACAATTTAACTTATTAGGCAGATAGTTAAGTTAAACTTGCTTATGAAAAAAATATCTCCTGAAAGGTTTAGAGTTTTTGACAAGATAAAATGCTGATTTCAAAACTTTTTTTCAAACCTTCTAGGCTTTAACCTTTACTTAAAAAGCATTAATTTTGCTGATGATTATTTATAATGACTATGAAATAAATTTGAGTTGCTGAATTGTAGAGAAATAATAAAGAAGAGTTAGCTTTGTGCACTACCTTGTATAGACTACTGTAGGGGTCTTCCTAAACATAGTAATGTACATTAATCAACTATAATGTACAGTAATGACAATGAAAATACAGTCATTTAGAATAGATTCCAATAATGCAGCAAGAAATTAATGGAACACCACTTGATTATACACTAAGGGAGACTACCATGGTAGTGCAAGTGTGTGAGGTACCGGTAGTATTTATAAATTTTGAAATTTGGTTAGATAGGTTTTACTTTTTTTAAAACATTTTATATATTATAACCATGATTATATATAATGTACTAATTGCTTCAGAGTACTCAGAAAACCAGATAAATTACATGAACACATCAATTTCTGAATTTTCAGCAATTTGTTTTTTATTTTATCATGGAGAATAAAGTGCCAGGGTTGGCAATGAGAAATAATCAGCCAACCAGAAACACTTTTTTGTTTCCGTTATGGACACCAGTGATATAATTACTCCTGGATGGATGGCTATATTAAATCTGAAAGATGTCTTATGATGTCTGGTTGCTTCTAAATAATTCCTATTTGATGTTCAGTGGTCATCTTTAAAAGCTTGTTACTGCTATTTGTCAGTGGATAGATTTGTTTTCACTAAAAGACGTCTTATAACATTTAGTTGGTCATAAAATAAAATGAAGTAGATCTGCTGTCCAATATGGACATTACAGATGCCATTGAACAGAATGTTATTGCTTTTTCTCTTTAATAGATGGTCATATGAATGTGAGGTTTTCACTAAACAGTTAGGGATGTGACATAAAAAAAGCTTTTATTATTTCAACAGACCCCAAGTGACTTTGATAATAACCTAATGGTATTCTCATTATTTCTAGTCATTTGAAGCCATTATCATTGTGTCTGTTTTTCATATTTCACACTTTTATGCCACCTTGACCACAATGACATGCATGTAATGTGCTATCTCATACCAGAACATTTTTCTAGGATGTCTATTTGGTCCTTATTAGAATGGGTTATATCGTTACCACAGTGACCATCTTGAAAATATTGTATCATTGCTACTGAATTTAAAGTTATGCTGACATGGGATTTATACTAGAGGATTTTTATGATGTTTAGTTAAGACTGTTGAAAAATGTTGCTGTTCTGATAACCAATATGGCCAGAAAGAGTGACCCTATTGACAATCTAGTTACCACTATTCCTTTTGAATGTATGTTTATATCAACACTGAGTTCTCAGGAGACTTTGTTTGATGCTTGGTTGGTTATAAATGAAATGGTGCCTGTCTAATGTCGATTATGACCATTAGCATAAATATTTAACACTCTTGTTGTCACCATATCTCCTGAATGAAATGTAGTACACTGTATTGGCATAGGTCTTTTATCAGAAGACTTCTTGTGATGTCTATTTCATTCTAAATTTAAAAGGTGCAAATCTGATATAGAATTTATACCATGCTTATAAGAATGAATGTTAGTCATCCATTTGTCATCATAGCTTTATTTTAAGGATGGCAGTTCCAAAGGATTGTAGAAAAAAATCATTGTAAATTCAACATAACACAAATTAAGTGGTATATGATATCCCCATACAAAAGTGAAAGGAAGATTGTTAGTCTTGCAATGGGTTGAGTACTCCAGCATATAAATTGGTTTAACATCTTTACTTTTTATATTTTATTTTCTAGCATTGTTTAGATTGATTTGATTAGTTTTCCTCACGATCTTTGACAATTCCTAATTTGTTTATTCATTTATTGTTGCTTTTTTTAGTGTAATGTAGCCAGTATTGTGCTGAAATGATTTTTGTACAGTTCATACACACACACACACACACACACACACACACACACAAACATACAATGTTTTCATATTCAATTTCGAGCATGACTTTTGTTGCATAGCAGTAATCATTTGTGCAGTCTGTTTCTTCTGATTTCAGATTCCGATCAGGATTATAAAATACAGCGCCTAGTTAAAGTTCTGAATGAGAATATCCAAATGAGTGGCAGTGTTGCAGATCAGGAACAGGATGCAATCTCTCCACAAAAGGAGAAAACTGACCAGAATTCAATTAGCATTCTTTCTGAGTCAGACAAGAATACAGAGGAACTAGACCAACAATCTCAGCAGAACATTGGTCAGAATCTTTCATCTACAGCCAGTCCTCAAGAACAATCTCCTTCCACTGATGTTCATAGAAATCACACCATTCCAGAAAATAACACGATACCTGGAAGAGAGCCTGCAGAAAGTAATGCCACTGAAAGTCATAAGACAGATCCATTGAGGGAAATGTTAAAAGTCATGAAAGAGAATCCAGACAAAATAAAACAGGATGTAAGAAAGTATGCATGTTTAACTATCTGGGACTTTGCAGGGCAATACTCATTTTATACCACACACCAGATGTTCCTGACAAGACGTGCAATTTACTTGTTGGTTTTAAATGTGAGTGGACAGATTACGGATGATGTTGAAGATGATTGTTACTTGGACACTGCTGGGAAAATAAAATGCAAAGTTCAAGGTACATGTATGGATGTTTTAACCTGGAAATTCATTTTCCTTGTATGTAACACTTATTAAAGATATTTTTGTACAAAACAAATATCACAATTGTTCGTACAACTGTAAAGATTTACTGGTTAAGATTAAAGGAAGATTTCCTGGTTAACATTAAAGGAGCTCAGTTATATTCAGAAATGGAATTAGAGAGGGCTAACTGTTTGGTCCCAAACAAGTTGTGTTAATGATAGTTAAAAGATTTTGTCAACATGAAAAATATCATATTTGATTTTGTAATACTGTTAAGACTATTAGAGTTCACTTATATTCAGTGGTGAAAATAGAGGTGTCTAAAGATTGTCTCCAAAAAGCTGAAAATTAATATAGTGACCATATATTTTTCAATTTCAGTATAAAAGCATTTAAAGAAGATCCAATATGTCATGACAAAAAAGCAAACATTAACTGCCTTAGTGAGAGTGTCATCCTTCTATGATTAACTGATTTCCTCATTTACCAGTTATTTCTTCAATTTATGTTTTATTCAGAAACAAGTACTGTAGGATTTTTCCCAATAGCAGTATTTTAATGCCACTCCACTGTTTTTCAGTGTTAAAATTTAACAATAAAATGACTTTCTGCTTTAAAATATTTAACACCAAATTAAGTCAATTCATGTAATATAAGTTTTTTTTCTGTCGTTCATTAATTTGAGTTTAGGGTTCTCATTATTATATAATTTAAATAGTACAGGCCCTAGGAAAGTCACTGAACTATATGGATATTATTATTGTCAAAAGATTATGCTTTCTTACTTTTTTACCCTGTTTTGTGGCTATAGAGAATTTAAATAAACTGTGAAAACATGAAGATCAAAC
This sequence comes from Unio pictorum, assembly GCA_030141615.1. Classification (NCBI taxonomy): domain Eukaryota; kingdom Metazoa; phylum Mollusca; class Bivalvia; order Unionida; family Unionidae; genus Unio; species Unio pictorum. Next base: position 976,873 of record JARLTB010000610.1, read on the forward strand.
AAGTTTAGCCAGTAACATCTTAATTAATTGCCTGACAAAGATTAATGTATTAATTCAATATTTTAGGCAAGTTTAGTTGGCATCACATGCATTGATTGCCTGACAAAGAAACAGTTTGTAAACTCCATTAGTGACCTTTTCATGTTACGTAATAAAGGTATTTATTTTTCAGCTTAATATATAAATTAATCAAAGACAAATGATGATATTTCAGAACTGTGATAAATATCAAGTTCAGAGTGTGTGCTAGTCAAAATCTTTGATCGACTGGACATGTCTGATAAATGCAAGAATTTCAGGATCTCGGGTCTTGAGTCATTTCATTCTGATACACATTCATTTAAATCTGTCAAAAGTAAATTGTACTTAAAGTCAGTAATGTTTGCATACATTAATTGCACATTGTTCTGTTATTATTTGGAATGTTAATGATTGTTTTGTTTCATGAATTGTTGCAGAGCTAGCTGAGATTTGGATGAATCTTGTTCATTCCTGTGCACTATCTGACAAAGAAGGTGTGATTTGTGCAAATTTACCTGATTCGTCATCTTACATGGGTATCCCACCACCTGTAATTTTAGTGGGAACCCATATTGATCAAATTCGACAGGTATTTAATTTTGTTATCAACACAGGCCTACTGATTGTCACAAAATGTAATTGTATGAGAGACAAGAAGATGACAATTGTTTCATTGCCATGGCTATTGATTGTCACAAGTCTAATTTGAAGAAAGAGGCAATATTGTCCTGACTGATTAATATGAATCTATATAAGTTTATAAGGAGAGTAATAAATATTCATGCTTCTTTATTAAAGCCTTAGCCTAAATCCATGCAGATTTTTGAAGTTATCTAGTAGAAGAATAAATATTTATGCTTCTTTATTAATACCTAAACTGATACAGGTTTTTGAAGTTATCTAGTAGAAGAATAAATATTCATGCTTCTTTATTAATACCTAAAGTGTTACAGGTTTTTGAAGTTATCTAGTAGACAATAAATATGGAATTTTTACGAAGTCTTTTAGCCTATATCCATGCAAATTTCTAAAGTTATCTAGTAGATAAATAAATATGAATGTATGGTAAGAACATCGTTGTTATCTGGAAGATTAAAGTTAATTTGCATATTAGACATTAAGTCTGCACATATCTTAATAAGCACCATGCTGGTTCCCCTTTCACATAGCTCATATGTAACTAGAGGAACAGCAATTGCTTGCCAAAGCAAAGTTAACCCACTTGTTGTTTGATGCATCAAAACAACTTAGGAGACTGGAGGTTGTGTTGAAATTAATGCACATATTCATAATATGATCTTTACTCACACATTCGATGTTATGATCTTTACTTGTACATTCATGTCTTAGTCTTTACACACTCGTTCAATCTTGTGGTCTAGTTGGAACTTAATGAGAAAGATGCCATTTTGGATATCCAAAAATGACCACAATAATAATCAACCGGAAAATATTGCTTTAACTATTACGTCTTAATGTAGGGCATTAGCATGTTCACTTAAAGACTTTATACAAAGTCCAGTTGTTCTTGAATGAAATTCGTGCCAATCAGCAATTATCGTGAAAATATTGTTCTTGTCACTCCTTAATGCACGAGAGGTTCAAATCAAGATGTGCTTTTCAATGAAAAAGTTCTTATGGTTTCTGGTTGGTTCTAAATGAAAATGGTGCCAGTCTGAGGTGTTATTTTTAATACTTCTCTTGAAACATTACTCTCAAATCAGCGTGGGTTTTACTATAACATGCTTCCCTGGCACTAAATGTAAATGGTGCTAGATTTATATCGAGTTTGGTGGCAATAACAGCCATCTTGAAAGTCTTAATATCGTTACTCGTACTAAATGGATGGTCTTACCAAAATGGGATATTACTGAAAGATTTCTTATGATTTCCAGCTGATCTAAAATAACAAAATGTGTCTAACACTTGAATTGTGCAGTCATCATATTTATGAGGCAAATATTTACATGTTCTATTACTAAATATTGCAATATTTTTTATCAGAGGAAATCAGTAATTAGATCCAATGAGGAATATAAACAACCCCAAAAAGTGCCAGTTGGAATGGTCACATCAACCACCACATCAAAACCTGTCCATTCTGGAGAACAGCTGGCATTGTCCATTGGACAAGAGTCTTCACAAACATCTACTGAAAGGCTACAAAGAAAAAGAAGAGCAACAGAACCAGTCTTCTCTAGTTCCATTCAGAAAGGTATGTTGAAAAGTTTTAAATATATCATTAGACAGATGCACTACTGATAATTTTACTGTGTACTGGGTAGACAAATTGGCATAAGACATGCATGTTCACTGGCAATAGCGTTGTCAGCATGTGCAGTGGGTAGATTACTCAGAATAAGATGGGTGCACTGGTGATACCATACTTGTGCAATGAATGGACTAACTGGTGATACATGTACCATACTTGTACAATGAATGGACTAACTGGCATAGGATTTTGGCATCATTTTCACGATGTGTTATGGCTAGACTACTGGTTGTTGTAGAACAGATACACTGGTGATAGCATGATTGTGAGCATGCACCATGGGTAGACTTCTTTGCCTATTAAGTCAGGTACACTGATGATTAATTGGTGTAGGACAGGTATACTAGTGATAACACTGAACATGTATCATGGGTAGACTAATTGGTTGTAGGACAGTTGTATGCTGGTAAACATTGTGATCATGAACCATGGGTAGATCACTTTGCATATGAAGACAGGTACAGTAGTAATAACATTGTGACATAGGTAGATTAATTGGCACACTATTTTCTTCAATCTACTATTCATTTTTTCTCTACTTTATTTGGTGAATATTGTCATAGCCACTCTCTGTTCATTTGGTAATAATTCCATCTCCTGAACTGATGAGTGTAAATTCAAGTTGCTCATGATACAAGAGAAGTACAGTTATTTCCCTTTTGTAATGTTTAAATATTTAAAATTTAACAAACAATGGAATATTGTGGAGACAAATGTGAAAATACTGAGTAATTCTGCATAACCATCAATGTTGGTGCAAAGAAAACCCCACCTTGTCATTAAAATCTATCCACAAACAGTTACTGTATGACATTTATTGTTTTAGATTTCATTTGCTGTTTTGGGTTAAAGCCTTCAATATTCCAAGATTTTCCCAAGCTTTACCCCCACATCACATGTAAGTATATTATTTATGTTTGCAGTGTGACAAAAAGTGTAAAATATATTTTAATGTTAGGATAAATGATTTTAAAACTTTATTGGGCAGTGACATCACTTATACAGAAAATCAAAGCACTGCAGGTGCAGACATTACCCCTTGACATCAATGGTGTTATTTTATAAGCACATTGGACACTTGTAAAACATAAATGATTTTAAACTTTGTTACTGTAAACAATTATGTGAAGCAAACTTGTTTTAGAGTAAAAAGTGAAATACACCCAGCAAGCTCCCCAAAGCAAGGTGGCCATGGGGTGACCCTATCAGATTGATATACACTTGCAAACATTTACTTGATTTTCATGCCTGTAAATCAGTTACATGATTTGGGTTGTTAATACCGCTGTTCTGTATCTGTGCATGAAATATTTCTATATTAAAACATTGTATTTATTCCATTTGTCTCATGAAATGTTATGTGAGTCAAGAAATAGAAACAATTTTATTTGAAAAGTACATGTTCTCTAATGTGAAAGGATTACTTTCATGATTAAACAGTAGGATTTATGTACACTGTTAAAGAGAAATTCAACAAGGTCTTGCAATTTCGGTGAATTAGCTTGACGTATTGATCTCTTTGAATTGAGTAAAAGCATGCACTAGTTGCAAAAGTGTCAATCATACTTATCTAAATGACAATTGTTCAGTTGCAGCTACACTAATATTAACTAAAATTTGATTTGGAATTATATTTATTTCATTATCTTCATTAGAACTTGGAAATATGTATTATCATATGATAACGATATTGGTAAATTGGCGCCTCTCTCCCTCTGAACCTCTAACTGCTCCTGTGGCCTAGTGGTTAGAGAGTCCGCTGCAGAAGCGGGAAGTCGTGGGTTTCATCCCTGGCCATGTCATACCAAAGACTTACAAAAATGGTACTGACAGCTGCCTTGCTTGGCGCTCATCATTAAGAAGTTAGTGTTAGGACTGTTAGGCCTGGTGTCAGGATAATGTGACTGGGTGGGACATCATGCTACATGTCTTTGGCATTATGCCACAGTGCTAGACATCACCATAAACTGCTTCACTGCAGACATCATAGCGATTTGACTGAATTTGAATAAACTATGTTAAAAATCGTAATCAAACAAAGAATTCATACAGAGCAAACCGTGTCCATTTGATGGAGACTCGGTTATCTTTGCAGTGGTTACTGACAGCAGATCTATGAGATGGTGTGCCAATCTGTCGTGGCAACTCATTCAGGATATGTTGATTTTTGGTGGATGGACTTTTCTAAATCCTTTTAACTCTCTCTCTCTCTTTCTCTCTCTCTCTCTCTCTCTCTCTCTCTCTCTCTCTCTCTCTCTCTCTCTCTCTCTCTCTCTCTCTCTCTCCACCCAAATTGCAACGCTTTGGTTCCAAAAATAGTATGAGCTGTGCAGTATTTAAATGTCAGGTTGTTTTTTAATGTATGTTTGTGTCTGGGTCTGTGTGTCACACATGCCCATCCTCGTTCAGTAGATTGATGGAAGATGCACATATTCCATGGGAGTAATTGACAGCAGATCATTGTGTTCTAGAGTTGGGGAAAACCAGAACAATATCAGACCTTGTGTTGTTACATTTGCAGAATTTCCACTTTTGTTGTGGCTGCTATCATCACAAGTACTGAGTGTAAGATTGCTAGTTCACGGGAATTTTATTAATATCATCAAGCCATCGATAATTCCTTTTAATCTTGACCAAGTGATGTCAATCATATACAGTGCAGATTTAATTGAAATGACACAGTTGGATGTGGAGTCAGTGTACAAACATTTTTGTAGAGTTTTTACCAATCTTTAAAATATTCCTTTGTCTAATCGCTTCAATCCATGCCATATACAACAGGTAAAAATGTGCACCATTAGCCACCAAGACCAGAAATAAGTTATTTGTGAGGGAACACTTACATGATTAGGATCGGATATTTGGAAACTGTAATACACACTCATTGATGCTAGTGCGATCTTGAGTATTTGGGATTCCACCAAGATGATTTTTGTAGAGAAATTGACAACAAATCCTGGTTTTGTAGGTAAGATTGTAATCATTCAGGAGGTAGAGTCAAATCTTGCATTCAGCCATTGTGGGTAGCAAGAACCTGTCTGTATCATCTAATGGGTAGTTAGTTCTTACCGGGGTTTTCCCTGAGTTCATTTTTACCGGCCACTATTTTTCACCCATCTTGCTCTGAAAAGTTGTCTTAGACCCAAAATGGTGGCAGTCAATCATTGTGGTAAAGCAAATGACATCAATGATTTTGAAAATGATTTCACATTGATTTGATTCTTTTTCTGATGCAATCATTGCTTTAATAGTTTCTGCAACATTATCTGTGGTGTGCAAAGTCATGTCTTCAATTTCATTTGTTGGGTTGATCACTGGTGCAGGTGATTGTTTGAAGTGCAAGAAACATCTTCCTGTATGGTATGCGTGCACCTATATTGTCCTTATGAAAAAGTTCCAGGTCATTGCAAGCAGGATTGTGACATTAGTAAGCAGCCATTGCTATAGCATTGCTTTTAGATGTTATCACTGTATATGTTTACTGTGGTGGTTATTTTATCCGAACTAACAGAATTTGTTCTCCTGATGGTACTGGAAGTTCTGGACAGCTGCAAGGAAACTATATGGGTCCTGAGAGTGATCCATGCAAACATATTCCAAAAGTAATTGGCCATTTAGTGGTCAGTTACAGCCCAAGTCCAGTGAATGTTTGCATGACCATGCATGTGGACACCATGACATATTGATATTTTGCAGTTGTTTCAAATCACTGTGCATATCATTGTTGCACATACCTGGTCCCTCCCAGATTCACTTTTTATTTGATCTCAGGAAAATATTCTCATAGAGCTGTCTTGGTGATAAGGAATCACAATGTGATACACAGCAAGACTAACTGTGCCTGGGTCAAGGCCATCACTGGAAGGGTCTTCATTGATTCTGGAAAAGACTTAAGTGTTGTCCGTTAAATACATCATAGTTTAGTTGTTCTTCAGTGGATACAGCTGATCCTTGATTGACTATCACTTAATCGGATTCAACAACAGTTGAGTACTCACGGATCCATCTGGGCCATTATGATCAATGCATGAAGTAAGTTTGGAAATATGTCACATTCAATATGTACAAATCTCGAGATTGAGCATGAAATTTGTCAGAGCAAGCTTCAAGTTTGCAAAAGAGTGTGTTTGAATGTTAATCACATATTTTATAGATTTGATGCTAAGAGGTATTGATAATTAACTGTATAATTGTATGAAGTAATTTAGCAAGAAATCAATTGTGTTACATACAGATAGATGCAGAAAAGTAGTGAAAAAAAGTTTGATAGTTGCAGGGTGAGAAAAGTGTATTTTTGGGTGTGTCAGACAGACTAACCTATACAAAAAGCTTGATAAAATTATAATGGTTTAAATAGAGTAATTAAGAGAGAAGTAGTGACTGCGCTTGGGTGTGTTTGTGTGTGCATCATGATCTTAAAACGAAATTGATATAAATCCAGTTACACTAGTGAGAGATAAAGTCCATATGAGTGTCACAGACTGATGGAGGCAGTGATAGAGAATTGTATACTTATACAAAAATAGTAATTGAGAGCATGTGTATATTTGCATGTCCCAGGCAGATGGATATTCAAAGGCAGTGATAACTAACATTAGTTTCATAATGAACTATTGGAGGGGGGAGAGAGTTACTGATATGCAATGGCAATGATGGTGATCATTTTCCTTCTTAAACAGTATTTGAGTGTGAGAAAGGGAGAGTGACATACACAGAGAACATGATATAGGGAACCCTGCAGTATAGAGAGTAGATCTCCATTTTTTGTCTTCATCTAGAAATTAGTAAATTGAGAACAATATATCTCCATTTTATGTTCTAGTCATAATTTGTAAATGAATATTGCACAGAATCCCTTTATGTAAAATATCAGACTTTGACTCTCTTGTATAATCAGGCAGTAACCTTTATAAAAAGAAATAAAATTCCTATCCATAGTAAATATCCGCTCTTCAGGACATGCATAATTTTCTTGATGTGGAAACTATCAGAATTCTCACTCACATTGATACTTTTTTAAATGTACCATGTTTTCCAGCCTTTAACATGATATGTTTAACTAAATTAACCTATATATGGTTATGTTAAATTGCTTTACTTACAGCCAAAATTATGAATTCTAATTGGTAAATTCAAAACATCAGGTCATAGCTTTTCCAGTTCTTGTTTACTTACTATGTCGGAAAATTGTTATAAGCTAATATGACTGATTTTTTATATATGGTATTTTATATGCATATGTATGTGATTGTATTTTCTGACTTCTCTAGTATGAAATAAACCCCAAAAATAAAGCTCACAATTCACAGATCACACAGATGTTATTGTAAGCTTCACAGTTGTATGGGGATTTAAATTCATGTTGAGCATCATAATTACCATTCCCCTTGAAGAATTTATTTTTGACATTTGGGAACCTTCATATTTAGTTCTAGTTGGCATTGACCAGAACAGATTATGCCATGATTTTTAATCCAGGTTCCATTTTGTGGAAGAACAAATTTGCTATTACTACTTATAAACTATTGGAAGGATTGTAATCAAGCTTTTCATAGTCTGGTTCAGAGGTGGGAAAAATATGTTCCATGGGCCAGATCTAGCTATTAACTGGTTTTATGTATTAATTTACATAATATTATGTGACTTTAAAAACACTTATCTGGCCTGCACCATGTGCATGCCTGGTGTAGTAGCTTCTTATTGAAAATGATGGCACCACTTGGACATCAAATATAGTCATCATAGTGGACAGTTTGTTAACCTTCTTATCACTAATCATAGTAATGTCCCTAAATGGAGAATCATACCAATATTGTTGTTTAACTTTTTAAAAAAAAAAGAACTATAAGCTCCCCCGCTCCCCTTTGTGATGTCTTATTGGTTGTAGATGAAAATGTAGCAGATCTAAAATATTTCATGGAGGCAATTTTGAAAATTCGGCTACCAGGGGGCCCATCTTTAAAATCTTACTGTACCTCTATAAAAGATGATTGTCTCAACTTGAATTTTAATGAAACACATTTTACAATGAATAGTTAGCCTTAAATGAAAATGGTGCCAATCTGACATCCTTTAAGGCCACATTGATGGTCATTTTGAAAATCTTGTTCTCACTGTAACTACACCTGAACTGAGTTGTTTGATGAGTTAAATATTATTTGTTGCCTGGGCTTTGTGGGGTGCTTACTGCTTTTGATATTTTGCTAGATTATTACAGTAAGACCTTTATTCAGTTTAAGATAAAATTTCGGTAGAAAATAATTACTACATATACATTATTTACCCAATCAATTAATGATGTTAAGAAAATGTGCAAACAAATTTGAGCCTTTGTATGGAATTATGTATGTTCAGCAGTAAGAAAGTAAGCATTTTCTGTTTGCAGGAGTGACTTGTGCAGATCCTAAATTGTTGCACCAGGTTCTGTACAATGCAACACAAGGTGCTCTTTCCAGCCGATCTACATTGGAAAGAAACTGTCAGAATGTGGGTCTAAAATTTCATGAGGAAACTCCTGGTAATGGGAACTGCTTCTTTGAAGCTGTGTCCAGTCAGCTTCAACGACTAAAATATCCAGTACAACTAACTCCACAACAATTACGTCAGGATGCCGTTGCCTTCCTGAAAGATAATAAATTACTGCAGGTAAGAAAAATTCTGTGCTGTCCATATCACCAAAGCTGGAATGTCAAGGTAATTTTTCAGTGATTGTATGGTAGTATTACAAAATGTAGGTAAGTAAAGGGAATATATATATATATATATATATATATATATATATATATATATATATATATATATGAAGTTTTTGGTCATCATACTTTATTCCCTACATCTGCTGTTTCCTTGTGAATCTGAGCTACTGGGATTTTTATCCAGACAGAAAGCAATCAATACACCATTGAGCAAGTGTGTTTGAGTGTATGTGAGATTTTTGTGGTTAATGTGTCAGGATAATGTGACTGGGTGAGACATAATGCTACATATCTGCAGCATGATGCCATAGTGCTAGACATCACCATAAATTGCATCATTGCAGATATTGTATTGATATGACTGATTTTTTTTATAAAGCTACGTTAAAAATCCTAATCACACACAAGCACACTTACCTTATGCTGTAGTCAATGCACTTTCTTCTTGTTTTAAACATGTGAATTTGATAAAGAAATAAAGAAAATACAGGTTTGTTTTGAACCTATTTCTTCATTTTGCTAATAACTTTACATATACAGATAATGTTTCAGTTTCCAATAAATTTTTTAATGCATGTATTCCTGTAGGTTGTATTAGCATCACTTCGCCTTGTAAAGGCTTCCAGGGCACAACATGATTAGGGATTCATCCCACTTGAGTTTCCCTTGTGAACTGAAGTTTTCGAGGTTGGATTCCACTGTGCTAGTCCACATTATTGTTATTGATCCTTTTTAGGGTCTGAAAAGTAAGGAAAAAAGTTCGTATTCATGCACCTAAATACATAATGTTCTGTCCTGTTAAGACTCAGGTATATTGTATCAATCCATACATTCAAGAAGTTAGAAAGAGCAATGATACTCCATACAGATGACCAACATACAGGATCTTTTTCAAATCAGGTAAAAACAAATATAAAATGGTGTACTGTATGGTGTAAATACATTTGTCAATGCGTTTTGTCATTATCTTTCATTAGGAAAATAACTCTTTGGTGTTTCGGTATTTTTGTTTGTTCCAGTTTTTTCCGGTGTTTACTCTGACCACATCAATTTGAATTTTATAGATATTGCTCAAAATAAATAAGTGGTTAAATTTTTTACTCTAGAGTCATTTATTTTAAGTTCCTCTACTGGACAATCTGTCATAGTTTGAATCATACTTGCGCGTAATTTTTACAAATGCATTTTTAAAATACTGGCTATCTAGACAATCCGATTCAGAATAGGGCTGATTAGGCCTAGATGATTCAGTTTCGACCTAAGCCTAATACAGTAGCTGATGATAGTGATGGAAATTTATTTTAATGCTATAAATTATATAAATTATTGTAGCTAGAATAGTGTTAAAGAAAAAGAAAAATAGTCATTATATAATATAATGTATATGAATATGTATAAATAAATAAAAAAAACAGACTTTGCCTGCGTTTGTCTGACTTTGCGGTGTTTAGTAGGACCCCCTCTTTATTCATGTGAAGTTTTCAAATTGGTAACACTTCACTGGTACAAGAATAAGTGATGTTGAAACAATGGATAGCATTACTGATTTATACTCTTTGATTCACATGGATTTCATTTCATTTTTGGATTTAATCAATTCAAGATGAATTCTAATGTACAATTGAAGACAATTTACCACCAGATTATACTAGATAGGAAAAACACGGGGATATTAAATGTTTTCACCATCTTAATTCGCTAGAAGAGATGTAGAGATATTACACATGTTTTAATTCAGGCTATTATAAAATGTTTTTATTTTTTTGACAACATTTGCAAATTCACAAAACCTGGAAAATTGTGACTACATGCTATTTCTAGATTTCATTTTGTTAATCATTATTTGGCATAATATCTTGAGGTTTATGAGTAGAGAAATTAAACCCCACCAAAACATAAATATGTAATAGTGAGGGTAAATCCAAAAACTCTTAACATTTCTTTTTGCAGATGCATTATTCAAAATACCTTGATAATAGCTACATATAGCCTTATATGGGTTCAGATAACTTTAATAAATACTCTAAAAATAAATGTAAGAAGTAGATATATTTGTATGATCAAAATACCATTGTCTGAACAAGCAGACTATGGCATTAATGGAATCAGAATCCTAATACAGCATTAATGGAATCAAAATCCTAATGCAGCATTAATGGAATCAGAATCCTAATACAGCATTAATGGAATCAGAATCCTAACACAGCTTTAATGGAATCAGAATTCTAATACAGCATTAATGTAATCAGAATCCAAATGCAGCATTAATGGAATCGGAATACTAATGCAGCATTAATGGAATCGGAATGCTAATACAGCATTAATGGAATCAAAATCCTAATGCAGCATTAATGGAATCGGAATGCTAATACAGCATTAATGGAATCGGAATGCTAATGCAGCATTAATGTAATCAGAATCCAAATGCAGCATTAATGGAATCGGAATGCTAATGCAGCATTAATGGAATCAGAATCCTAATACAGCATTAATGGAATCAGAATCCTAATGCAGCATTAATGGAATCAGAATCCTAATGCAGCATTAATGGAATCAGAATCCTCATGCAAAGACTTTAAAGATCCAACTAAACATTAGCTACACATGATAGAGGAGCCTGAGTTCGATTCCTAGAGATCCCTATTATATTCCTTAAATCAGTATGTCATGGCATAAGTTGAAAAAACTAAAAGTCAGTTAAAGGTCTGATTTAAATTGATTATTCATGAACTAAAACTGTCAAAACATTAAATTAATATTTTAATTGTTTTTTCTGCATTTATCGTGGTATAAACTGTCAGTTGTCGACTCGCACAGCAAATAATGCCCGAACATTGTTCGCTATGTTATTTTGTTTGCGTCATTAAGGAACATAACTCTTATATAGTAATACATTTTTTTACGTAGCTGTTTATAGTAATTGGGGTTGTCCTTCTTGATTGTAATAAAGTCATCATAAGACCAGTCCTTCAACCGATGGAAGCCTATGTAAAGAATTTGAACAATGCTATCGTGATTTTTATATTTTACCTTAGTAGACACGTGCATTCAAAATGGAAGCTCAATATTTAAAGTCACGATGTCATGGCTGTAAGAATGTATGAGTTAATAGACTGACAGTATGATTTGGCATATTCATCACTGTTCAGACACGTGAGTGGTCTAATTTCGTTCTTCAAAACCAATTTTCGTGTTTATAAACAGATTGGACTAATACATGTAGGTTATGTTATAGAAAGTGTGTGATCAGTTTTGTTGGTTCAGACATACACAGTTGTAAAGATCTCTCTAGTTATTCCTTGATTTGTTTAGTGTCAATGGTTCATAACCAGATTCCGCTCATTACGTTTGCGACATCAGTGTAGAAAATAAACAGACACACAAAATGACAAATGCCAACAGAGAGAGAGATGCTGATAGGGCATAACCGACTTTTGATCCGGAAATCGGATTCCACACGATAGTATGAACTTCCGGTTAATCGGAGTCGGACAAGGCAGGAACGACCGATTCGGATAATAAAAATAATAAAGTTGAATTTCTATAGCACCGTGTCTAGCACTGCGTGTCATTCGATAGTGCGTTAATAAAGTTAAATAAGAAGTCAGAAAAGTCCAATATGGTCAACACAACCACGCTGTGAGACAATCTATTTGAACTGGCGGGTGAAAACCGGAAATGAAGCCGGATATGGTAAAGTACTAAGTAACATGCTAGACACAGCAAAACCAGATACCAGAAACCCGGAAACGGAAGATGAAATTTTTTAGAAAAAAATATGGATTTAGCATTTCCTATTAATTGAATCGTATCCGGAATCGGAAAAGTTTCATGCCCAAAATCCAGAATCGTAAATCAGTAGAAAAATGCTAATCGGTTATGCCCTAGATGCTGATATAGAATGCTCTTGGTTTCACAAATTTCATTCGGGGATTAAAGACAGCAAGACAATTTTATTTGTGAAATTTCTGTGTATTGCTTACACTTTTCTAAGTATATTGCAATACAAATTACAAAACAAATGAAAGATTGTATGACACATTCATGTATTTACTACTTGAATATTTGTACTTCTATCTAACTATTTTTTAAATTCATTTTTAAATTTGCCTATAATTATTTATTACAAATTGCAATATAAAAAACCGAGGAGTTATACATGATTATTATTATAGCCTGGATAGTTGACACATAACTTGAACATCATATACTTCCTTCACATCTTTGTACTTTGTTTAGTTAGAACTAAACTGGAAGGTGAAAATATTTAAATGATAGATGGACTGGTTAATGAAACCTCTCATAGAGTTTATCGTATCATGATATAAGTGCTGTAAGGGATTTTGAGCAGATTCAGTAACATTTACTTGATTTGTACTGCTTGGGTTTGTAAGGGTCATTTCAACATTTTCTGGAGTTTGTTGAGGTCATTTGAGCATTTATAGTTGCATGAAATAGTACTGCAGAAGAGTCTTTAGCAGACAATGTTACATTTGAACATACATTGGAATAAATATAATAATATTACTCATTTGTTGTTTACGTTGAGTGCTGGGCCTTGTGTATGATTTCAATGATAGTTCATTGGAGTGGTCAGACAGAGACATAATGTACCTAGCAGGAAGGTTGACATCTGTCATTGCATTCAAAGCTGTGGCACAAAGAGAGTAAGCAGTATATTATTGCAGATATATGGTAATTTTTGCATATGTCAGGCATGAAACTGCTAAATTGTCCCTGTCCAACATATCTTGTGGTGTACCACATTTGACACAATTGGGGATTTTTAAAGCGTCTTTATCAATGTGACAAAACAGTGATTCAGCTATTGGATTAATGCGTGTGAGGTAGTATTTTACTTACCTGACTGGGCAGTTTTGACCACCAGTTGTACATATTTTGCATAGTCAAAATGACATATTCAGCCCCAGTTTCATCAATCTGAAACCTGATTTCAAGACTGGTACGTATTAAGTGGCTGTGGAATTCTAATCCACATGTAACATTGTGGATGGAGAGCAGAGGTATAACCAAACCAAGTGTATCTGAGTGTGATAGGATTATTTTGCATCAGGTACTGATTGATTGCATACGTGTCTGAGGGAAGAATAATTGGTTTGTGTTGAGTTTATCTTGATAAGCCATTCTTTGTGTTTAACTTTAATTTTCCATTTAACAGGTCATTTGGTTTTTTAAACTCAGGGTCTCGAACAATATTAATTTAATGACCACATTCAACCTAAATATAGAAATTACTATTAGCCCTGACATTTCTAAAAGTATTTTTATGGTATTCTTTTTATTGGACTTCAGCGAGCTTTCTCTTTCATGTTGTGGTGACATTGGGGGCTGCTTCGTAATATAATATGCTTAACATTTGGGCAGACTCAGATCCAACTCTATATTTTTCTCTGTGCGTCATTCTGAAATTCATATGTTGTTCAGCATGGTAGTAACTATTTTATAACATTTGAAATATTTAGATCTTTGGCAAGAATCATTCATGCATATTTCCTTTCCATAATTTGTTTTTATCTAACAAATTTGTTACATTTTTTATGCTGTCACAACTATCAATTTAAAGATAAACTTCATTTTATTCAGAAAGTTAAGTCTCATTTTTTTAAAAATGGCATGAATGAATTAATTTATTTTTCCTTTTTGCGTACAAATAAACGATCTTTTCATAATACATATTTTAAGAAAATAATATATAAAATCAAATTAACTATCCGGCATTTTTACTGAAGCTTACATTAATGAACAGTCCAGTATACTGGTTATTGTTATTATTATAGTTAATTTATTATGATTATTGAATGAATGAATACATCTGGCCCCATTGAGTCGTTTTCTTGGGTATAGTTTGAGTACCGCTGTTTAGATATGTTTAAGAGATCTTCCTCATTAAGTGATTTGAAGTGTTTTTGTTTGTGGTCATTTTGGTTATCAACTGGGAACTGTACTGGTGTTGGTATATTCAAACTAAATGATAACTCAGTTTGTGATACTTCTTCCATTTCAAAGGGTTCGTCAAATATTGTTGGGTCAAAATTTTCAATATCGTCGTGTATGAAATCTATCTTATAAAGCAAAGCAAATGAAAAATACCTACATTCTGACATTTCTGTTCATCATTGGATAGCTATAATACTGGATACTGGTGACCTTGATCTAGTGCACTTGAAACATTTTTATCCATATTTTTCACAAACGTTACCATAGAAAAGAATGATTTTATTCATTAAAGATGTGAAATATCTGTGCTTTAACCTTTGGGAATAAATATATTCAATTTTTAAAATAAATTGTTAAAATGTTATTTTCGTTCAATGCTTACATCTTGTCTGCATTCACTGGCAGTGTTTATTTTCTATTCAACAAGTGAATCATTGAGGAAATTCATGTCAAATGGACATCAATACTAACATCATGTCATACGGATCCGATTTTTCCAACTCTCAGGCATGGGGCTTGTTGTCGGTTTTAATCTATTTTAGTCCAAACAAACTGCCAAAAAAATAATCATTGTAGGTTGGTGTAAGTTCTTCAGTTATTATGAATGTGGTTATCAGTATCTTGTAATTAACTGATTGGACTAAACGATGTTTTATTTTTAACTCTACAGGTATCTGATGGGTACATAGACTTGGTCGGATTCATGTGCAATGAGAGTTTTGAGGAGTACTGTGCAAGAATGGCAGAGGATGGTGAATGGGCAGACCACATTTTGGTGGTTGCAATGGCTAGGAAATTAAAGATCGATATCATGATAGTCACAAGCTCACCGTCCTCAGGCAATGATGACAACATTGCCTGGGTTGTTGGCCAGGACAATTTTCAGGGAGATCCAATTCTCCTTGGACACATATGGGAACACCACTACGAATCATTGGAACCAACAGGTAATTACATTAATATATTTATATATGTGTGCATATATATGAAATAGAAAGAAGAGTGTGCATCACTGGACATTAATTTAATTAGACAGGTTAAAGAGCTATAATTTGTTCCAAGCAGGGATCAAACACATGTTGCATGTAATGAAATCTTTGACACTCATGTGACTCTCATGCACCATTGTTTCACATACTTCACTATATGTTTATCTCCTTCCAATGAACTTTATAAGATTGTAAAATCCTCCGTAATAACATTTTACAAATCCAACAGACAGCTTTTTGCTGTAGTGTGCCTTACAGTTTAACTGTGATACCATTCTACCTTGAGATCTGTCTTTCATTGCTTAAAACAAGAAATGACCCCTCCAGTAGCCTAATGGTTAGAATGTTTGCCTTGGATGTGGGAGGTTGTGGGTTCAATTTGTGGCTGAGTCATACCAAAGACTTATAAAAATGGTATTAACAGCTGCTCTGCTTGGCTCTCAGCATTAAGTGGTTAGTGTTAGGATTGGTTGGCCTGGTGGCAGGATAATGTGACTGGGTGGGGGGGAGATCAATCATACTACATGTCTGCAGCATGATGCCCCAGTGATAATTAGTTTTGGCGATCACTCCTGCTGGGGTATAGGCCACCCATTAAAGATTGTCAGAGACTTCTGTCCTGTGCCATCACCTCAAGCTGACTCCAGGTGGGACACAGCTGAGTGATGTCCACCTCAAGGTCATTTTGCCAGGTGATTCTTTGTCTGCCCCATCTCCACTTGCCTTGAGGCTTCTATCTCAATGCCTGCCTGGTAATGTTGGTTGGCTGCTTATGTAGGGTGTGTCCTATCCATCTGCTCCTTCTCTTCTGGATTTTATCCACTACCGGAAGCTGGGAAGTTCTCTGCCACATGTTGGCATTGCAGATGGTGTCTGGCCTGTTGATCTGGATATTTCTTCTTCGGCAGCTGTTGATGAAGTTCTGAAATCTCTTTATAGCCAACTGGATGGTTCTCCAGGTCTCTGCTCTATACAGTAGGACTGACTTTATGTTGGAGTTGAACAGTCTGATCTTGGTAGTCAAGGCAAGTTCCAGGTTTTATTGAGCTGTATGAAAGCTGCTCTTGCATTTCCAATCTTTGCCTTGATGTCTGCATCTATGCCACCCTGCAGGTTGGTAATGCTGCCCAGGTACATGAAGAGCTCCACCTTTTCCAGATGACTTCCCATGCATTGAGTCTGCAGTTACTGACAAAATTGATATTGAGGATCTTCATTACATCACTATAAACTGCCCCACTGCAAACATCATAGTGATATGACTGAAAATATGTGAAAGCTACTTTGAAAATTCAAATCACACACACATAAGCAACAAAGAACTTTTTCCCATAGTTTGCTTTGCAGTTTATAAAATAATATCATTCCACCTTGAGATCTGCCTATCATTGCGAAAAACAACAAACAAATCTTCTAATGACTTTACAAAAACTACCAAAAACTTCACAAAATTATACAAAATGATTTCAATATGCAATCAGATAAAACAGTCATGATTAAAAGCAGAAAATCCTTAACTTGTTTTTTTAATAAAAATAATTCGGGATAATTTGACAGAAATCAACAGAATTTGACACAAAAAATCCAAATATGACTGTCATTACTAATACAGAAAATCATTTAAATTTAAAGGTCCTCTTTTGTTGCTGTAATTATTACTGTTTCATTGGTCCAGAGAGGGGCCCCGAGTGGCCGAGTGGTTTAAAGCAATGTCCGTTACGGATCACTGCCATCTCACTGCCATCTCACCTCTGTCTGTGTGGGTTCGAGTCTAAGATTCGGCTAATGTAGTCATGCGAGAAAGCTTGCCCATAGCTTTTCATGGGTCGGTGATTCTTTCCGGGGTTCTTCAGGTTCTTCCTCCACCATTAATACTGGCCTCCATGTATAGCCTATATTGTGCTTAAAAATGGCGTTAAACCATAAAAAACAAACAATTTGTCCAGAGAGCTGTTCCTGACTATTAATATCTCAATGGTCTAATTGACAGTTTGTGACTCTTTTGCTGTTGTGGAACACAATCAAAACACCCAACCATGGACTAGTACTTGTATTCATCTACTCTATAACAAAGGACCTGCATATAAATCCACAATAATGATACACTGCCATTATTTAGTTCAACACGATTTTGGCTAAATCGCATTATCAAAGATTCACTGAACGGCAAAATATTTGAATTCCAACATGTGTTTGTTAGCGCAGTTTTCCAGTGTATGAACAACGTTTGAATACAAAATGGTATCTAATAATGTGATAATTTAGAAAGTGTGTAGAGATTGTGGGAAATATTTTGAGAGGATGCAATCATGTATTGTTTTCTAGTAAATTAGCTTACTGTATAGAGTTTGAATATTCATGATCATAATAATAATAATAATAATAATAATAATAATAATAATAATAATAATAATAATAATAATAATGAGGACATTGTATAGCGCCTAATCTTTAAAAGCTCTAAGCGCTTTACACCATCAATAATGATATGACTACACTACAGAACAACAAATAACAAAACAATGAAATTGGAAAACATACAGACATGCTGAAAATATATAAGATACAAAACATGATTAGGTTGCTAAGTTTGTCCCTGAAGTCGAAACAGGTGAGTCTTGAGAGCACTCTTGAAAGGGACCACTGTGTCTTTGTGTCGAATTTCAATGGGCAATTTGTTCCACATCACCAGGCCCTGGTATGCAAACGAACGTTGTCCATATGACTTTGTTATCACCTTGGGAACAATGAGTATACAATTAGCAGAAGAAGAGCGTAAGGATCTAGCTGGTGTATATACATGGGTGAGGCTGGATAGGTTTGTTGGACTGGAATCTGTCATTGAAATATAGCACAGAGAACAAATTTTGTGTTTGATTCTGTATCGAATTGATAGCCAGTGTAGGGTATAGAGCAGTGGTGAGGTGTGCTCTGATCGAGGTACTCTAAAGATGATCCGTGCAGCTGTGTTTTAACTTTTTGAAGTCTCTGGAGTAAATATTGTGACGAACCAGACAGAATTGAGTTACAATAGTCCAGTCTTGAAAGTACTAATGAACACACAAGTGTTTTCGTGGCATCAACAGAAAGATATTTACGAATGGAACTGATGCATCTCAATTCAAGATATGCAGCCCTGCAGATGTTCATGACATATTGGTGCAATGTGAGAGTACTGTCTAGTAGAGTAACACCTAGATTCCGTACTGTTCTTGCTTCTCGTGTTAATGTCTTGGAATATCATTGGGAATCTTTGGATCAACCATTACTTTATAGTACATGATCTGTCAAAATTTTATTTATTTATTTTTCTAAATTTTCAAGTATGGCTGAGCCAGTTATGAAGAATGATATTGCTTCTTAGGACATTCTCAGAAGAACTGTATCTGGGAAAGGTTGTCTGTGGTGTCTTTTGCAAAGTAATAATTTAGAAATCCTGTTTCACCTTCTCTCAAAAGCTGATCTAATTTTGATTAAACTTGTTTAGAAAGTATTGGGTACATGCAAGGGTGCAAATGTGCCTTCATGACACATGCTAGCAATGTTTCTTAGGACTTGCACTATTAAAGGCAAAACATACTGCTTTAAAATGTTACAAATTCGTTGATAAAGCTCTATGAAATATTCTTCCGAGTGGTCTAAAGTGCTCTCCATTATGGATGACAGCTATCTCACCTCTGTCTGCGTGGGTTCGAGTCTAAGATTCGGCTAATGCAGTTATGTGAGAAAGCTTGCCAGTAGCTTCTTGTGCGTTGGTGGTTCTTTCTGAGGGTTTTCCTGGGTTCTTCCTCCACCAAAAATACTGGCCACCATGTATAGCCTATCGTGTGCTGAAAAATGGTGTTAAGCCCAACAACAACAACAATAAACAATACAGAAAATGTTTTTTCCCTATAGCAGCAATACATGATCTGCTACTGTTGCCTTGGCTGCCTCTTCAGATATATTAGACCCCAACCCCCTTGACCAATCTTGTAATTCACTGATGGGCTTCAATCCATCATACCTATCCAACCTCACTGATGTGTACATTTCCGCCAGATATTTACGCTCCTCTTCAGACACTAGAATTCTCATTATTCCCACTATGAAAATAAAGTCAAATAAACAACATTCTTTGCTATATTAGGACCCAGCAACGTTTAACGAATTGCCCACTTAATTAGACACAAAGAGACAGTGATCTCATTCAAGAGTGATCTTAAAATTTAACTATTTCAACTGCAAGAACAGACTTGAAGACCTAATAATATTTCCTTTTCTTTAATATTTTTACTGTGTATTTTGTTTTATAATTTCACAGTGTTTGTCTTTATTGTAATCATCTCATTATATATGTGTTTAGGTGCTATACAAAGTCCTCATTATTATATTATTTATTATTGCTAGCCTCCCATTTCATGAACTGCTCCGGTGGCCTAGTGGTTAGAGCGTTCGCCTCGGAAGCGGGAGGTCGTGGGTTCGATCCCCGGCCGAGTCATACCAAAGACTTACAAAAATGGTACTAACAGCTGCCTTGCTTGACGCTCAGCATTAAGAGGTTAGTGTTAGGACTGGTCGGCCTGGTGTCAGGATAATGTGACTGGGTGGGACATCATGCTACATGTCTGCGGCATGATGCCTCAGTGCTAGATATCACTATAAACTGCCTCACAGCAGACATCGTAGCGATATGACTGAAAAATTGTTAAAGCTACGTTAAAAATCCTAATCAAACAAACAAACCCATTTCATGCATCATTTAAAAAATGTGGACCAGAAAGAAACCAGAACCAGTCAAACTTCTCTACCATTGGTCCATATATGATAGTCCTTTCCTTGTATGCCTTCATGTTTCATAATCATTTGTGCAGAATTGGCATTGTTTTCTTGTGTGAAGAAATTTTTTGTATAAATTAATGTGTTTTTATCTATTTTTATAGATTCCCTTAACATAGGGTATTGTCCCTGTGTTAGAATTGTCTTTTAGAACTTGCTACGACTGTACTCTAAAATAGTAATGCCAAGTCTTGCATCACATTGCCAGTACAGTTTTAAATCAAAATATTTGGATAATATATTTACATTAAAAAATAGTCACTTTAGTAATACATACTATATTTGTCATTTTTCTCACAGAATTTCGGGAAATATGGGCTTGGCACCTCCCCCCCCCCCAATAAAACCATATGGGACACTCACCCCACATGTTATTTTACACTTGCATTCAAAACAGTGTTGATGTATATAGCTTGGCGATATTTGAGACCAGACCAGGAATGGGTATACTTTGTAAAGGAATGACAAAACCTTCCACCATATATACTTCAATCCCAGTATTGCATGGGCTTTTTTTACAGTGGGAGAGTATCATCTCTGAAGTATGCCAAAATTGAAACATCCTCCTATGAGCCCAGGAGAATATGGGACCTTTCACTAAAGTCAAATGATGTATGGGTCTGTGTCAACAGTTAGTGGTATGCAATGCCCCTGAAGAGTTGCAGAAGACAGGTTTGGAGGGCCGGGTGAAAGTGTCGAGTTGCAGCTCATGCCTCTCAGACAAGGAAATTCAGGAATCAAACTATGGATGTCTGATGTCTATCATATCCTTGACTGATTTGTTGTTGGGTCACCAGTCACTGAAGTTAAATCAGTGGTCTAGATTGGGTTCACTATCTCTATGTGACTGATTCATTCTGGTGGGGATAAGGAGTCATTCAGTATTAGTCTACAAATGGAGTATTTCTAGTCCCATTCAGAGCAGAACAGTTACTGCAGGACTGAGAATTGGCTCAAGCCTTCTCCACCAGCAAGACCTGGTAAAGATGAGATGTGTTCTTAAGCCTCCTATAAATTCCATTTGTAAGTGAAACATATCTCTACCCATGAAAAGTAGAGGGACAAGAATACCCTTAATCACAAGTTTTGTCCCCCCCAACTCCCCACCGCCTTGTCAGGTCAGAGCTTGACAGAGGTGGTGTTCTTCTAAGAAGTCAGTTCTTTATTTTAGGATGCTGCATATAATTTGATTTTCAAGTTATTGACTTTGACAAGGGATTTTTTCCCCCAGAGCATTCAGTAGGAAAAGTAGTTATTACATTATTATGGTCAGTTTTACCACCCTCATAGGCGGGGCCCCGAATGGTCGAGTGGTCTAATGCATTCTCCATTACGGATCACTGCCATTTCACCCGTCTACATGGGTTCAAGTCTCAGCATCGGAAAATGTGGGTATGTGAGAAAGCTTGCCAGTAACTGCTCGTGGTTCAGTGGTTTCCTGGGTTCTTCCTCCACCGATAATAATAGCTACCATGTTAGTTTATCTTGTGTTGAGAAATGGCGTTAAACCCTACAACAACAACAACAACTACAACAATCCCCACACTGGCCATCTCCTACACCTATAACAAAAACTACATATTTAAGAAAAAACATGGAATATTTAATAACATATTATATACAAATTCTTCTTTAACGATCCTCAAGGGAGAGTGAATATTGACTATACGAGAACCTTCAATAAATAAAGTTTTAAAATTAACATTATATTGTTGTTATTGTTATAACAGTCATTTCAGTAGTTAATGTCTGCTTTTATTGTATTTTTCAGACTCTACAGAACTCGAAGTGAAATGTCAGAGGCAAGCTATAGAAAAGCTGGGATTTCATGCAAATGATATTAAGGTTTGTTTTAGAAAACATTGTAACGTTATTCATTTTGGTATATATACACATATGAAATTGGAAGTAAACATCTGTCTAAACAAACTATTGAGTTTGAGTTAATCATACAATAGTTGTAATTTTGTTAAGTGCATAGTACTACTTATTCACACTTGTTTTATATCATAAGGGTAACTTTGGATGTGCATGTTAGAGGTGTCTTCATATGCTTTCTGTAGGAACGGACTAGTTGAAGAATCACATTTCTCATGTCAAACTTTTGTTGAACAATAAGTTAGAACTAATGTCACTGTTCATTATTGTAAGTTCCTGGTTATGTAGAACTTATTAATTTACTTTATTTGTTTTAAGTATTTTATGCATTTTATATGGACTATTTCAAACCATCTTATGATACATTGCATTATCAATACATTGAACACTCGCCACAGTTTAACGTATTCATAGCAATGAATATTCAAATAAGATTAAAATTAAAAATTCACATCACGGACATTGCTAAGAGAACTTATTTCTGTCAAAATGTTGTGTTCAGAGGGATTTTCCTGTGCAGTTTTAACCGTTGACTTGGTTACCGCCATGACTAGCCCAGAGAAAAACAATTATTGATTGGCTAACTTAGATTATGTACCGTGAAAAGGAGTGTATGAGTGCAGACAGTGCGCCAGCAGATAGGTGTCAGAGCGGCAAACTATGAACATCTACGTAGAAAAGAAATTTGGTCTTGTATTCTAACACCGGTGACCATCAATTGGATATTTTTACATAACTAATATTAAGTTTGACACTATTAAATCCAAAAACTGAATCAGATAGTTATGAGAAATTTTAAGAAGATTTATTACATGATTGCTATTGAATTTAAATGTCTTATAATTATTATATAATTCTTTATGAAGACTCTTCACACTGCTCAAGCACACTAGCACTAAAATTATTAATGAGATACACAATATCAGGCTTGGTTTGTTATGCAGGCTTCCCACACTACCAGGAAATCGGGAAAAAGTCAGGAGAATTTGTCATTTTTTTCCAGACTGTAAAAAGTTATTAAATTTCACAAATGTTAATGAAAGTCTGGAAAAATCAAAGAATTTTTTTGCCACTATGTGACAGCCAAGCAATTAACTTATGGTTCTGGATGTATGTAATGTATTACTGATCTTGCTTTTGTAAAACAGTTACAATGAGTTCTTGCCATTAAGGTGTAGATATAGTACAATAGATCAAATTAAAATCATGCAAAGTTTTAGAAATAAATTTATACATATTGTGTCCTGACAATAGCAGATAAGTATGCATATTGACATGATCAGTTTACAAGTTTTGACGTAAGTCAGGTTAGCAATATCAAGCTTTCTTGGGCCTCTTGTTACAGTTGTTGGCTATTTCATGTCTAACTTAATCACACAAGCATGGCTAGTCCCACACATTTTTGTCATGGGTCACTGAGAAACTTGTTACATGGTTATTATCGGAATATGCATGATTTTATGAATTAACAAACCATCAAACTTCAGTGATTTTGTCAGAATTATTTCCCTTTTCATTCTGTAGTGTATGAAGGAATATTGTGATTAGTACTCTTATTTTACAGTTTGTATTGCTCTGTGTTAAATTGTTATGTATCATGGTCATGATTTAAAAATGTACAAAGTATTTTTATCTCATGAGTTTGCAAGAATTATTGCATTATCTGACTTACAGTTGGGTATAGTATAATTCACAGTATATTGTGAACTCATGATAACTACAGTTGTACATCCTAGTTGAAAGATATGAAAGTTATTCAATATTATCGTCATCATCAGAAGATGCGCATGTTGACAAGACATTGTATTAACACCGTATTTCAGACGAGTCATGACATTTTGACTTATGATAGAAGTATTTCCATCATAGGATATATGGTAGTATGCAGGAGCAATAAGGTATGAACAAAACGCTCATCATTCCACTAG
Source organism: Unio pictorum (assembly GCA_030141615.1). Lineage (NCBI taxonomy): Eukaryota > Metazoa > Mollusca > Bivalvia > Unionida > Unionidae > Unio > Unio pictorum. Next base: position 1,001,432 of record JARLTB010000610.1, read on the forward strand.
TCCTTATCTATTTTACAGAACCAGATGGATATGTTTCGGAAATATGGAGGCCAAGGTTTTTTCCTTGGTGCTCCTGCCTATAACCAAGACACCAAAAATCCCATACAGGCTCCAATGGTAAGTTGTTCTCACTTTTATTTTTATATCTTGTCTGTATTCCTGGGTGGGACATGGAGTCATGATAATAATTATAACACAGAAAAACAGAGGAAACGTCTCAGAAAATAAGTCACAATATTTCACAACAGTTAAAACACAATTCTGATTACAAGATACATCTTTAAAATGCCCTTCTGGAATTTCCATGCCTTTTTATACACTGATACATGTGTGTGGATGATGACTGTTTTTTTCCTAATGTTATTTATTGTCCAGCCTTGACTTGACTGATTGCAGATAGTCTTTCCTCCCTCACTCATCTGTCCATTAGCACATGTTTGTTTACACTGCTCTTCCTAAACTGCATGGAAGATTGTCAAGTAATTTTCTTCACATAATGCTTCTCAGATATCTATTATGGTCACCATAGTGGTCATCTTGAAAATGATTTTATCTCTTATTCTCCTAAACGGATCGTCATATTAACAGGTGGTTTGCATTAATTCATCTCCTAAATGGATGGTCATATTAACAGGTGGTTTCCATTTATTCTTCTGATGACTAGTTTTTCCTAAATAAAAGTGTGATGTCTTGCTGGTTGTCAATGAAAATAGTGATGACATGACATTAATTATTGACCTTGAAAATCTTGTTATTAGTATTCCTTCCAAAATGAAGGTCATATTGACATGGGGTTTTCAGCAAAAGACTGCTTGTGATATCTAGTTAGTCCGAAATGGGAAAGGTACTGATCAAATTCCAATACGGTCACCACAAGTCCCATCATACATATCCTGTAAACACTTCTCTTTTGAACTGAAAGTCATTCTGACATGACAATTTCACCAGAAGATTTCTTATGATGTCTAGGTATTCATAAGCATATCTGATGCTGATCTATTGTTTAATATGGCTGTCACAAGGAGTCAAAAGTCTTGTCATCACAGGGGTTTCATTAAAATACTTCTTATAATGTTTTGTTCATTCAAAATTAAAAAGACTTGATCTGAAATTTGGTATGTAGCAGATTTAAGTAATAACCTGTTGATCATGCATGAACATGTTACCTGTTGTACATCCAATATGGTTGGCATTACAGATGTCATGAAGATCTTGTTGTTATTCTGTATATTGATGGATCTCATTCCTTCCATGATTTGTGTAAGATTTATTGTTCCATTTCATTTCCAGATGGATGTAGTAAATGACATTTTATGTGTCATAACTATGCATGACAATTTTCAGAAGACTGCAGTTAAATATAGTATGTATTATGTTTATCACTGGAAGTTCTGCATGTTGATCTGTCAAGGTACTATCATTATACAATGTTTTGGCATTTCGGTCAGTTGTGTTCCTCATCCTGCATTCATAAAATGTTTTGTTACCCACTAAACCATGCAGTTTAATATCCTAATTTGTATCAGTTGAACAATAATGTCAGTCAGTTTGGTGAATAAAGTGTGCAAACAATTAACAGATCTCACAGTATGTGCTCACATGTATGGCCGGTCAATAACAGTCAGCTCTCCAGGTTTAAAATATTTGTCCATGCTAACAACACTAGATTATTTTGCATAGTCCACATTAGTTCTTCCCCACTATCGTGTTGAACAATAATCTTAATTCTAAATAAATACATTTTAAAATCCACCAGATGATCAATAATCATCTCTGCCTTCTAGTCATTCATTGTATCGTCAATGACAATGCCATCATGGTCTGTTTGGAAAATTGACCAAACATGAGCTGCACCACCATGCCTAAATTCCTCTTTAACTATTCTGATGTATGCATGTAATTGTAGACAAATGGTGGATGTTGTTTCCTAATCACATTTTTTCTAATCGCCTACTCATACCTTGTAGTGTTCATGACTGCTGCTTGCTTAACAAATTGTGCAACCTCTTCTCTCAGTCTCATAGATTCTAACCATTTAATCTGATTTCGCAAATGTACTTGGGCAATATTTTACTTATGAAGGGTTTAACACTGGTGAGATTATTTTACTGTTCTTGTTATTTTTTTGCTACAGCCCATCTATCCCTTATAATTAGGGCAGGTTTTTCTCTAATTGAACATTATCCTGGAATATTGTATAATAATGGCACAAGCAAAGAAACAGTTGCATGTGGTTTATGATGGGGTCAACAACTCGATGTATAAAGCCGAATTATGATGAGTATTGTGGATATCATTTAGCAAGTGTCTAGTGAAGTAGTTTAGGGCTGAAACCATGTGTAAAATGCAGGACGCGTGTTCGAGGAATCTCTGAACCATGCATTACCTGTATGAGGAGAAAATGTAGAGTGCTGAAAATTACTATGATAAAATAAACTGTGGCAAGGTTTGGGTGGGTGGGTGGGTGGGTCACACTAAAAGATCTTCACAGATTTTCTACTCAGAACACATATGATCAAAAACCAATTGTCATCAAAGTTTTAGTAATAAGAAATTATTAAATTAGATAAAAGATGATATTAGATAAAACAAATGAGATTAATAATGTGCCATAATTTTTTTTACCCCGAACTATATCAGTATGTCACAATGCCATTATCTCGCTGTATGATTTATACTGCCCTGTTAAAATTAACACGGAAACAACTGAAATCGTGCTGACTGGACTTTCATACTAGGTTCTGTTCTGTTTTGGCAATTTAAAAAAAATCAACATTTTCTTTTAAAGCCTTAATGCTAGAAACAACCTTAAGATTAAAAACACTCGAATGGGATATGGTTTATCCTTTCCTGTTTTTGCTATATCCCAGGGATATCTCTCTGATTGATTGTGGGGTCACTACAAAGCTCTGATCGGCATTTATGATACAGTTATGAGGTCCGCCACTCCCCATTTCATAAAATTCTTCATTTTCAAAATGGTCACTTTGTAACTCTAAATGAGGTTGACTCCCCCCACATCCCCCTCACCCCACTTCTCAGCCAGTCACTGGCATATAGATGGGTAATTAAAATTCTAGAATGCACAGTTCGCATGATTGCTGCATGCACATACAAAAATACAAATTTTTCCTAGTTCCGACAATTTAAAACTGATGATGGCTTTAAGTTTATTGTCATGTTGTGCAGGGAAAAAATACATTTATGGACTTAATAAAAGATAAATGTATCTTAGTCTTGGATAAACCTTTGATTGAAAGAGAGAGAGAGAGAGAGAGCATTATTAACATTTTCTAGTTTTCATAAGCATTATGTTGAATCATTGTTTTAACCCACACCATATTTCATGTTTGACTCATATAAAATAAGAACAAGAAGAAACGGAAGAATGAAGTTATAGTAGAATATAATAATAATAAAAATACTACTACAACTAATAAATATCATAATAAAAAATTAATAATAATAATAATAATAATGATAATAATATAATTCAGATTAAGATAATGCGCTCATGTTATATTATTAGTAGGTGGATATGAAAAATTATTATCATAAGATATACATCATGATGTTCAAATATAGTTTGGAGGAGCATGTGTTCTGAAAGTAGACCTGTCTCCATTATAATTATCATTGGGTCTGTATTGGGATGCAGTTTATTTATGTTATACTTATATGAAAGATTTGCTCACCATTCAACTACTTTGTATTCTCAGAACCAGATGGATGCCTTTGGAAATTATGGAGGTCACGCTGATATGCCCAGTTTTCCTGTAGATAACAGATCTGGTCTGATAAATCCCATTCAAGATGATGTTCAATCACAGATGGCAAGTTTGTCCTTGCTTTAATATGTTGTCGATGTTTCCCTTGATGTTATGATGTCCACAAATATGTATGTACCTACATCTGTCATTGTAAACAGATCTGCAAACTATTATGATTTTGCTGCAAGTTTTATGAAAATTACACTTAAAATACGTATACTAGCATAAACTATGGAAAAGTTGCATTGCTGAAAAATCGGGATAATTAGTTTCTACATTTTTTTGGGGGGGATGGGGAGGGATCCAGGTTTCATCTTAAAAGCAGTGAAATTAGTCAGGGAACCAGACTAACTTTACAGGAGCACCCCAAATGCTTTAAACTGCACCAATTTGTTCATGTGAATCCATCTGCTTGATCAAACTGTTGATTATAGAATTTTAAAAATGACATCCAGAAAGGGATGCATGTTTAAAACGAAAAGGAAAAGGAGGTTCTTGAAAAGTATTAATAATTAACATAGAAGAACAAAAAGGAGTATTCAGATTTTTGTGAATAAAAGCAGGAAAGAACACAGTTACGTTTACTGGACATCACGTGCCAATTGAGTGTCTTGTGGTGGGAGAATGTGAAATGGAAAAGAATTTCTAAGTATTACGTCAAGCTGAGAGAAAGTAAAAAGCTACTGAGCTGTGTAAGGTTTGGAACTAGAGTTTGTGCAACTGTACTAGGGGTAAATAAAGTGTACACTTACTTTACAAACTTTTCAGTTAAACATAATGTTGTTGTTGCATTGAACTTTGAATTATGTTTTCCAGCTTATTGGAACTGACTTCTTCTTTGAATGTGTATACTATTTTCTTTGTAGCTCACCGATGAAGATTCACAAGATTCAGAGTATTATACAGACTATCTGACGTGGGTAAGTATGTTTTGGTTTTTTCACATCTTGGTCATATTATGCTGATACATATTTTCATTCCATAAATCACAAAGTTTGTTTCCACTTTGGAGTTGTTTAAGACTGGCTGAGACATAACCAAACGAAAGTTCAGTTCTTCCTTTACCTTTACTCAAAAGCAGTTTTTGCCAGTATGATGGCTGTCCATATTTAATTGTCAGTATTTATGTTTGGCATAGTTTCTTTGATTCTATGTTGTATACAGTTTGTCTAATAATTATTGCCATCATATCCAGTAGTAGAAAACTTAAACTGGTCAAAGTCAGTATCAGAACTAGCATTATGCAAAGTTGTGTCTTTAGCTATTACATCAAAATTTGTCAGTTTGTCAATTTATTACTTAATGGATTGTCATTTACATTAAACGGTTACATGTTTAGGCTGTAATAAACAGTAACAAAGAATAAATTGAAAACTACAAGATTTGTAAAGTTTAAAACATAGTTAAATTCAGATCCTAGAAAAAGCACTCAAATATTTCCAGAGAACTCAATTAATCTTTTAGAATCCATATAGTTGGAAGAAAATTTAAAACAAAACTCTAAAACTCTAAACTGGTCACAACAGAAGAAAACAATTTGACATCAAGTGTTTAAAAGCCCAAATAAATATTATTTCACAAAAGATCTCTATTAAATGTAACTTTTGTACAATTTTGGAAATTGCAACAGTGTTTCTGTTATTAGGTGATTATGAAAGGATTCAGGTCGAACTTAAGTTTCTAAAAAAAAATGCCAAATTAGGTAAATAAGATTTCATTACAGTAGCATGTAAAATGTAAAACAAACACACAAAAAAAGAATTAAATTGAATCAGATTTACATAACATGTCTTTTGCTAACAAAGCTGTATTACTGACTTTATTATTTAATGGAAGATCATTGACATATTAAAACATAAAGTGAGAGAGAGGACCTAAAATATAGGCTTGATGGATATTTTAGTTAATAGTATAGGTTTGTGTTTAATTGGAAATGGGTTTTGCTTCTGATCTTTATGTAGTTTTGATCCGAACCAGATTATCAGAAGAAAACAAATCTTGTGACAGTCTAGGTTTTGGCAGAGATATTAATGGTCAGCCGTGTCAAAGGTTTTCTTGTAGTGAGAAAATCAATCCTAGTCCAAGAACCAGTAACGTTTTGAATAGTACAATGTCTGTTAATTTGGTGAGTTTTCTTTCGTGTAACAAAGATTTTGTTTTAAAGGAGTGATAACTAAAGTTGTACCGATTAATTGTCCGTACTCATAATTGGGCCGATTATTAGAACAATCGGCATAATCGGTATCGGAAGAAATAATCGGTGCCGATGTAAACAAATTTAAAAACTAAAAATTCAGTCATAACATTCATCTTGACATGGCTTGAATTTTAAATCAGAATTAAATACAGTCCTACCCGTTTATATTGACATCGCTTATATCGACAAGCCACCTATGTTGACAAAAAACAAAGTCCCAGTCCCTTGGTCTACTATCACTACCAAATTGTCATGCTTATGTCGACATCTAGATAAAGAAATAAACGTACATGTCGACAGAAGCCTTTGATCACATCTTGAACAAATCCTTTGTTTTCTAATCATCTATGTCGACAAGCTGCCAGTTTCAACCCATACTTTGTTCAACAATTAGTTGATCTTGCCGCCAGGCTTTAAATGTCGCGGTAGGATAAAAAAAAAAGAACCCCCAAACACAACCACCCTAGGTTTTTGTTTTGTCCTATAAAGCTGGCTTCTCGCGGCAACTTAAAAGAAGTGAAATCCGATCAATGCTTGTATTTTGTTCCAAAGAATGCACAGAGGTATAGCTAAGATTTTAAAACTAGTAGTTTCAAGAGTACCACCAGTAAACGTTGCAGTCCCCTACCAGAAGTAAATTGGGCATACCTGAAATGGCTATATTTCCAGACGAGTAGAAACATCACTGACATGTAGCCCTTGTTTGCCCATTAGAATGAGAGTGAATTGTCAGGTCAAGATAAGGTCTTATTCCAAGCACTAAGTTAGGCGTCATACATAGTGTTCCACGTGAAATGTCAGTTCTAGCAACTTCTAACACAGTTGAATTTAATTACAATATTCGCCAATTAGCAATTCAACCCTTCTTGTTAAAATTTGCAAACAGCATTTTGTCTAACTCTCAACATGTCTTGATTTTGAGGTCACAAGCACTACTTAGATTGCTACACTTGGAAATGAAAACAATAATGTAGGCGAAAGTTATTGATTTGATGTACTCTTCTTATACACAAGTACATCAATGGGTCATTCTACCTCTGAAATCAGTCATCGTAAATATCATCACAATTTCTCACCCTCTGCAGCTAATCAAGCCTTTGATCTTGCTGTCTATCTTGTGGGCCATGTTCTTGAGATGTACAGCTATAATGACAACATGTACATCTTTGGGTCTTTCAGCCTCTGAATTTTCTGATTGTAAACAGCTAAAATGATCAATTGATCAACACATTTTCCCACTCAACTGGTGGTTGAAGCAGGATTAGCAAGCCCTTAAATTTGACGTCCAGCAAATTGATTCGTACTGAGGACTCCGGTATTCTTTATTGTCTGAATCCCAGATATAAAAAATGCGTCCAAATACGCGTGATTACGCATTTCCGAGACCTTTGAAAGTGATTGATGATTAAAACAAGTTTATGTAACTGTAAAAGTTTTATTTTTAACGTTTGTTTTTACATTTGTAATGGTTACCAACAGCAATGTAAAATGTAAATTAAATTTATAATCTCTGGAAACTAAATATATGGCTGTTAAGGAAGTTGAGGGCTGAACATCTCGTAAAGAGGTCTGTGAAATTGTTTCGCTTTAAAAAAACACGTTCAGGAAGGATGAAAGCTGTCGAGTCTATAAAGAAAGACCACATTGAAGGTAACTGTGCTCCCCAAAGGAAGAAGCAAAAGACGGCTACATTTGAAGACCTTGAGGAAGCCACAAAATGGTTTAATGAAGCATTGGCGGGAATAACAAATGGTTGGTTCAGTCGCTTTAATGTTCTTCATAGCATCCGATACAAACTTATTTGTGGAGAATACATGTACTTTTAGCAGCTTTTCATTTCCTTGTGAAAAGCACCATCCCCTAGGTAGCCTCAATAAGATGGGAAAAGAATGACCAAAATCAAGGGCAATTTAAGTATATGTACACGAAGCATGTACTGGTAAATAACAGCTACCATTATCCAACCATGTGCTAATGCCGACATTAAATATCGTACTGTTTTCGTATTAGGATGTGATCGACGCAATATTTTATTGTGGATTGTATTACACAAAGGTAACCAGAATGTAATTTATCAATATACAAGTGTATTTCACACCGATTCTGTCTTCGTGTACTCAAAACTTCCACATTTTCTCAAAGTGTAAATGCTACTCACTGATGACAGGTCACTCTTTGCAGACGAATATTTATCTATTTTAAGTCAATAATAATACTTTATAACAGTTTAATAATTGTCGGGTCACCAAAAGTTACTTTTTTAACATGCCTATGTCTTAGGACACAGAAAAAATTATTGTTTCTTGTTCCAAGATTTATAGCCATTACAATAGTCAACAAAAAAACCTAAAAACGGTAAAGTTTAGACATTGGTACGCGGATAAGCTGACCCCCCACCCTATTCCAGGCCTTTATTTTTTCCTAAATTATTTAGCTTATACGCGAGTATATACAGTGATAATGAAATAATCGGTCTCATTATCAACAATTTTAATAATCAATTATACGCGGTATCGTATCGGCATAATCACCAAAGAGTGACATTGGTACAACTTTTAGTGATAATACCTTACTTTTATTTACAACTTTTATATATCTTTATCGCATACATGTTAGACTGTTTTTATAGTTGAGTAAAATGATTGTCAAGGATCCAGTCAAGGATTTGAGATAACAAAACTGTTAATTTGATGAGATAATTTGGCATAAGTGACATTTTTACGAGATTATAACTTACGAAATAGAACGTTAGGTTTTTAAAAGTGCATAGTCTTGCCTGGATTCTTACATTTCAAACAGTATTGATAATACAGGATTATTTTTTTTTGTTGATGTGTAGTGTTTTTGGATACTGAATTTATCTCAGTGAAGATTATTATTATTATTATTATTATTATTATTATTATTATTATTATTATTATTATTATTAAATTAGAACAACATCATTAGCTTATATATAACTTACATGGTGGCCCAGCAATTAAAAATGTACTTTCCAATAGTAAATGTACAAGGTTAAGATGAACTACATAAAGCATTACGGATATAACAAAAATTAATTAAAGTTTTAGGTAGTTGAAATTAAATTTGTCAGATGTTAGACAGTTACCATAGCTACAGATACAAATATTTGTGGTCATAAAGTTAGAATGGTTCATTAAAATATTTGCAGTGCTATGATTTCTTAAAAGCTGATGGGGGTGGGGGCAGGAGGTAGAACTGGGCTGATTAATGACTTGGATTCCGCGCTTTAAAATTGCGCTAAGATTAACTGTCAGTAAAGCACATTTTCTGATGAAGTTGTTCATTATTCTGTATAAATTACATTTATTTTCAAAACACCTGAAAAATCTATGACTCAAACAGGTTTCAGCAACCAACACAGTAAGCTAAACATTCATTTATTACATCCCTACATTTTGTTTTCTTGATTATACTGGTTCTTGGAGTGGTGTATAATAGTATTTTTCCAAACATTGAGCTTTGAAATAGTGAACCAGACTAACTGTTGATAAACAAACAAACAAGATTTCTTTTTTTCAAAAAGCACATCATTTCATGAGACATTAGTCTATGTTGGAAATCAATTTATATGTTCAATTAGTAAAATATTGACACCATGATTTTATTGCAAGTAACAGTGAAACTTCTTATCACCCTTGAGGACACCTCTGCCTTTGAATTCAGGAATTCTCTGAAAATTGTTTTATCCACAGTGGTCCTTATCTTGGTTGCCTTGCATCTTTAATTATAATCATGATTGGGTAGGTTAATTTAATGTAGTTTAATTGGATTATGTACACAAAAACATTTATAACGGTGTTCATTTGATCAGCTGAAATGAATTACATGAAGTATGACTGGGGTCGCTGGTTCTTAAGCAACTATTATTTGTATGCCTTTTAAACTGTTTGTTTATTCCACATCATCTTTTTGATTCAAAAGACACAGTGAACTTTATAATAGAAAACGGCCTGCTTTTTATTTAGTGCAACAATACAACAATTGTTTTCACTAGTCTAATATCAAAACACAGCACTTACTGGTTTCTCAGCGAAACTTGTAGACATACCTGTTCCAGTAGATTGAAACATTTACGTTTACTTTCAAGAGAATGCATTGCATTTTTGATGATTACACTTAAAAGAAACTAAAAGATAGAACTAGAACACAAAAAATTATTTAATTTGGTACTTATTTATTTAGGTACTGACTCTGCAAAGCGTGAAATTTTCATTGATAAAAATTTCCTTGAAAATCCTTGATTACATTGTACTAATAAAGTTGTTATGGAAAGAAAATCTTACAATTGTTTTTAAAGTTGATATTTTATGTTGATTAAAAGTTCCAGATTCTATCTATCAATTTTGACGATAAAATGAGTGATATATCAAAGTGTCTGTTACCACTTAAAGTTAGATCTCGAATTTCATCATTGAAAAGAGATCACTGTTTTGGTATTTTCTGGATTAAAATATTGGGTTTGTGAGTTATCAGTACAGGAGTTATCGATGATATTGTTGGAATTTTTTATTCAATGGAGTGCTATTCGATGGAGTGTTTTATTCCCACTGCCTTTTGCATTTGTGTTGGAAGAGTCAATGGCTAAGAGAACTCTCACAGTATTAGGTCTCACTCAGCTCTCTATGATACAAGACTAGTTGAGACAGTTTTAGTATGTGCAACAGACTACATATAATGCTGACATGAAATGGGTGCTGACAAACACTGATGATGGCTTAGGAATTTGAAGTCGACAATGCATTGATGTAAAAGTTCATAAACATATTCAAGTACATGTTCTTGATCTCACTGCATCTGTTGAATGCTTTATTAGTCATCAGAGCCTGTGTCACAACCGTTACACATCCCCTAAAGACAGCGACTGTTTTTGTGATATTTTACCGTACATCCTCTAGTATGCACCACAGGCAACACAGTCAAGAAGATTATCCTCCTTGGTGTCTTAATGCAAACGGTTGAATCAGACCGCAGATCATGATGATGATGCCTTTTACACTGTGGTGTAAACATGATTATAAGAATGACAATTTAAGTTCTCAAACCATAGTTCAGACTATAACATCACAAACTATGACACCACTCAATCACCACTCAGAACTTAGTACAATCAACAATCAATCAATCCTCTCTGCGCCGTCTGGTGCTTGAGGCAACAGCAAGGGAGCACCATTTCAGTCTTTCGGCAGCTATTGCAAGGGCGGTCTGATAGGTGAGGCCTCTGGTCTCAAGGTCTCTCTCCACTGTTCGTCGCCAGGTCTCTTTGGGTCTGCCACGGTTCCTTTTCCCCTGTGGGGTCCATCTCAGTGCCACCCTTGGTAGTGAGTCAGGAGACATTCTGCAGACATGTCCGAGCCATCTCCATCGCCGAGTTGAAATGATCTTAGAGATGGTGCTTGCACCCGCTCTATGCCGAAGCTCCTAATTTGAGATCATGTTTGGCCAGAAGATCCTCATGATGCGTCGCAGGCATTTGGTTTGAAACACGTCGAGCTTGTGTTCTATGTTCGCAGTGGACTTCCAACACTCTGAGCCGTACAAAAGGACGCTCAACACGTTGCTCTTGAAGATACGGATCTTCGTGTGGACACTGAGGTTTCTTGTCCTCCATATGGGCTTCAGCATTGCGAAGGTCTGGTTGGCCTTGCCGATTCTTGTGACGACTTCCCTTGTGCTATCTCCATCCGTGGCGACCTTACTACCCAGGTAAGTGAAATCGTCTAGTTCTTGCAGAGGCTGGTCATTGATGGTGATTGGGTTGCCCACTCTAGTATTCTTCCTCAAGACTTTTGTCTTCCCTATGTTGACTCGAAGACCTATGGTATTTGCTGTCTGTACCAACTGTTTTGTCTTCTGTTGAATATCCTGGTGTCTGCTTGCCAGCAACCCGATGTCGTCGGCATAGTCCAGGTCATCCAGCATTGAGGTCAACGTCCATTGTATTCCATGCCTCTTGCCCTCTATGGTGCGGCGCATGATCCAGTCAATGGCCAGTGAGAAGAGAATTGGAGAGAGAATGCATCCTTGCTTCACTCCGGTTTCCACCTTGAATGGTTCAGTGAGTTGGTTGTTGTAGATTACTTTGCACTCAGAGTTTTCGTACAGGGACCTGATGACATTGACAATTTTCTTGGGGATGCCATAATGTCGTAGGATCCTCCACATAGAGTCTCGGTGCAGGCTGTCGAAGGCCTTCTCAAAGTCCACAAAGACCACATAAAGGGATTCATTCCATTCATGAGACTGCTCAAGTATCTGCCTCAGTGTGAAGATGTGGTCGATGCAAGATTTGCCTTTCCTGAAGCCTGCTTGTTCCTGGCGTAGGATGCCGTCCACAGCTGTTGTGATGCGTTGAAGAATGATGCGGCTAAAGATCTTACTGGAGAGGGATAGCAATGTGATTCCTCGCCAGTTGTTGCAGTTTCCCAGATCTCCTTTCTTGGGAAGTTGAACTATGATTCCGGTTTTCCAGTCATTTGGTGCTTTTTCACTATCCCATATCTTTTGGAGAATCTGGCAAAGAAGCTTCAGCGTCTCTGTGTCTTCTGCCTTCAGCATCTAGGAACACACTCCATCATCGCCAGGTGCCTTTCCATTCTTCAGCTTGTGAATGGTCTGCTTGACCTCCTCAACAGTGATGTCGTTGCAATTGATGTCAAGGGACATCAGGAATGTCAGCGAGTACGGGTGGGTCTGGGCGATTCAGGATATACTCGAAATGTTGTTTTCATCTTTCCATCTTCTCCTCCTCCACTGTGACATAGTTTCCAACTTCGTCTCTCACTGGAAGATCGTCGTGCTGACTATAGCCGCCCTTCAGTTTCCTTGTGTTTTGATACACCGTTTTCATCTCTTTCTGCCCTGCTGCTACCTATGCCTCCTTGGCTAGCCTCTCTGCGAATTCTCTCCTGTCTCTCCTTGCTGATTTCTTCACCTCCTTGTCTTTTCCTCCATACTCCTGCATAATTCTCTCTTTCACTTGGTGATTTTGAATCCAAAAGTCTCTTCTTAATCTGTCTTCTCTCTTCTATGCGAGTCCATGTCTCTTCTGATATCCACTCTGTCTTCCTATTATTCCTGTAACCTAAAACTTCTTCTCCTGCTTCCTTCATTGCTCTGTTAAAATTGTCGATGGTCAGCGCTGTCTCATCTCTTAGAGCACTAAACCGATTCCTTAAAGCCAGCCTGAATTCATCCTTCACGTTTGGATTCTTTAGTTTGTCCACATCAAAGCGTTTATTCCTGGAGACCCCTATCCTAACTTTCCTAAGCTTCAAAGTCACCTTGGCCACCAGAAGAAAATGGTCGCTGCCAACGTCAGCGTTCCGCATCACTCGCACATCCTGCAAAAAGTGTTTCCACCGATCGTTGATGATGATGTGGTCTATCTGGCTCTGGGTTCTGCCGTCTGGTGACGTCCATGTAAGCTTGTGGATGTCCTTGTGCTCGAACAGAGTCCATCCTATGACCAAGTCATTCTCTTGACAGAAGTTGACCAGCCTTTCCCCGTTGTCAGTCATCATGCCTATTCCATGGCGCCCCATGGTCCTCTCTCTATCTTTGTTGTTGCAGCCAACCCTAGCGTTGAAGTCGCCAAGCAACATCAGCACGTCATGTCGGGGGACGTCCTCTAGAACGGTTTGAAGAGCGTGGTAGAAGGTGTCTTTGTCCTCTTCTTCCGCACCGTCTGTTGGTGCATAGGCCACTACAACTGATAGTTTGGCGTACTTGGAGTTCATCCTGACGTACAACAGTCGTTCATTTACTGGTTTCCACTGTAAGACAGTGTTGGCCTTGTTCTTGTTGATAATAATGGCGACTCCTTCCCGGTGGTCATTGTCCTTCCTTCCGGACCAGATGATGACTTCTCCGGAGCTCAACTTCTGCTAGCCGGTACCAGTCCATCGAGCTTCTGTTACACCCATGATGGTCAGGTTGTAGTGATTCAACTCGCTCACTGCTTGTGCCAACCTTCCAGTCTGGCTGAGCGTTCGCACATTCCAGCATCCAACTCTAATCCATGTTTTGGGCGACAGGAGTTCCACTATCGGGGTGGGGACATCCTTGCGGTTTTGTTCCCCCAGAACGTAGTACAGTGTACTGGTAAATAATGCCAAGCATGGAGGTTTACCACACATAAAAGACTATTGATGTTCTCAAACCATTGAGCTTATTATACCACAAGAAGGCCTTAAGGTGAATGCTGAATCAGGCTGGAGTGCACTGAGGTCAGTCATGTACAAGTCAGCTATCACCAACATTTGTAGAAACGTAACAAAAAATAAAGACTGATTTGTGAAAAAATTTAAACAAAATGATGCCAGTGATAAAAGCAAAGAATGCAGCCTGCCTAGAAAACAAAATACATCCAAGATTAAACTTCAGACTTTCGAACTGGCAACATTTGCACTGCAGAAGACAGCCAGTATACAGTAGAATGTATTCATGTAAACAACTTTCTTGACATTTATTTCATAACAGAAATTATAAATTGGGACTGCGTTGTGGAAGTGGAAGTATCATAAGTAATTTTTTACCAGACCTTATGTATGTATATTTTAACATTGCATATAATTGTGAAGTAGAATATATTCATGTAATTGTTATATATGCATGGATGGGGGTAGGTATTATAACTGAGCATTGGCCAGCCATTGCACATTTGTTTGTGAATACTGCTTGTATGTGTAGAGTGTAAATTGATTTATCTGCACTTATTTGTTTATGAGAACTTTCGACATATGGGGATAGGATTGGAAGGGTGTTTGATTGATTAGGATAGGATTGGAAGGGTGTGTTTGATTATGAAGATATGATTGAAAGGGTGTTTTGGTTTATGAAAATAAGATTGTAAGGGTGTGTTTGATTTATGGGGAGAGGATTGTAAGAGTATGTTTGATTTATGGGGGCAGGGTCCAGTTTTTATGTACAAATTTAATGTCGCATGCACCTGCCTAATATAAAAATTCATTAAAAATATAATACGCGAGTGAGGTCAAAAAGGTACATATTTCTGGATAGGTATTATGTAGTGCAACATAATCATATCACACACATGACCTGACAAGTCTACTGAAGTTCTTAGAATAAAATATTTATGTACCCCAACCCCTATTTTATACATGCATTTTTCACATCCGAAGGCCATTTTTGACAGCATGTGGTGCTCACAGTGCAAACGCAAGGCCTTTTCCTAGATGAAAAGTTTGAAAAACATTGTCTACTAAATAGCTTGATGCAATTCATAATAGTTGTCATCCATGCTGTTTTTGAGATATTCTACTTGCCTTGAACCCACGTGTCTACTGCTATGGGAGGCAAGCTCTTCTTCCTAGCCGACTATTGGTATTTCACAATCAACATACTGCAAAGTAACTATGGAAAGTGTACATATCTGACATCAATTTCAAGAACAACACAAGCCTGAAACACCTAGTTCACAAATTTATCCATATCTTTAATTATTACACAAAAGTAGCTCAAAAACTCACACCATACCCTTAAGTTAAGAAATTTGCCAGGGGCCAATTTACGAAACTGGACCCTGCCACCTTAAGCATTTTGGAAAAAATAATTTCTGTCAAATATTTTGTACTTATCACTTACCTAGACATTATCTAACAAAATGGTATCAAGGAAATTATTTTGTATGCTAAAGTAAAAATGTTATTACTCTTTTAGAAAAGTGACTACATTACGGCAAAATGCATTGCATTGTAATACTTTGTGCTAGGGTTGCTGTCTTGAAAAGAATTAAACTTGTGTGCAATGGAATATTTCCTGTCCTTTTTGCCATCGTATAGTCAGGAAGATACCAGAATTACATGATGATGTTGACTGAATGCTAAGAATGGATTTTATAGTTGCAAATAGTGACTGAATATGAGATACACTCTTTGTTATTAGCGATAGAACTTCTCTATTGTTCAAGCAATTATTTGTTGAAATTTTTCTTTTAAAAAGTGCCACTTAAGAAAAATGTTACCAGACATTTACATTTATAATGTACTTTAATAATAATTATAGCTTGAGACATACACATCAACATTCCTGACCTGGTATTGTTCTAGTGATGCTAACATAAACAGGATTGGGGGGGGGGGTGAATACACTTATGTCTAGCTAATTGGGACAGATATAAAGAAAAAAATATTATTCTATGTTGGGACATTGATGTGAGGAACCTTGCTGAACTTACATCAACATATCAGATAAATTCAGTGACAACAGGCCTTTGAAATGAACCATTCTCAAGCCCAAAATACAAAATAAATACACAGTCCATACAGTTAACCCAAATATTCTCAGAATCCTATCCACTCACAGCTGACTTTAGCAATTGCAAGAATATAGAGAATGAGAGGAAATAGAAAGAAAAGCTACAAGAAAAATATTAACAAGAAGAAAATTCAGTACCAAAAGGTACATGTTGTAACTTCTATTACTTTAAATAAGGACCTACCAGAAAATACAAGTCATGATGAAGCCAAGTCAGTCTTTCATAATCAATCTTTAGTGCGTTTGGATCATAATGAATACATGCTTCAAACTTAAATGCTTCTACCAATATGACTGAGACAACAGATCCTAACATCATTCCATGCAAATTGAGACCTACAAAAAGGAAAACAACTGACATTATTACTCATTCTGTACTCAGTAAAAAAGTGGCTACCATTATGCCAGAAGAAAACTGTGTTGTCAACATCAATAAACTTTCAGAACTAATCAGGGTATTTCTGCCACATCAATGTAAGAATGCTTTTCCAGTTGTTACGGTACACAAAAGACAGGATTTGTGCATTACTGTTTGTGTGCAATGCAATAACTGTAAGTTTAAATCCAATATGGTGGAACTGTTCACAAAAGTACTAAAACTTTAATTCTTTTTCCTCGAAACATTGTCCGCAATATGCCATATCCATCACTATTTGCAACACCGTTCCATTGATGACATTCACCATTTATAACAGTATGTCTACTTATGATTTCTTGAAAGTGCATTCGCTCCTGTGGAGTGAAATGACTTAGAAGAATGTGTGATGTCATGTCATGTAATGTTTTTGTGTGTCTGCAATGAAATATGAATAACTTTCATTAAAATAGGAGTACAGAGCTTGTTACCTACATGAAAATCAAGTAAACACATTTTAAACCCCCATTTTCTCTCAAAGCAACTTAGTTAAGCTCAAAATATGCTAACTTGTCCTGATACCAATAGGTATAATTTATTTGTGCAAAAAGAAATTACCTCCCTTGAATGTCCTATAGAGCTGAGAGATTCAAAATAAGGAGACAAATAGAGGTACTATGATAAGGCTAATGTATAAGAATTAATTGCATATGAATAAAGAACAAGAAAATAAAACAAAATGTGGTTCATTGCACAATTTTTTTTATAGCATTTTTCCCTTAAGGGGGCAGGGTCCAGTTTTTATGTACAAATTTAATGTCGCATGCACCTGCCTAATATAAAAATTCATTAAAAATATAATACGCGAGTGAGGTCAAAAAGGTACATATTTCTGGATAGGTATTATGTAGTGCAACATAATCATATCACACACATGACCTGACAAGTCTACTGAAGTTCTTAGAATAAAATATTTATGTACCCCAACCCCTATTTTATACATGCATTTTTCACATCCGAAGGCCATTTTTGACAGCATGTGGTGCTCACAGTGCAAACGCAAGGCCTTTTCCTAGATGAAAAGTTTGAAAAACATTGTCTACTAAATAGCTTGATGCAATTCATAATAGTTGTCATCCATGCCGTTTTTGAGATATTCTACTTGCCTTGAACCCACGTGTCTACTGCTATGGGAGGCTAGCTCTTCTTCCTAGCCGACTATTGGTATTTCACAATCAACATACTGCAGAGTAACTATGGAAAGTGTACATGTCTGACATCAATTTCAAGAACAACACAAGCCTGAAACACCTAGTTCACAAATTTATCCATATCTTTAATTATTACACAATAGTAGCTCAAAAACTCACACCATACCCTTAAGTTAAGAAATTTGCCAGGGGCCAATTTACGAAACTGGACCCTGCCACCTATGGGGATAGGATTGTACGGGTATGTTCGATTTAAGGGGATAGGATTATAAGGATATGTTCGACTTATGAGGATCGGATTGGAAGTGTGTGTTTGTATGAGGATAGGATGTATGTACCTACATCTGTCATTGTATACAGATCTGCCAACTCTTACGATTTTGTTGTAAGTTTTATGAAAATTACTCTCAAAATACAGACTTGTGGTATACTACCATTATTAATGGAAAAGTTGTGTTGATGAAAAATCGGGATAATTAGTTTCTCCATTCTTGGGGGGATCCGGTTTTCATCTTAGAATTAGTGAAATTAGTCAGAGAACCAGACTTAATTTTACAGTAGCACCCCAGACTCTTTAAACTGCACCTATTTGTTCATGTGAAATATCTGCATGATCAAACTGTTGACTACAGAATTTAAACAATGGCATCCAGAAAGTGATGCATGTTTAAGACGAAAAGGATTATGAGCTTTTAAAAAAGTAATAATAATTAACATAGAAGAATAAAAAGGAGCATTCCGATTCTTGTGAATAAAGTTGGAAATAACACAGTTATTTTTACTGGACATCATATGCCAATTGAGTGTCTTGTGGTGGGAGATATGATGGCCATCATCATGTGAAATGGAAAAGAATTTCCAAGAATTATGTCATGCTGAGAAAGTAACAAGCCACTGAGCTGTGTAAGGTTTGGAACTAGAGTTTGTGCAACTGTACTAGGGGTAAATAAAGTGTACACTTACTTTACAAACTTTTCAGTTAAACATAATGTTTATTGTTGTTGCATTGAACTTTTAATTATGTTTTCTAGCTTTGCAATAGCAGTTATTAATATTTGGTTACACCTTAAAGACAACTGGTCTATCATACAGGAAAGAAAAACAACTGCCTTACTGAGATGAAAATTATTACCTTTCAAACACATTAATTATTTCTACAACTTAAAAAAGTTTGACAGGACATCGAGATTTTTTTTGAACTTGTCATTTATCCTTGGGAAAAATGTCGCTTTCAATTTCTCACATACATTATTTGCCAGATTTAACTATATCGTTAGGGTTGTATTCAGCAATATTTTTTGAGAAATACGATAATACAGTGCATGAGAAGAGGAAAGTATGTTAATTGGAACTGACTTCTTTTTTGAATGTGTATACTATTTTCTTTGTAGCTCATCACAGAACATTATACAGACTATATGACGTGGGTAAGTATGTTTTGGTTTTTTCACATCTTGGTCATATTATGCTGATACATATTTTCATTCCATAAATCACAAAGTTTGTTTCCACTTTGGAGTTTTTAAGACTGGCTGAGACATAACCAAACGAAAGTTCAGTTCTTCCTTTACCTTTACTCAAAAGCAGTTTTTGCCAGTATGATGGCTGTCCATATTTAATTGTCAGTATTTATGTTTGGCATAGTTTCTTTGATTCTATGTTGTATACAGTTTGTCTAATAATTATTGCCATCATATCCAGTAGTAGAAAACTTAAACTGGTCAAAGTCAGTATCAGAACTAGCATTATGCAAAGTTGTGTCTTTAGCTATTACATCAAAATTCGTCAGTTTGTCAATTTATTACTTAATGGATTGTCATTTACATTAAACGGTTACATGTTTAGGCTGTAATAAACAGTAACAAAGAATAAATTGAAAACTACAAGATTTGTAAAGTTTAAAACATAGTTTACTTCAGATCCTAGAAAAAGCACTCAAATATTTCCAGAGAACTCAGTTAATCTTTTAGAATCCATATAGTTGGAAAAAAATTTAAAACAAAACTCTAAAACTCTAAACTGGTCACAACAGAAGAAAACAATTTGACATCAAGTGTTTAAAAGCCCAAATAAATATTATTTCACAAAAGATCTCTATTA
Organism: Unio pictorum; assembly: GCA_030141615.1. Classification (NCBI taxonomy): domain Eukaryota; kingdom Metazoa; phylum Mollusca; class Bivalvia; order Unionida; family Unionidae; genus Unio; species Unio pictorum. The sequence goes on from JARLTB010000610.1 coordinate 1,021,364, forward strand.
AATGTAACTTTTGTACAATTTTGGAAATTGCAACAGTGTTTCTGTTATTAGGTGATTATGAAAGGATTCAGGTCGAACTTAAGTTTCTAAAAAAAATGCAAAATTAGGTAAATAAGATTTCATTACAATAGCATGTAAAATATAAAACAAACACACAAAAAAAGAATTAAATTGAATCAGATTTACATATGTCTTTTGCTAACAAACCTGTATTACCGACTTTATTATTTAATGGAAGATCATTGATATATTAAAACATAAAGAGAGAGAGAGGACCTAAAACATAGGCTTGATGGATATTTTAATTAATAGTATAAGTTTGTGTGTTTAATTGGAAATGGGTTTTGCTACTGATCTTTATGTAGTTTTGATCCGAACCAGATTATCAGAAGAAAACAAATCTTGTGACAGTCTAGGTTTTGGCAGAGATATTAATGGTCAGCCGTGTCAAAGGTTTTCTTGTAGTGAGAAAATCAATCCTAGTCCAAGAACCAGTAACGTTTTGAATAGTACAATGTCTGTTAATTTGGTGAGTTATCTTTCGTGTAAGAAAGATTTTTTTTAAAGGAGTGATAACTAAAGTTGTACCGATTAATTGTCCGTACTCATAATTGGGCCGATTATTAGAACAATCGGTATAATCGGTATCGGAAGAAATAATCGGTGCCGATGTAAACAAATTTAAAAACTAAAAATTCAGTCATAACATTCATCTTGACATGGCTTGAATTTTAAATCAGAATTAAATACAGTCCTACCCGTTTATATTGACATCGCTTATATCGACAAGCCACCTATGTTGACAAAAAACAAAGTCCCAGTCCATTGGGATACTATCACTACCAAAATGTCATGCTTATGTCGACATCTAGATAAAGAAATAAACGTACATGTCGACAGAAGCCTTTGATCAAAGTTTGAACAAATCCTTTGTTTTCTAATCATCTATGTCGACAAGCTGCCAGTTTCAACCCATACCTTGTTCAACAATTAGTTGATCTTGCCGCCAGGCTTTAAATGTCGCGGTAGGATAAAAAAAAGAACTTCTTCTTCTTTATATCCTTCCGCGCAGTGGGGCGCATAGGGCAACAAGCTTCCTCCAGCCATCTCGATCGGCAGCCTTTACCTCCGCTGCGTCTAAGTTGATATTGACGGCTCGCAGATCTTCTATAAATGTCCGTCGCCATGTCTTTCTCGGTTGTCCAATGCCTCGTTTCCTACGTGCTGGCGTCCACCACATCGCCGTCTTTGCGTGGCGCGTCTCGGCCATTCTCAGAACATGTCCCGCGAAACGTAATCTTCTTTCTGCGACCACTTCTCCCAGGCTTCGGGTGTTTGCTCTTCTGAGGATTTCCTCGTTAGTGATGTGGTCGTGGTAGGTGACACGAAGAATACGTCGCAGACATCGCTGTTGGAGTACGTTCAGCCTGTTGACCAGCTTCTTCGTGCCTTTCCATGTCTCGCAGGCGTAAATGGCGGATGAGATGACGATAGTGTTGAAGAGGCGAAGTCTGGTGTTTGTGTGAATCGAGCGACGTGTCCAAATTGGGAGAAGACGTTGGAATACGCCCGCCACTTTGCCAATTCGGCATTTGACGTCTGCATCAGCTCCACCTTCCTTGTCGATGGTGCTTCCCAAGTAGGTGAACTGCTCGACTTGGCCGATGGTCTGGCCGCCTACGCTGACCCGCACAGGTGTCTTCCGGTTGACCGCCAGTGTCTTCGACTTTTCTGTGCTAATTCTTAATCCAACTTTAGCCGCCTCCACCTCCAGGTTGGTGGTCATTTCCTGAAGAGATCTCGCATTCTCTGCCAGCAGCGCAATGTCGTGAGCAAAATCCAGATCTGTCAGGCGTGCCTTATCCTTCCACGTGATGCCATATTTCGGATGGTCCATCGCCCTTCTCATGACAAAATCTATTGCCAGAAGGAATAAGAAAGGCGAGAGTATGCATCCCAGACGGACTCCTGTCTCAATGCCAAATAAGGGTGTGTGACCAGCGTCCGTTCGTACGCAGCAGCTGAACTCGCGATACAGATTCTTTTGGAATTCAGTGCATTGTTCGAGAATATTTCGGAGGGCGAAGATTTGCTCACTGCACGACCGGCCGCTTCGAAATCCAGCCTGTTCTTCCCGCAGGGCCTGGTCCGCAGCGCGTTGCAGGCGTTTGAGGATGATAATGCAGAAGACCTTGCCAGGAACGGAGAGGAGAGTAATACCGCGCCAGTTGTTACAATCGGCCAGGTCGCCTTTCTTCGGTAGTTTGACGATCACTCCCTTTCTCCAGTCACTTGGCACGCACTCGCTATTCCAGAAGTCATTAAGCAGTTTGGTGATCCTCTGCACGACAACATCTCCTCCTGCCTTCAGCATTTCTGTTGAGATTTTGTCGATGCCGGCCGCCTTATTGTTTTTGAGGCGACGAATCGCTGCCATGACTTCGGCGGTATTGATGTCCTCCATATTCACATCCAAATTTGTAGGAGGTGGTGCATCGGTGAAGTCGAAAGTGGAAGGTGGCAGTGGCTGATTGGATGTCTCACGGAAATGCTCCATCCAACGCTCATCTTGCTCTTCTTTGCTGGCAAGGACCTTGCCGTTTTTGTCTTTGATCGGAACGTTGGATCCACTTTTGACCCCTGTAAGGTCCCTGACCACCCGGAACAAAGTCCTTGCATCTCCACGGTCTGCCGCTTCCTGGGCCTCGTCTCCTTTTTGCTCCAACCAATCCTTCCTGTCTATTTTACAACTCCGTTTGACCAATCGGTCCAGTGTTTGGTACTCCTGTGCCGTTTCTTCCTTTTCTTCTTGTGTTTTCGCCTGGTATCGTTGGCGTTTCTTTAATTTCCTTTCGTCAATCAGCGCCCATATGTCGTCAAAAAAAAGAACCCCAAATAAAGCCACCCTAGGTTTTTGTTTTGTCCTATAAAGCTGGCCTCTCGCGGAAACTTAAATGAAGTGAAATCCGATCAATGCTTGTATTTTTTTGTTCCAAAGACTGCACAGAGGTATAGCTAAGATTTTAAAACTAGGAGTTTCAAGAGTACCACCAGTAAACGTTGCAGTCCCCTACCAGAAGTAAATTGGGCATACCTGAAATGGCTATATTTCCAGACGAGTAGAAACATCACTGACATGGAGCCCTTGTTTGCCCATTAGAATGAGAGTGAATTGTCAGGTCAAGATAAGGTCTTATTCCAAGCACTAAGTTAGGCGTCATACATAGTGTTCCACGTGAAATGTCAGTTCTAGCAACTTCTAACACAGTTGAATTTAATTACAATATTCGCCAATTAGCAATTTAACCCTTCATGTTAAAATTTGCAAACAGCATTTTGTCTAACTCTCGACATGTCTTGATTTTGAGGTCACAAACACTGCTTAGATTGCTACACTTGAAAATGAAAACAATAATGTAGGCGAAAGTTATTGATTTGATGTACTCTTCTTATACACAAGTACATCAATGGGTCATTCTACCTCTGAAATCAGTCATCGTAAATATCATCACAATTTCTCACCCCTTTGCAGCTAGTTAAGCCTTTGATCTTGCTGTCTATCTTGTGGGCCATGTTCTTGAGATGTACAGCTATAATGACAATATGTACATATTTGGGTCTTTCAGCCTCTAAATTTTCTGATTGTAAGCAGCTAAAATGATCAATTGATCAACACATTTTCCCACTCAACTGGTGGTTGAAACAGGATTAGCAAGCCCTTAAATTTGACGTCCAGCAAATTGATATGTACTGAGGACTCCGGTATACTTTATTGTCTGAATCCCAGATATAAAAAATGCGTCCAAATACGCGTGATTACGCATTTCCGAGACCTTTGAAAGTGATTGGTGATTAAAACAAGTTTGTGTAACTGGAAAAGTTTTATTTTTAACGTTTTTTTTACATTTGTAATGGTTACCAACAGCAATGTAAAATGTAAATTAAATTTACAATCTCTGGAAACTAAATATATGGCTGTTAAGGAAGTTGAGGGCTGAACATCTTGTAAAGAGGTCTGTGAAATTGTTTCGCTTTAAAATAACACACGTTCAGGAAGGATGAAAGCTGTCGAGTCTATAAAGAAAGACCACACTGAAGGTAACTGTGCTCCCCAAAGGAAGAAGCAAAAGACGGCTACATTTGAAGACCTTGAGGAAGCCACAAAATGGTTTAATGAAGCATTGGCGGGAATAACAAATGATTGGTTCAGTCGCTTTAATGTTCTTCATAGCATCCGATACAAACTTATTTGTGGAGAATACATGTACTGTTAGCAGCTTTTCATTTCCCTGTGAAAAGCACCATCCCCTAGGTAGCCTCAATAAGATGGGAAAAGAATGACCAAAATCAAGGCCAATTTAAGTATATGTACACGAAGCATGTACTGGTAAATAACAGCTACCATTATCCAACCATGTGCTAATGCCGACATTAAATATCGTACTGTTTTTCGTATTAGGATGTGATCGACGCAATATTTTATTGTGGATTGTATTACACAAAGGTAACGTAATTTATCAATATACAAGTGTTTTTCACACCGATTCTGTCTTCGTGTACTCAAAATTTCCACATTTTCTCAAAGTGTAAATGCTACTCAAAGATGACAGGTCACTCTTTGCAGACGAATATTTATTTTTCTCTTTTAAGTCAATAATAATACTTTATAACAGTTAAATAATTGTCGGGTCACCAAAAGTTACTTTTTAACATGCCTATGTTTAGGACACAGACAAAATTATTGTTTCATGTTCCAAGATTTATAGCGATTACAATAGTCAACAAAAAAACCTAAAAACGGTAAAGTTTAGACATTGGTACGCGGATAAGTTGACCACCCACCCTATTCCTGGCCTTTATTTTTTTCCTAAATTATTTAGCTTATACGCGAGTATATACTGTGATAATGAAATAATCGGTCTCATTATCAACAATTTTAATAATCAATTATACGCGGTATCGTATCGTCATAATCAGCAAAAAGTGACATTGGTACAGCTTTTAGTGATAATACCTTACTTTTATTTACAACTTTTATATATCTTTATCGCATACATGTTAGACTGTTTTTTTAGTTGAGTAAAATGATTGTCAAGGATCCAGTCAAGGATTTGAGATAGACAAAACTGTTAATTTGATGAGATAATTTGGCATAAGTGACATTTTTACGAGATTATAACTTACGAAATAGAACGTTAGGTTTTTATAAGTGCATAGTCTTGCCTGGATTCTTACATTTCAAACAGTATTGATAATACGGGATTATTTTTTTTGTTGATGTGTAGTGTTTTTGGATACTGAATTTATCTCAGTGAAGATTATTATTATTATTATTATTATTATTATTATTAATAATAATAATAATAATAATAATAATATTATTATTATTATTATTATTATTAAATTAGAACAACATCATTAGCTTATATATAACTTACATGGTGGCCCAGCAATTAAAAATGTACTTTCCAATAGTAAATGTACAAGGTTAAGATGAACTACATAAAGCATTACGGATATAACAAAAATTAATTAAAGTTTTAGAAGTTGAAATTAAATTTGTCAGATGTAAGACAGTTACCATAGCTACAGATACAAATATTTGTGGTCATAAAGTTAGAATGGTTCATTAAAATATTTGCAGTGCTATGATTTCTTAAAAGCTGATGGGGGTGGGGGCAGGAGGTAGAACTGGGCTGATTAATGACTTGGATTCCGCGCTTTAAAATTGCGCTAAGATTAACTGTCAGTAAAGCACATTTTCTGATGAAGTTGTTCATTATTCTGTATAATTTACATTTATTTTCAAAACACCTGAAAAATCTATCACTCAAACAGGTTTCAGCAACCAACATAGTAAGCTAAACATTCATTTATTACATCCCTACTCTGTTTTTTTGATTATACTGGTTCTTGGAGTGGTGTATAATAGTATTTTGCCAAACATTGAGCTTTGATATAGTGAACCAGACTAACTGTTGATAAACAAACAAACAAGATTTCTTTTTTTAAAAGCACATCATTTCATGAGACAGTAGTCTATGTTGGAAATCAATTTATATGTTCAATTAGTAAAATATTGACACCATGATTTTATTGCAAGTAACAGTGAAACTTCTTATCACCCTTGAGGACACCTCTGCCTTTGAATTCAGGAATTCTCTGAAAATTGTTTTATCCACAGTGGTCCTTATCTTGGTTGCCTTGCATCTTTAATTATAATCATGATTGGGTAGGTTAATTTAATGTAGTTTAATTGGATTATGTACACAAAAACATTTATAACAGTGTTCATTTGATCAGCTGAAATGAATTACATGAAGTATGACTGGGGTCGCTGGTTCTTAAGCAACTATTATTTGTATGCCTTTTAAACTGTTTGTTTATTCCACATCATCTTTTTGATTCAAAAGACACAGTGAACTTTATAATAGAAAACTGCCTGCTTTTTATTTAGTGCAACAATACAACAATTGTTTTCACTAGTCTAATATCAAAACACAGCACTTACTAGTTTCTCAGAGAAACTTGCAGACATACCTGTTCCAGTAGATTGAAATATTTACGTTTACTTTCAAGAGAATGCATTGCATTTTTGATGATTACACTTAAAAGAAACTAAAAGATAGAACTAGAACACAAAAAATTATTTAATTTGGTACTTATTTATTTAGGTACTGCCTCTGCAAAGCGTGACATTTTCATTGATAAAAAGTTCCTTGAAAATCCTTGATACCATTGTACTAATAAAGTTGTTATGGAAAGAAAATCTTACAATTCTTTTTAAAGTTGATATTTTATGTTGATTAAAAGTTCCAGGTTCTATCTATCAATTTTGACGATAAAATGAGTGATATATCAAAGTGTCTGTTACCACTTAAAGTTAGATCTCGAATTTCATCATTAAAAAGAGATCACTGTTTTGGTATTTTCTGGATTAAAATATTGAGTTTGTGAGTTATCAGTACAGGAGTTATCGATGATATTGTTGGAGTGTTTTATTCAATGGAGTGCTATTCGATGGAGTGTTTTATTCCCACTGCCTTTTGCATTTGTGTTGGAAGAGTCAATGGCTAAGAGAACTCTCACAGTATTAGGTCTCACTCAGCTCTCTATGATACAAGACTAGTTGAGACAGTTTTAGTATGTGAAACAGACTACATATAATGCTGACATGAAATGGGTGCTGACAAACACTGATGATGGCTTAGGAATTTGAAGTCGACAATGCATTGATGTAAAAGTTCATAAACATATTCAAGTACATGTTCTTGATCTCACTGCATCTGTTGAATGCTTTATTAGTCATCAGAGCCTGTGCCACAACCGTTACACATCCCCTGAAGACAGCGACTGTTTTTGTGATATGTTACCGTACATCCTCTAGTATGCACCACAGGCAACACAGTCAAGAAGATTATCCTCCTTGGTGTCTTAATGCAAACGGTTGAATCAGACCGCAGATCATGATGATGATGCCTTTTACACTGTGGTGTAAACATGATTATAAGAATGACAATTTAAGTTCTCAAACCATAGTTCAGACTATGACATCACAAACTATGACACCACTCAATCACCACTCAGAACTTAGTACAGTGTACTGGTAAATAATGCCAAGCATCGAGGTTTACCACACATAAAAGACTATTGATTTTCTCAAACCATTGAGTTTATTATACCACAAGAAGGCTTTAAGGTGAATGCTGAATCAGGTTGGAGTGCACTGAGGTCAGTCATGTACAAGTCAGCTATCACCAACGTTTGTAGAAACGTAACAAAAAATAAAGACTGATTTGTGAGAAAATTCAAACAAAATGATGCCAGTGATAAAAGCAAAGAATGCAGCCTGCCTAGAAAACAAAATACATCCAAGATTAAACTTCAGACTTTCGAACTGGCAACATTTGCACTGCAGATGACAGCCATTGTATAGTAGAATGTATTCATGTAAACAACTTTCTTGACATTTATTTCATAACAGAAATTATAAATTGGGACTGCGTTGTGGAAGTGGAAGTATCATAAGTAATTTTTTTACCAGCCCTTATGTAAGTATATTTTAACACTGCATCTAACTGAAAAGTAGAATATATTCATTTGATTGTTATATATGCATGGATGGGGGTAGGTATTATAACTGAGCATTGGCCAGCCATTGCACATTTGTTTGTGAATACTGCTTGTATGTGTAGAGTGTAAATTGATTTATCTGCACTTATTTGTTTATGAGAACTTTCGACATATGGGGATAGGATTGAAAGGGTGTTTGATTGATTAGGATAGGATTTGAAGGGTTTGTTTGATTATGAAGATAGGATTGGAAGGATGTTTTTATTTATGAGAATACGATTGTAAAGGTGCGTTTGGTTTATTTAGAGAGGATTGTACGGGTATGTTCGATTTATGGGGATAGGATTGTAAGGATATGTTCGACTTATGAGGATCGGATTGGAAGTGTGTGTTTGTATGAGGATAGGATGTATGTACCTACATCTGTCATTGTATACAGATCTGCCAACTCTTACGATTTTGTTGTAAGTTTTATGAAAATTACTCTCAAAATACAGACTTGTGGTATACTACCATTAATAATGGAAAAGTTGTTTTGATGAAAAAGCGGGATAATTAGTTTCTCCATTCTTGGGGGGATCCGGTTTTCATCTTAGAATTAGTGAAATTAGTCAGAGAACCAGACTTAAATTTACAGTAGCACCCCAGACTCTTTAAACTGCACCTATTTGTTCATGTGAAATATCTGCATGATTAAACTGTTGATTATAGAATTTAAACAATGGCATCCAGAAAGTTATGCATGTTTAAGACGAAAAGGATTATGAGCTTTTAGAAAAGTAATAATAATTAACATAGAAGAATAAAAAGGAGCATTGCGATTCTTGTGAATAAAAGTTGGAAATAACACAGTTATTTTTACTGGACATCATATGCCAATTGAGTGTCTTGTGGTGGGAGATATGATGGCCATCGTCATGTTAAATGGAAAAGAATTTCCATGTATTATGTCAAGCTGAGAGAAAGTAACAAGCCACTGAGGTGCGTAAGGTTTGGAACTAGAGTTTGTGCAACTGTACTAGGGGTAAATAAAGTGTACACTTACTTTACAAACTTTTCAGTTAAACATAATGTTTATTGTTGTTGCATTGAACTTTTAATTATGTTTTCCAGCTTTGCAATAGCAGTTATTGATATTTGGTTACACCTTAAAGACAACTGGTCTATCATACAGGAAAGGAAAACAACTGCCTTACTGAGATGAAAATTATTACCTTTCAAACACATTAATTATTTATACCACTTAAAAGAGTTTGAGAGGACATCGAGATTTTTTTTGAACTTGTCATTTATTCTTGGGAAAAATGTCGCTTTCAATTTCTCACATACATTATTTGCAGATTTAACTATATCGTTAGGGTTGTATTCAGCAATATTTTTGAGAAATACGATAATACAGTGCATGAGAAGAGGAAATTATGTTAATTGGAACTGACTTCATTTTTGAATGTGTATACTATTTTCTTTGTAGCGCACCGAAGGACATTCTACAGACTATCTGAAGTGGGTAAGTATGTTTTTTTTTTCCACATCTTGGTCATATTATGCTGATACATATTTTCATTCCATAAATCACAAAGTTTGTTTCCACTTTGGAGTTTTTAAGACTGGCTGAGACATAACCAAACGAAAGTTCAGTTCTTCCTTTACCTTTACTCAAAAGCAGTTTTTGTCAGTATGATTTCTCTCCATATTTAAGTGTCAGTATTTATGTTTGGCATGTTTCTTTGATTTTCTGTTGTATACAGTTTGTCTCATAATTATTGCCATCATATCCAGTGGTAGAAAACTTAAACTGGTCAAAGTCAGTATCAGAACTAGCATTATGCAAAGCTGTGTCTTTAGCTATTACATCAAAATTTGTCAGTTTGTCAATTTATTACTTAATGGATTGTCAGTTACATTAAACGGTTACATGTTGAGGCTGTAATAAACAGTAATAAAGAATAAATTGAAAACTAGAAGATTTGTAAAGTTTAAAATATAGTTAACATCAGATCCTAGAAACAGAATGTAAAAAATGGAAAAAAGATAATTCAAAAATATTCCAGAATTACATTTTATCAGTCCTATTATTAATAAAATGTTCTAATAACTCATAATGGAGTCCGATGAAACTCCAAGATGGAAGGCCATGATATATGCTTTATCTTGTACAGTACTGTTGTCTACAGTTCCTTGAAGAACCACAAGAAATAACACTTTGTTGTTTGAATTCCGAATTAAATATCAAGAAATGTCAATTTGACATCAAGTGTTTAAAAGCCCAAATAAATATTATTTCACAAAAGATCTCTGTTAAATGTAACTTTTGTACAATTTTGGAAATTGCAACAGTGTTTCTGTTATTAGGTGATTATGAAATGATTCAGGTCGAAGTTAAGTTTCTGAAAAAAACGCCAAATCAGGTAAATAAGATTTCATTACAATAGCATGTACAAAAATGTAAAACAAACACAGAAAAAAGAATTAAATTGAATCAGATTTACATAACATGTCTTTTGCAAACAAACCTGTATTTCTGACTTTATTATTTAATGGAAGATCATTGAGATATTAAAACATAAAGAGAGAAAGAGAGGACCTAAAACATAGGCTTGATGGATATTTTAATTAATAGTATAGGTTTCTGTGTTTAATTGGAAATGGATTTTGCTTCTGGTCTTTATGTAGTTTTGATCCGAACCAGATTATCAGAAGAAAACAAATCCTGTGACAGTTTATGTTTTGGCAGAGATATTAATGGTCAGCCATGTCAAAGGTTTTCTTGTAGTGAGAAAATCAATTCTCGTCCAATAGCCAGTAACGTTGAATTTTAAATCAGAATTAAATACAGTCCTACCCGTTTATATTGACATCACTTATATCGACAAGCCACCTATGTTGACAAAAAACAAAGTCCCAGTCCCTTGGTCTACTATTACTACCAAATTGTCATGCTTATGTCGACATCTAGATAAAAGATAAACGTACATGTCCATAAAAGCCTTTGATCACAGCTTGAACAAATCCTTTGTTTTCTAATCATCTATGTCGACAAGCTGCCAGTTTCAGCCCATACCTTTTTCAACAATTAGTTGATCTTGCCGCTAGGCTTTAAATGTCGCGGTAGGATAAAAACAAAGAACCCCCAAACACAAATACCCTAGGTTTTTGTTTTGTCCTATAAAGCTGGCCTCTCGCGGAAACTTAAAAGAAGTAAAATCTGATCAATGCTTGTGTTTTATTCCAAAGAATGCACTAAGGTATAGCTAAGATTTTAAAACTAGTAGTTTCAAGAGTACCACCAGTAAACGTTGCAGTCCCCTACCAGAAGCAAATTGGGCATACCTGAATTGTCAGGTCAAGATAAGGTCTTATTCTAAGCACCAAGTTAGGCGTCATACATAGTGTTCCACGTGAAATGTCAGTTCTAGCAACTTCTAACACAGTTGAATTTAATTACAATATTGGCCAATTAGCAGTTTAACCCTTCTTGTTAAAATTTGCAAACAGCATTTTTTCTAACTCTCGACATGTCTTGATTTTGAGGTCACAAACACTACTTAGATTGCTACACTTGGAAATGAAAACAATAATGTAGGCAAAAGTTATTGATTTGATGTACTCTTCTTATACACAAGTACATCAATGGGTCATTCTACCTCTGAAATCGGTCATCGTAAATATCATCACAATTTCTCACCCCTCTGCAGCTAGTCAAGCCTTTGATCTTGCTGTCTATCTTGTGGGCCATGTTCTTGAGATGTACAGCTATAATGACAACATGTACATTTGTGGGTCTTTCAGCCTCTGAATTTTCTGATTGTAAACATCTAAAATGATCAATTGATCAACACATTTTCCCACTCAACAGGTGGTTGAAGCAGGATTAGCAAGCCTTTAAATTTGACGTCCAGCAAATTGATTCGTACTGAGGACTCCGGTATACATTATTGTCTGAATCCCAGATATGAAAAAAGCGTTCAGATACGCGTGATTAAGCTTTTCCGAGACCTTTGAAAGTGATTGGTGATTAAAAAAAGTTTATTTTGCTGTGAAAGTTTTATTTTTAACTTTTTTTTACATTTGCGATGGATACCAACAGCAATGTAAAGTCTATAAAGAAAGACCACGTTGAAGGTAACTGTGCTCCCCAAAGGAAGAAGCAAAAGACGGCTACATTTGAAGACCTTGAGGAAGCCACAATATGGTTAAATGAAGCATAGGCGGGAATAACTTAGTGTAGAGAACTTCTCAGCAACAAATGGTTGGTTCAGTCGTTTTAATGTTCTTCATAGCATCCGATATAAACTTATTTGTGGAGAATGCATGTACTGTTAGCAGCTTTTCATTTCCCTGTGAAAGCATGTACTGGTAAAAAACAACTACCATTATCCAACCATGTGCTAATAGCGACATTAAATATCGTACTGTTTTTCGTACTAGGATGTGACCGACGCAATATTTTATTGTGGATTGTATTACACAAAGGTAGCCAGAATGTAATTTATCAATATACAAGTGTATTTCACACCGATTCTGTCCTCATGTACTCAAAAGTTCCACTTTTTCTCAAAGTGTAAATGCTATTCACTGATGACAGGTCACTCTTTGCAGACGAATATTTATTTTTATCTTTTAAATCAATAATAATACTTTATAACAGTTTAATAATTGTCGGGTCACCAAAAGTTACTTTTTTAACATGCCTATGTCTTATGACACAGAGAAAATTATTGTTTCATGTTCCAAGATTTATAGCCGTTACAGTAGTCAACAAAAAAAACTAAAAACGGTAAAGTTTAGACATTGGTACGCGGATAAGCTGAACATCCACCCTATTCCAGGCCTTTATTGTTTTCTAAATTATTTAGCTTATACGCGAGTATATACTGTGATAATGAAATAATCGGTCTCATTATCAACAATTTTAATAATCAATTATACGCGGTATCGTATCGTCATAATCAGCAAAAAGTGACATTGGTACAGCTTTTAGTGATAATACCTTACTTTTATTTACAATTTTTATATATCTTTATCGCATACATGTTAGACTGTTTTTATAGTTGAGTAAAATGATTGTCAAGGATCCAATAACATTTCAGTTAGACAAAACTGTTGATTTAATGAGATAATTTGGCATAAGTGACATTTTTACGAGATTATAACTTATGAAATAGAACGTTACGTTTTTAAAAGTGCATAGTCTTGCCTGGATTCTAACATTTCAAACAGTATTGATAATACAGGATTATTTTTTTGTTGTTGATGTGTAGTGTTTTTGGATACTGAATTTATCTCGGTGAAGATTATTATTATTATTATTATTATTATTATTATTATTATTATTATTAATTTAGAATAACATCATTAACTTATATATAACTTACATTGTGACCTAGCAATTATAAAATGTACTTTCCAAAAGTAAATGTACAAGGCTAACATGAACTACATAAAGCATTACGGGTATAATAAAAATTAATTAAAGTTTTAGAAGTTGAAATTAAATTTGTCAGATGTAAGACAGTTACCATAGCTACAGATACAAATATTTGTGGTCATAAAGTTAGAATGGTTCATTAAAATATTTGCAGTGCTATGATTTCTTAAAAGCTGATGGGGGTGGGGCAGGAAGTAGAACTGGGCTGATTAATGACTTGGATTCCGCGTTTTAAAATTGCGCTAAGATTAACTGTTAGTAAAGCACATTTTCTGATGAAGTTGTTCATTATTCTGTATAAATTACATTTATTTTCAAAACACCTGAAAAATCTATCACTCAAACAGGTTTCAGCAACCAACACAGTAAACTAAACATTCATTTATTACATCCCTACTTTTTGTTTTCGTATACTGGTTCTTGGAGTGGTGTATAATAGTATTTTGTCAAACATTGAGCTTTGCAATAATGAACCAGACTAACTTAACTGTTGATAAACAAACAAACAAGATTTCTTTTTTTAAAAAGCACATCATTTCATGAGACAGTAGTCTATGTTGAAAATCAATTTATATGTTAAATTAGTAAAATATTGAAACCATGATTTTATTGCAAGTAACAGTGAAACTTCTTATCACCCTTGAGGACACCTCTGCCTTTGAATTCAGGAATTCTCTGAAAATTGTTTTATCCACAGTGGTCCATATCTTGGTTGCCTTGCATCTTTAATTATAATCATGATTGAGTAGGTTAATTTAAGGTAGTTTAATTGGATTATGTACACAAAAACATTTATAACCGTGTTTATTTGATCAGCTGAAATGAATTACATGAAGTATGACTGGGGTCGCTGGTTCTTAAACAAATTGTATTTGTATGCCTTTAAATTGTTTGTTTATTCCACATCATCTTTTTGATTCAAAAGACACAATTAACTTTATAATAGAAAACTACCTGCTTTTTATTTAGTGCAACAATACAACAATATTTTTCACTAGTCCAATATCAAAACACAGCACTTATAGTTTCTCAGAGAAAGTTGCAGACATACCTGTTTCAGTAGATTGAAATATTTACGTTTACTATCAAGAGACTGCATTGCATTTTTGATGATTACACTTTAAAGTAACTAAAAGAAAGTCTAGAACACAAAAAATTATTTAATTGGTACTTATTTATTTAGGTACTGCCTCTGCAAAGCGTGACATTTTCATTGATAAAAAATTTCCTTGAAAATCCTTGATTACATTGTACTAATAAGGTTGTTTTGGAAAGAAAATCTTACAATTGTTTTTAAATTTGATATTTTATGTTGATTAAAAGTTCCAGGTTCTATCTATCAATTATAACGATAAAACGAGTGATATATCAAAGTGTCTTATTACCACTTAAAGTTAGATCTCGAATTTCATCATTAAAAGGAGATCATTGTTTTGGTATTTTCTGGATTAAAATATTGGGTTTGTGAGTTATCAGTACAGGAGTTATCGATGACATTGTTGGAGTGTTTTATTCAATGGAGTGCTATTCGATGGAGTGTTTTATTCCCTCTGCCTTTTGCATTTGTGTTGGAAGTGTCAATGGCTAAGAGAACTCTCACAGTATCAGGTCTCATCAGCTCTTTATGATACAAGACTAGCTGAGACAGTTTTAGTATGTGAAACAGACTACATATGGTATCACCTTACCAATTGTTTTTCCATAGACCTCAATGCTAATATTTGGAGAGATAAATATATTTTCTATCCTAATTTAGCGTGCATCTCACACACTGTTATAGAGGACAATGTTAGATTGTCAATTTGACGATGATAAAACCAGGTACTCCATTGCATTTAAGAGAGATAACTCTGCTGGAACTAGACAGGGGTATGAGTTATCTAGTCACAAAATGCCTACTTTCAGTCATGTGTATTACATTTTCAAAAAATCATAAAAAATACAAAATTTGATCTATTTAGGAATTAACATAAATTCACATGTTGCCAAGAGGCTAAACTTTTTTTTTAATCCTAACAGAAAGTACAACTCTTACATAATCCACCAATCAAAGCTTGTGTTGTTGTTTATTTCTGATTGCAATGGATCCTACACCATAATCTCCACCCACATGGACTTGCGCAATTGGTACCGTTATACCTATAGCAAACCTTGATTTTTCCTATAATCTGTGAAATAGCTCGGGACTATATAACTAACAAATGTACTTAGTCTCGCTTGTCAAAAACAATTTTATGAAGTACTAAGCTATGTTCTATATGATTGTGTATAGAAATGTTATTGAGCTGTTGGAACTCTTGTTTTCATACCTTTGCTTCACTATCAAACTCATGTTTTGAAATATAATGAATTCTTTTAACTATGAGTTGTGTTTTATTCATATTAGCACTTATCAAACTTCACTTTGGTGATATGGGATAAATCACATTATGTCATATTGTTTGGTCAAAGGTCAACGCACTAGTTAGCATGTACCAGTTCTACCCTTAAAGAGACATTTTGATCTAAAATAAAGGACTTATAATTGTTTCATTAACACAGAAAGTAACAAGAAGGACAGGTGGATATGGCCCAATCTAATTATAAAGTATTCGCTTTGAACACTTTACACTGTCTGCATATGCAAGAGGTCACTAACCTCTAGTCCTCACACAACAATGGTCAAGCTACCCAGCCTCTTTGTCATACAAATAGAAAGCTTGCCTCCTTTGTGTAGTGCATACAATTGATGCAATAAGCCAATCTGACACCAAATAAAGTAGATAACAGCTTTTCTAAGTGGTTATCATGGATTTTGGGGTGAAAATGGGGACTAAAATACAGAAAAAGGCTCAAGTTTAACAATGAGTATAGTGAGTCCAATGGATTTAAAAACAGGAGAAAAGTATGTATCTAAATGGGAGATGTAGCTAATGATACTGGAATTAAAGGAGACACAAGCAGCAATGAGAAAAATTTGAAGCGAGAGCTTGATGATGTTACCTTGGACAATATTTGGAGGCAGTGGTCCATAGGTACAGGGACAATAAAAAAGGCACCTGTGCTATAACATCCCTTACAGGCACCAAATATCAGGTGATATGGTGTTCATTCCCAGCTAATATAAAAGGGTGAATAATATAGATAATATAGATGCATGTAATTCATATTTCTTCTAAATAAGAAATTAATAATAATTGGCTTCAGTTAGGCAGAAAAATATCTAAAGGAAACAAAGCATGTTGGATCAGTTTTCAAACTTGTAAACTTTACTTGGAGAAATTATTAAAGTACTTCTTGTTAAATTTGCATCAAGACCGAGGGCTAATATGATACTTCATAATTTTTTTCTTATATTCATTCACCATCACTAACATTGTGGATTTCTATTTATTGAAATTTTATGTCTGATGTAAGGGAGATAACTGAATTGTATACATAAGGTTTTGTACTTTTTATTTCCTCCAATATATTATCCATGCAATACAGATACACATGTATTAACTTCAATGCAATTAAATTATCCAAAAATGTATTACCGATAAAGCGAGAACCTAAAATCCAGGATTATATATGTAGTGGAGACCTCAAGAATGATTATGTAACTAACTAGAGAATCGCATTTATAATTTAAAGACACAAAAGTTTACAAAAAAGACAATTAGAGCAGGACAATTAAAATCAAAATCGGAAGTAATACCATATCTTTAGCAAACTACCTAAAATACTTATACCAGAATATTCTTTATGGTACAAGTGAACTATCTACACATGGACCAGGAATGTCCTCTATCCTGGTCTATAACATGCTTTACAAGAACAAAAAAGTTGTATTTTATCCATGATTTTTCATCTTTTGCGCATGAAATAGTCAATATTTGGCTAAAATTAACTATATTAACTTTACATAACCTTTTTTTTGCCTGTATGCTAATATTGGAGCTGACTACACAGTCACAAAGCCACCAGTCTATATATGCTATAGATATAGTTACAAAAGCCCCATTCCAAAGCTAATGTGTGTTATTTTCTACATTTTCTAAGTAAAAGTCTGTCAATATTAGACCAAAACATCTCAATATCCATTGTTTAACCAAATTACACTATGACAGTATAGAAGTGGTGGCTATGTATACTCGTTACTAGGGATACACTGTGAATCTGGTATTATCTTTTAGGTATCACGGTACCAATTGTTTTTCCATAGACCTCAATGCTAATATTTGGAGAGATAAATATATTTTCTATCCTAATTTAGCGTGCATCTCACACACTGTTATAGAGAACAATGTTAGATTGTCAATTTGACGATGACAAAACCATGTACTTCATTGCATTTAAGAGAGATAACTCTGCTGGAACTAGACAGGGGTATGAGTCATCTAGTCACAACATACCTATTTTCAGTCATGTATATTACATTATAAGCTCCACCCACATGGACTTGCGCAGTTGGTACCGTTATACCATATAATGCTGACATGGAATGGGTGTTGACAAACACTGATGATGGTTTAGGCATTTGAAGTCAACAATGCATTGATGTAAAAGTTCATAAACATATTCAAGTACATGTTCTTGATATCACTTCATCTGTTGGATGCTTTATTAGTCATCAGAGACTCTGCCACAACCTTTACACATCCCCTAAAGATAGCGACTGTTTTTGTGATATTTTACCGTACATCCTCTAGTATGCACCACAGGCAACACAGGCAAGAAGATTTTCCTCCTTGGTGTCGTAATGCATACCGTTTAATCAGACCGCAGATCATGATGATGATGCCTTTTACACTGTGGTGTAAACATTATTATGAGAATGACAATTTAAGTCCTCAAACCATTGTGCAGACTATGACATCACAGACTATGACACCACTCAATCACCACTCAGAACTTAGTACAGTGTACTGGTAAATAATTCCAAGCATGGAGGTTTACCACACATAAAAGACTATTGATGTTCTCAAACCATTGAGTTTATTATGTTACGTGCTTAGGCTCGAATAAGCAGCAACACAGAAAGAGTGAAAACTAACAAGCTTGTAAAATTTTAACAATTATTTTATTATGTACAATTATTTTTATAAAATAATTAAACTTACGGTTTTAGAGAATCAAATCCAACAAATATAGAATTCACAAAATAATCCACTAATGGAATTTCAAGTCCTAATAAATAAATGTTCTAATAGTTCCAGGTTCGAATCTTGGCGATGTAATAATCCAAAATGGCTGACAATGTCACGTGATGCAGTTCTTGTTTTTAAATCATCCAGATGAAATTATGAAACATATGTCCTTTTACAGATAAATAGAATAATTATTCTTTTCCAACAAATTGACACAGTCCAGAACAAGATATTAAACTCTAACAGAAAATACACAACTTCTTTAAAATAAGCCCAAATTATATTCTACCAATGTCAGCTTCTAAAAAACACAGCTATATATATATTGTAATTCCCTCGTAAACAAGAGGAATCATGTGAGTCTGGAAGGTCATGGAAAAAGTACCTTCTTCAAGTCACGTAGAGATAGAATGAACCAGAAAGAAAAATCAGCCACTAATAAAATGC
Source organism: Unio pictorum (assembly GCA_030141615.1). Classification (NCBI taxonomy): domain Eukaryota; kingdom Metazoa; phylum Mollusca; class Bivalvia; order Unionida; family Unionidae; genus Unio; species Unio pictorum. The sequence goes on from JARLTB010000610.1 coordinate 1,040,423, forward strand.
TGTCCCCAAAACAAACCAGTAAAATTTAAGACTTGTTGACAATGTCTAAAGCAAGGTCAGATATTGAGGTAACCAAGCCAAGGTCGGCCTGTTTACCAGAAAAGTCCAGGTCAAGTGAATTTTCTAGAAAAATTTCCCATTTAAATAATAATAAACCCTAACTGACAAATTTGGATTTAATAATTAAAAATAAATAAAATTAAATCCAATAGCCGTAACAATTATACCACAAGAAGGCCTTAAGGTGAATGCTGAATCAGACTGGAGTGCACTGAGGTCAGTCATGTACAAGTCACCTATCACCAACATTTGTAAAAACGTAACAAAAAATAAAGACTGATTTGTGAGAAAATTCAAACAAAATGATGCTAGTGATAAAAGCAAAGAATGCAGCCTGCCTAGAAAACAAAATACACCCAAGATTAAACTTCAGACTTTCGAACTGGCAACAACTGCAGAGCAGAAGACAGCCAGTGTATAGTAAAATATATTCATGTAAACAACTTTCTTTACATTTATTTTATAACAGAAATTATAAATTGGGACTGGGTTGTGGAAGTGGAAGTATCATAAGTAATTTTTTACCAGCCATTATGTATGTATATTTTAACATTGTATCTAATTGTAAAGTAGAATCTATTCATGTAATTGTTATATATGCATGGATGGGGGTAGGTATCATAACTGAGCATTGACCAGCCATTGCACATTTGTTTGTGAATACTGCTTGTGTGTAGAGTGTAAATTGATTTATCTGCACTTATTTGTTTATAAGAACTTTCGACTTATGGGGATAGGATTGGAAGTGTGTTTGATTTATGAGGATAGGATTGGAAGGGTTTGTTTGATTATGAAGATAGGATTGGAAGGGTTGTTTGATTTATGAGAATAAGATTGTAAGGGTGTGTTTGATTTATGGGGAGAGGAATGTAAGAGTATGTTTGATTTATGGGGATAGGATTGTATGGGTGTGTTAGATGTATGGGGATAGGATTGAAAGGATGTGTTCGACTTATGAGGATCGGATTGGAAGTGTGTGTTTGTATGAGGATAGGATGTATGTACCCACATCTGTCATTGTATACAGATCTGCTAGCTCTTACGATTTTGCTGCAAGTTTTATGAAAATTATTCTTAAAATACAGACTTGTGGTATACTACCATTATTAATGGAAAAGTTGTGTTGATGAAAAATCGGGATAATTAGTTTCTCCATTCTTGGGGGGATCCAGGTTTCATCTTAGAATTAGTGAAATTAGTCAGAGAACCAGACTTAAATTTACAGTAGCACCCCAGACTCTTTAAACTGCACATATTTGTTCATGTGAAATATCTGCATGCTCAAACTGTTGATTATAGAATTTAAAAAATGGCATCCAGAAAGTGATGCATGTTTAAGACGAAAAGGATTATGAGCTTTTAGAAAAGTATTAATAATTAACATAGAAGAATAAAAAGGAGCATTCGGATTCTTGTGAATAAAAATGGGAAGCAACACAATTATTTTTACTGGATATCATATGCCAATTGAGTGTCTTGTGGTGGGAGATATGATGGCCATCGTCATGTTAAATGGAAAAGAATTTCCATGTATTATGTCAAGCTGAGAAAGTAACAAGCCACTGAGCTGCGTAAGGTTTGGAACTAGAGTTTGTGCAACTGTACTAGGGGTAAATAAAGTGTACACTTACTTTACAAACTTTTCAGTTAAACATAATGTTTATTGTTGTTGCATTGAACTTTTAATTAATGCTTTCCAGCTTTGCAATAGCAGTTATTGATATTTGGTTACACCTTAAAGACAACTGGTCTATCATACAGGAAAGAAAAACAACTGCCTTACTGAGATGAAAATTATTACCTTTCAAACACATTAATTATTTCTACCACTTAAAAAAGTTTGACAGGACATCAAGATTTTTTTTTGAACTTGTCATTCATCCTTGGGAAAAATGTCTCTTTCAATTTCTCGCATACATTATTTGCCAGATTTAACTATATCTTTAGGGTTGTATTCAGCAATATGTTTTGAGAAATACGATAATACAGTGCATGAGAAGAGGAAATTATGTTAATTGGAACTGACTTCATTTTTGAATGTGTATACTATTTTCTTTGTAGCTCACCGCAGAACATTATACAGACTATATGACGTGGGTAAGTATGTTTTCGTTTTTTAACATCTTGGTCATATTATGCTGATACATATTTTCATTCCATAAATCACAAAGTTTGTTTCCACTTTGGAGTTGTTTAAGACTGGCTGAGACGTAACCAAACGAAAGTTCAGTTCTTCCTTTACCTTTACTCAAAAGCAGTTTTTGCCAGTATGATGGCTCTCCATATTTAAGTGTCAGTATTTATGTTTGGCATGTTTCTTTTATTCTCTGTTGTATACAGATTGTCTAATAATTATTGCCATCATATCCAGTAGTAGAAAACTTAAACTGGTCAAAGTCAGTATCAGAACTAGCATTATGCAAAGTTGTGTCTTTAGCTATTACATCAAAATTCGTCAGTTTCTCAATTTATTACTTAATGGATTGTCATTAACATTAAACGGTTACATGTTTAGGCTGTAATAAACAGTAACAAAGAATAAATTCAAAACTACAAGATTTGTAAAGTTTAAAACATAGTTTACTTCAGATCCTAGAAAAAGAATGGAAAAAATGGAAAAAAAGATAATTCAAAAATATTCTAGAATTACATTTTATCAGTCCTATTATTAATAAAATGTTCTAATAACTCATAATGGAGCCCAATGAAACTCCAAGATGGAAGGCCATGATATATGCTTTATCTTGTACAGTACTGTTGTCTACAGTTCCTTGAAGAACCACAAGAAATAACACTCTGTTGTTTGAATTCCGAATTAAATATCAAGAAATGTCTTTGTCCAAGATTTCTGAATGAGCACTCAAATATTTCCAGAGAACTGAATTAATCTTTTAGAATCCATATAGTTGGAAGAAAATTTAAAACAAAACTCTAAAACTCTAAACTGGTCACAACAGAAGAAACAATTTGACATCAAGTGTTTAAAAGCCCAAATAAATATTATTTCACAAAAGATCTCTATTAAATGTAACTTTTGTACAATTTTGGAAATTGAAACAGTGTTTCTGTTATTAGGTGATTATGAAAAGATTCAGGTCGAACTTAAGTTTCTAAAAAAATGTTAAATCACTTAAATAAGATTTCATTACAATAACATGTAAAAAATGTAAAACAAACACACAAAAAAAGAATTAAATTGAATCAGATTTACATAACATGTCTTTTGCTAACAAACCTGTATTTCTGACTTTATTATTTAATGGAAGATCATTTACATATTAAAACATTAAAGAGAGAGAGAGAGAGAGAGAGAGAGAGAGAGAGAGAGAGAGGACCTAAAACATAGGCTTGATGGATATTTTAATTAATAGTATAGGTTTGTGTGTTTAATTGGAAATGGGTTTTGCTTCTGTTCTTTATATAGTTTTGATCCGAACCAGATTATCAAAAGAAAACAAATCTTGTGACAGTTTAGTTTTTTTGTCAGAGATATTAATGGTCAGCCATGTCAAAGGTTTTCTTGTAGTGAGAAAATCAATTCTCGTCCAAGAACCAGTAACGTTTTGAATAGTACAATGTTCATTTGCTGAGTTATGTTTCGTGTAAGAATTTTTTTTAAAAGAAGTGATAATTAAACTTGTACCGATTAATTGTCCGTACTCATAATTGGGCCGATTATTAGAACAATCGGTATAATCGGTATTGGAAGAAATAATCGGTGCCGATGTAAACAAATTTAGAAACAAAAATTCAGTCATAACATTCATCTTGACATGGCTTGAATTTTAAATCAAAATTAAATACAGTCCTACCCGTTTATATTGACATCACTTATATCGACAAGCCACCTATGTTGACAAAAAGTCCCAGTCCCTTGGTCTACTATTACTACCAAATTGTCATGCTTATGTCGACATCTAGATAAAAGATAAACGTACATGTCAACAGAAGCCTTTGATCACAGCTTGAACAAATCCTTTGTTTTCTAATCATCTATGTCGACAAGCTGCCGGGTTTCAGCCCATTCCTTGTTCAACAATTAGTTGATCTTGCCGCCAGGCTTTAAATGTCGCGGTAGGATTTAAAAAAAGAACCCCCAAGTACAACCACCCTAGGTTTATGTTTCGTACTATAAAGCTGGCCTCTCGCGCAACTTAAAAGATGTGTAATCTGATCAATGCTTGCATTTTCCAAAGAATGCACAGAGGTATAGCTAAGATTTTAAAACTAGGGCTTTCAAGAGTACCACCAGTAAACTTTGCAGTCCCCAACCAGAAGCAAATTGGGCATACCTGAAATGGCTATATTTCCAGACGAGTAGAAACAACACTGACATGTAGCCCTTATTTGCCCATTAGAATGAGAGTGAATTGTCAGGTCAAGATAAGGTCTTATTCCAAACACCAAGTTGGGCATCATGCATAGTGTTCCACGTGAAATGTCAGTTCTAGCAACTTCTAACACAGTTGAATTTAATTTCAATATTCGCCAATTAGCAATTTAACCCTTCTTGTTAAAGTTTGCAAACAGCATTTTTTTCTAACTCTCAACATGTCTTGATTTTGAGGTCACAAGCCCTACTTAGATTGCTACACTTGGAAATGAAAACAATAATGTAGGCGAAAGTTATTGATTTGATGTACTCTTCTTATACACAATGGGTCATTCTACCTCTAAAATCAGTCCTCGTAAATATCATCACAATTTCTCACCCCTCTGCAGCTAGTCAAGCCTTTGATCTTGCTGTCTATCTTGTGGGCCATGTTCTTGAGATGTACAGCTATAATGACAACATGTACAACTGTGGGTCTTTCAGCCTCTGAATTTTCTGATTGTAAACAGCTAAAATGATCAATTGATCAACACATTTTCCCACTCAACAGGTGATTGAAGCAGGATTAGCAAGCCCTTAAATTTGACGTCCAGCAAATTGATACGTACTGAGGACTCCGGTATACTTTATTGTCTGAATCCCAGATATAAAAAATGCGTTCAGATACGCGTGATTACGCTTTTCCGAGTCCTTTGAAAGTGATTGGTGATTAAAACAAATTTATTTTGCTGTGAAAGTTTTATTTTAACTTTTTTTTACATTTGTGATGGCTACCAACAGCAATGTAAAATGTAAATTAAATTTACAATCTCTGGAAACTAAATATGTGGCTGTTAAATAAGTTGAGAGCTGAACATCTCGCAAAGAGGTCTGTGAAATTGTTTCGTTTTAAAATAACACCCGTTCAGGAAGGACGAAAGCTCTCAGGTCTATAAAGAAAGACCACGTTGAAGGTAAATGTGCTCCCCAAAGGAAAAATCGAAAGACGGCTACATTTGTAGACCTTGAGGAAGCCACAAAATGGTTTAATGAAGCATTGGCAGGAATAACTTAGTGTAGAGAACTTCGCTGCAACAAATGGTTGGTTCAGTCACTTTAATGTTCTTCATAGCATCTGATACAAACGTACTTGTGGAGAATACATATACTGTTGACAGCTTTTCATTTCCCTGTGAAAAGCACCATCCCCTTGGTAGCCTCAATAAGATCGGAAAAGAATGACCAAAATCAAGGTCAGTTTAAGTGTATGTACACGAAGCATGTACTGGTAAATAACAGCTACCATTATCCAACCATGTGCTAATGCCGACATTAAATATCGTACTGTTTTTCGTACTAGGATGTGATCGATGCAATATTTTATTGTAGATTGTAATACACAAAGGTAGCCAGAATGTAATTTATCAATATACATGTGTATTTCACACCGATTCTGTCTTAATGTACTCAAATGTTCAACGTTTTCTCAAAGTGTAAATGCTATTCACTGATGACAGGTCACTCTTTGCAGACGAATATTTATTTTTATCTTTTAAATCAATAATAATACTTTATAACAGTTTAATAATTGTCGGGTCACCAAAAGTTACTTTTTTAACATGCCTATGTCTTAGGACACAGAGAAAATTATTGTTTAATGTTCCAAGATTTATAGCCGTTACAGTAGTCAACAAAAAAAACTAAAAACGGTAAAGTTTAGACATTGGTACGAGGATAAGCTGACCCCCCACCCTATTCCAGGCCTTTATTTTTTCCTAAATTATTTAGCTTATACGCGAATATATACCATGATAATGAAATAATCGGTCTCATAATCAGTATCGGCAATTTTAATAATCAGTTATACACGGTATCGGCATAATCGGCAAAAAGTGACATTGGTACAGCTTTAGTGATAATACCTTACTTTTATTTACAACTTTTGTATATCTTTATTGCATACATGTTAGACTGTTTTTTTCAGTTGAGTAAAATGATTGTCAAGGATCCAGTAACATTTCAGATAGACAAAACTGTTAATTTAATGAGATAATTTGGCATAAGTGAGATTTTTACGAGATTATATCTTATCAAATAGAACGTTAGGTTTTTAAAAGTGCATAGTCTTGCCTGGATTCTAACATTTCAAACAGTATTGATAATACAGGATTATTTTTTTTGTTGTTGATGTGTAGTGTTTTTGGATACTGAATTTATCTCGGTGAAGATTATTATTATTATTATTATTATTATTATTATTATTATTATTATTATCATTATTATTATTATTATTATTATTATTAATTTAGAATAACATCATTAACTTACATATAACTTACATTCTGGCCCAGCAATTAAAAAATGTAGTTTCCAATAGTAAATGTACATGGTTAAGATGAACTACATAAAGCATTACGGATATAACAAAAATTAATTAAAGTTTTAGAAGTTGAAATTAAATTTGTCAGATGTTAGACAGTTACCATAGCTACAGATACAAATATTTGTGGTCATAAAGTTAGAATGGTTCATTAAAATATTTGCAGTGCTATGATTTCTTAAAAGCTGATGGGGGTGGGGGCAGGAGGCAGAACTGGGCTGATTAATCACTTGGATTCCGTGCTTTAAAATTGCGCTAAGATTAACTGTCAGTAAAGCACATTTTCTGATGAAGTTGTTCATTATTCTGTATAAATTACATTTATTTTCAAAACACCTGAAAAATCTATGACTCAAACAGGTTTCAGCAACCAATATATATTACTATAAAGAAAATCTGTGTTTAAGTGAGTGACTCTCACCTTTGATAGTTTCTAAGGAAGAAAACCCAATGTTCTAAACGTTTTGGGTGTGTTAATCAACAGACATTTGCAAATATTTTGACACATTGGCTTTTCCCTAACTATGAGTTTATCATTGATTAAATAAAGTATATAAATAATGCTACTTTTGATTATTATAAAGGAAATTTATTGTCTCTTACTTAATGTCGATTGTATTTTTATTTCCAGAGACGTTTTATGAAACGTCGTAAACTTGGTCAGAAGTGCTTAAGAGAAATCCGCTGTTATCTGAGTGACAAGCCATCCATAGTTCACTTGGTTGACAAGGATTTTGCCATTGACAACACGGATGAGGACAGTGAATTGGAGGAGTTGAAAAGGATAATTTTCGAAGTGGCTTCACAGCAGCCATACTGGGGAGAGCAGATACCCACTCGGTGGTTTCTTCTAGAACAGCAGCTGATGAAGCTTAGGGATGCTGGAGTGAAGGTACACATTTAAATGCTTGATTACCAACATCAGTGCTGTTTCCATGAAACCCTAGGATTACTGGACCTTAAAGGCCAAGTTTGAGTTGTCATCTTGTTCAGAACAGAGGCTGCTCGAATGTGTTATGATGAATTATGAAATGGTTCATATTTCACTTTATAATTCAGATACATCTACATAAATCTTATATTCCACTGACATAATTCCTTCATTTGCATTGCATGAATGATAGTGGATTAAGGGCACTGAATTATTCAAGTGAGACACCTCGGCTGATTGTTGAACTCGATGAATATCATTCTGCCATTCTTTTCTCTATAACACACCCCCTCCTTTGCTTCAAAGAAATAGTTTTAAAAAGAAAATTATTGTATTAACTTGGCTTATTAGTTGTATGTCAAGACAATTGAAAATTTGCCCTGTTCAATTCATAGACAATAACAGCATTTATATTTTTTGTTCTCTGCACTTTAGTACAATTGCAAATGTATAAATTTTTAAAAGAACACTCCATTTTCCTGATTTGAAGCATGAAAGCATAACCGTCTAATTCTGCCGACTGTTGATTCTGTATTGAGAAAAATGCATTGTCTATTCTAGTAGCTTTATACAGTTTCAAACGTTGCTGGACATCATCTGAAAGTACAGTAGAGCCTGTCTTGATTGACCACCTCCTTTGTCAAAAATGAATGGTTTCTCAAGATAGATGGTCTCATAACAAGTCACAGTGCTATTTAATCAATAAATGTGTGCACTGAGAATGTGGTCTCTCAAGACAGGTGGTCTCACATAGCAGTGGTCTTTCAAGACAGGTTTTACTGTACCATATGAAGAATTTAAGACTGAACTGTGACAAAGGCTATGGTATTCACAAATGAAGATGAGAAACATTTTAAAAAGAGAAGCATATGCCATATATATATATATATATATATTTATATATATATATATACATACATACATATATATATATATATATATATATATATATATATATATATGAAGAGCATGACGGTGAAGTTTCAAAGTGTTTGACCATAATTAATTGGCAGCATTGTGTTGAGGCTGCATGCTTGTGCAAATATTCATTCAGAATGGTTCACTAAGAATTGAAATGATGAAATATTCATTTTACATTGAATCAATTATAGTACAGTGATGTTGACTACATCGAGTCTTGTAGCAAAATGAAAATCATACTTTGCTAACACTTCAATGTCAGAGAGATGTTCAGAATAAGATACATTTCTGCAAAATAATATCTAGTATTATGAATACTTTGATAGTTTTCATAGATTTGATGAAGAAATGCTGTCTTTTATCAAACTGATTTACAGAACCTTTAATGACTAATTTATGTCTGGTGATATCACACTCAAACCTGAACATATTCAATGACCTTTGAACAGACCTTCCAGTCCATATCAACTGTATGTCTTTCTGAAAAATAGCAAAGAACACAAATAGGATTGGTACATGAAATCAAGATATTTATTGATAATTGGACCATAATTAATACTAGAAGTTTTGCACTGCCATCAGTTGTAAATTTTTTAGAGAGCTTGCCATTAGCATTCCACTGGGTGTTGATTCTTTAAAGGGGTTTCCAAATTCTTCCTTTACCAGACGTGATATCATTGTACTAAATACATGGGTTGCCATGTACAGGCAAGTATATGCTAAAAAATTGTTGTTATGATCACAAACTCACAGAAAAATAAATTCTGTACATCTGACACTGTAATATAGTACTATTGGCAAAATATGTCTTGATCATAAAAATCAGAACTATATATATACACACAACTCAATGTACTCCAGTTAATATGATCACAGTATATCTCATCCCAGGCATTCCAATCAATAAACCTGATCTTGAATGGGTTACCTGCACCTTTTGTTCTAATTAAGGCAGCAACCTTTAAAATCGGATTCACATAGTAATATGCGTGAAATATTCTGTTGTTTTGTGTTCTTAGCAGAAGGATGGTGGGAATTGACATCAAAGTAATGGGCTTTCCACACGCAAACTTCATATTTTATTATTTAGAAAAAATGACCTACATTAATCCTAATGACGTTTGGTAGCAGAATAGTGATGGGAATTGACCCCACACCTTTTAGCCTAATACATTAATTAACTCCACTTGTACTGCCAAAGTAAGGACATAAAAACCTGAAGGGTGGGTTATTATGAACAGCTTTTAAATTGTGAAATGGGGCCTAGTTCTCATGGGCAGGGAAGTTCAAGGACCCAGATTCCATGTGGAAAAGACAAGGGCCAATGTTAATGCCATAATTATCAACTGTTTCATGCCAGGAAAATTTGATATCATAATTATTGCATTTTTTTGTTTATAAAAAAAATGTGGCAACAAATATTTTCTTTCTTTTCTGCCTGAACATACACATATCTAAATTATCTAAATTCATTCTGTTTCAGAAAACATAATGACAGGCTTTGGAAACTAAACCAATCATACAATATATATATATATATATATATATATATATATATATATATATATATATATATATATATATATATATATATATATATATGAAGTTATACAGTGAAGTGCCAGTATGTATATTAAAAAATAATGTCTGGCAGGTACATGACACAACATTATGATAAACATTAACTCATACAGTTAATTACCAGGCAACTACACTATACATACAACCTTATGATATATCTGTAGTCATAGTGTAGTATCAGTGTGTATTTAAAATACATATGTCCAGGTATCTTTACACATATAACATTGTATTATATTAAAAATATCAGTGTAAATGAAAATACATATGTCCAGGTATCTTCACACATATAACATTGTATTATATTGGTTGAAGCATACAGCAATGTACCAGTATGTATATCATTGAATATAAATTGCCACTGCTACTTGATATTTTTGTCTATTCAATTTCCATCTGGAAGAAAATACTAATATTTTTTATTAAAACAACCCATTCAAATATGATGTAACATAACATATTTTGATATGTTCCCTTTTGGTTTTAGTGATTATCTGTTAAATTATTCATATATCAACTCTTATCAGAACAACTGTATCTGTACCTTTTTGACCTTCATTGTCACATAAAGCTTTATTTTTTAAAACAAGGAAAAATTCAAACATGGGCTTGCTATGTCATATTTTTAAATAACATTATGAAATTGTATACTAATAAGCCACATAAGGAATGAAGAGGCCGTAAACTAGAAATGCAAATGGTATTAACATTTGTAGAGCATTGTGTATATCAGTCATAATCCCTTGATTTATCATCATCAATATTTACACAATTTTGATTATCTTTCATAAATGAATTGTACATATAATGTGTATTTGCTGATAAGGGTAGCAAAAATAACCATAATTGAGCAAAATATTGTATTCTGCTAGGCCACTTATCACCACTTTCTTCTGTCAACTGTATCTAGAACAAAACAAATTTCTTCTTATTGGTATCTTATTATATTTTGCTGTTGATGCCTGTCTGATCATTGACATTGTAGCCTGCATGTCTACACATGCTCTTCTTGATGGAAGAATTAAGTCTGAAACTAGATTATATCACAGTTGTTGTTGGATGTCTGACACTCGTCTGTTGCATACACATGCTATTATTTATGTATTTCTGATATCTGGCATTGTAGCCTGTAGCATACTCATACTGTTATCGATGGATGACTGATGTTTTACACTGTAACCTGTAGTGTATACATGTTGATGGATGACTGATGTTTTACACTGTAACCTGTAGCATACACATGCTCCTGTAGATGGAAGACTGATGTCTGACTCTGTACCTTGTGGCATACACATGTGTTTGTTGATGGATGTTTGATGTCTGACACTGTACAAAATGTAGCATACACATGCTTTTGTTGATGGATGACTGATGTCTGACACTGTACCTTGTAGCATACACATGCTTTTGTTGATAGGTGCTTAATGTCTGACACTGTACCTTGTGGCATACACGTGCTTTTGTTGATGGCTGTTTGATGTCTGACACTGTACCTTGTGGCATACACATGCGTTTGTTGATGGATGACTGATGTCTGACACTGTACTTTGTAGCATACACATGCTTTTGTTGATGGATGACTGATGTCTGACACTGTACTTTGTAGCATACACATGCTTTTGTTGATGGATGACTGATGTCTGACACTGTACCTTGTAGCATACACATGCTTTTGTTGCTGGATGACTGATGTCTGACACTGTACCAAATGTAGTATACACATGCTTTAGTTGATGGCTGTTTAATGTCTGACACTGTACCTTGTGGCATACACATGCTTTTGTTGATGGCTGTTTGATGTCTGACACTGTACAAAATGTAGCATACACATGCTTTTGTTGATGGATGACTGATGTCTGACACTGCACCTTGTAACATACACATGCTTTTGTTGATAGGTGTTTGATGTCTGACACTGTACCTTGTGACATACACGTGCTTTTGTTGATGGCTGTTTGATGTCTGACTCTGTACCTTGTGGCATACACATGTGTTTGTTGATGGATGTTTGATGTCTGACACTGTACAAAATGTAGCATACACATGCTTTTGTTGATGGATGACTGATGTCTGACACTGTACCTTGTAGCATACACATGCTTTTGTTGATAGGTGCTTAATGTCTGACACTGTACCTTGTGGCATACACGTGCTTTTGTTGATGGCTGTTTGATGTCTGACACTGTACCTTGTGGCATACACATGCGTTTGTTGATGGATGACTGATGTCTGACACTGTACTTTGTAGCATACACATGCTTTTGTTGATGGATGACTGATGTCTGACACTGTACCTTGTAGCATACACATGCTTTTGTTGCTGGATGACTGATGTCTGACACTGTACCAAATGTAGTATACACATGCTTTAGTTGATGGCTGTTTAATGTCTGACACTGTACCTTGTGGCATACACATGCTTTTGTTGATGGCTGTTTGATGTCTGACACTCTACAAAATGTAGCATACACATGCTTTTGTTGATGGATGACTGATGTCTGACACTGCACCTTGTAGCATACACATGCTTTTGTTGATAGGTGTTTGATGTCTGACACTGTACCTTGTGACATACACGTGCTTTTGTTGATGGCTGTTTGATGTCTGACACTGTACCTTGTGGCATACACATGCGTTTGTTGATGGATGACTGATGTCTGACACTGTACTTTGTAGCATACACATGCTTTTGTTGATGGATGACTGATGTCTGACACTGTACCTTGTAGCATACACATGCTTTTGTTGCTGGATGACTGATGTCTGACACTGTACCAAATGTAGTATACACATGCTTTTGTTGATGGATGACTGATGTCTGACACTGTACCAAATGTAGTATACACATGCGTTTGTTGATGGCTGTTTGATGTCTGACACTGTACAAAATGTAGCATACACATGCTTTTGTTGATGGATGTTTGATGTCTGACACTGTACAAAATGTAGCATACACATGCTTTTGTTGATGGATGTTTGATGTCTGACACTGTACCTTGTGGCATACACATGCTTTTGTTGATGGCTGTTTGATGTCTGACACTGTACAAAATGTAGCATACACATGCTTTTGTTGATATTGGTTTGATGTATGACACTGTACCTTGTAGCATACACATCCTTTTGTTGATGCTGTACCTAATGTAGCATGAACATGCGGTTTTTGATGGATGTCTGATGCTATATTATGTAACATATTGCTGTTGATGTCGGACATTGTAGTCTGTTGGATCATTGAAGGATACATGAAACATAATTGAAGTAATTAATCCAAGATATAAGCTTTCATGGATATTGGCAAAGTCATAGTTGTTTGATCTGGCATACACAGGTGGGGTCTTTTTTGTTGTGAAACTGACAAGGTCATCAGTATGTATTGTTATATATTGATACAGAATGGACAACCGAGCTGATTAAGCCTGTTCATAAATCCCTTTGATACTGTCAATATCATAAGTGTATTCTGTAACAGTGTAGTATAGACATGTAGTTGTCATGGATCCAGAAAGTACAACAAATTACCTTTGTGGTCAGGTCATGTGATATGTTCACTTGAATAATGACATGGTCATTCATGTAACCTGTAGCATACTCAGTTTGTTCTTGATGAATGCAGGACACATTCCTGATGTGCTCAAGGTAAACTATAAGCTCACATGCATTTAGGTAACGTTCAGTGAAGATATACATCTACTTGAATATTGGCAAGGTCGTCAAATTAAAATATCCATATCTAGTTAAAGATTAGCTTGATCAAATTAGAATAATATATATCACTGTGAATACTGACAAGGTCAAATTAAAATAACTATATCTAGTTGAATATTAGTTTGATCAGATTAGAATAATATATATCGCTGTGAATACTGACAAGGTCAAATTAAAATATCTATATCTAGCTGAATATTAGCTTGATCAGATTAGAATAATATATATCGATGTGAATACTGACAAGGTCAAATTAAAATATCTATATCTAGTTGAATATTAGCTTGATCAAATTAGAATAATATATATCGCTGTGAATACTGACAAGGTCAAATTAAAATATCTATATCTAGTTGAATATTAGCTTGATCAAATTAGAATAATATATATCGCTGTGAATACTGACAAGGTCAAATTGGATCTTGCTAAATAGCAATTGTATAACGTAAAAACACTGTGCCAAGATTACATTTTAAAAGCAGTTGAGTATTTTAATCATATATTCAGTATGCTAAACAAGTACTTTGTCAATGTGTAATTGCAGGTGATTTCTCACAGTGACGTGGAAGAGTTAAACAAGGAAGGAACTATCCAAATTAAAGAAAGTGAAGAAATGGATCTGTTTCTTAAATATCTGCATGAAACAGGAACAATCATCTACTTCAGGTAAGATAATAAGACAGTATGATTAAATTGTATGAGACTATAACCTATCTGTATGGTCGTTTAAATGTTGTATTGACATGTTGCTAATACCAAACCTGCTGACCTTGAAGTATGGATGTGCTAAATGATGGAAAAATATAGATTCAATGTAAAACTGCTGTCACATCACATTATTTACTTATTGGGATTTAATCTGTATTTAGGTTTTATTCAAGATTAAGCAGAGTTTTTCATGGAACCAGGCTTACTTTACACGAACACATCAGAAGCAGTTAATGTCTATGCTTTTCATTGTAACAGAATTGTTACCGAGTGGATGGTGGATTAAATTAACAACACAAACACAATGTGTGAAAGAAAATATAAATTTATGAAATAAATTATTAATGAAAAATAATGATGTATCAACACAATAACTCATGCGTTCAACCCACAATTACACTCACAACCATTCACAATACATGAATAAATTAAATATTAATACAAAATAAAACACAGATACAAAGGAATCTCTTGGACTATACACAGATCCAAGGAACCTTTACAAAAGTTTTATTACCGCAAGTATAAATTGCGATAACAAATACAAAACATCAAACTATACTATTGCACGTATGGATTGCGACAACTAGCACGAACATATACATGTATTTAATCAAGTTGCTAACTTTTATTGAGATTCATGTAATCCCTTGAAATACTATTGTGATTTGAAGCAACTATGTAAATATAACAATGTATTCAATTGTACTACAATTGCAACACACACATGTGTCTCGACCCTGTATAACCGTACGATTCACCAACTGTTGAATCGCCGCCCAGTTTCCCCGAATACCTAGGGTTGACTCAATACTTTTATCGGTCACTTGCCCTTCACGGATCCACCACAGTTATACGTACAGACAGCATACAGCATCTACTAGAACCAACGTTCCCAAATACCTAGATGCCACCCCGGATGTTTACACCTCTATAGACAGCTCCGACACTCAGACTTTTAGATTTCCGGATATTTACACATCACGACAGATGTAGACGGACAGACAATCCGACAGACAGACAGTCAGATACCTCAGTTTGATCTCACAATCAAATGGCACAATTAATCACATTCAGCTACAATTCAGATACGTTCAGAGACGTTCAGCTTCAATTAGATACGTTCAGAGACGTTCAGCTACAATCAGCAACAATTTCAGAGATGCTCCTCTACAATATCAGAGATGCTCCGCAACAATATCAGAGATGCTCCGCTACAATATCAGTTACGATATCAACTACAATAAAGAGACCAAACTAATAAAAGTTTTTTTTTCTAAGACAATCTACAACTTAGATTACGCTATTGCATTTAAAGTCTAATAGTGACTAGTAATTCCAAATATTCCACGTTTAAATCTGCATTGTAATAAAGGCATCATTACATGAAATGATAAACTGAATACAAATTCACAATAAAAAGAAATATAAGTTTAACACTCACCCCTTTGGCTGGAGATAGAATGACGAGCTATCTTTCCTGTGATAAGATACTTTTGGACTCGTAATTATTATCAGAAATGTTCTGCCTTATATATCCTCAAATAGGTGAGCAGAATTCACGGCAAGATTACCGTGCACCCCGTGATTCTAATGTTCCTGACTTCAAGTGATTCGTAGTCAGGCACATGCAAATCGTTACACGCCGTTTACCTTGGAAAAAAACCCACTTATTCACCCCAGGTAACGCATGTACGACGAAACAAAAAAAATGGTGAAATTAGCTTGTAATTCAAGAAATAAATAAATTCAATTTTCGCCTAATTCTGTGACATTCATACAAAATGTTTTCATTATCAAACTGATCCTTAAAGCATTTTTCAAGATGTACAATAAACGAAAAATACTGAATGTGAAAGTGATAACTGCTCACATGGAAAGTTTCAAACAATCATCATAGAAGTGACAAAGGAATATTCAGATTTTTGGGAGTGACAAAGATATGTTTATTGCATGTCCTGCTATACTGATTTGAGGATATCAAATGGCGTGATATATGATTGACTTTGCCGTGTAATAATTTAAAAATAAAAGCAGTAATTTCATTTAGGTGAGAGATCCACTGAGCTCCATGGGATTTGGAACTGCAGTTTTTGAAACAGAACTGACAGTAATTAAGCATGAACTGTACTTCAGAAGATTCTACTTGAATATTTTATTTAATTTCACCGCATCAAAATCTCATAATTTTTCAAATGCATGTTTTATGAACTGACGAGAATAGCAAAATATATTTCATTACTCCTTGTAAAATATTGATCGACGTACAGAGAAATAGAGAATGCTGTTATGGTTAACTCATTTGAAATACAGTTGATGTTCTTGACTGCTTTCTCAAATAACTATAATAGAACACCCTTAATGATATATATGTAACTCACATGGTGTGCAAGGATGTCACAATTGACCCTGCGAAAAAAATCAAGACATCCTCAGTTTTCATAACCCCACCTTAATAACAGAAACATGTTTGTCAAAATAGGTGAGTTTTAGGAGCTCTCTTGAAAGTGATCACTGTCTTTGTGCCTAAGTTAAGTGGGCAATTCATTCTACATTGCTGGGCCCTCATATGCAAAAGAACGATGTCTATATGACTTCGCATTTAATGTGGGAATAATGAGTATACGATTGTCAGAAGAGGAGCATAACTATCTTGCTGGTGTGTACACATGGGAGAGGTCAGATAGGTATGTAGGACTGGAGTCCGTCATTAAACTGTAGCACAGAGAGCAAATTTTGTGTTTGATTCTGGATTGAATGGATAGCCAGTTTAGGATACAGAGCAACGTGGAGGTGTGCTCTGATTGTGGCATTCTAAGGATGACTTGAGCAGCTGTGTTTTGTACCTTTTAAACATTTTGAAGTGGATACTGAGACGAACTGGACATAATTTACTTGCAATAGTCCAGTCTTGAAAGCACTAATGAACACACCAGTGTTTTAGTGGCATCAACTGAAAGATGTCTGCAAATGGAGCTGATGTCTCAGCTCGAGATAAGTAGCCTTGCATATGTTCATGACATGTTGGTGCAATGTGAGAATACTGTCGAGAGTAACACCTAGGTTTCAAATTGACTGTGTGCATATGTTGGTGTTGCTGATATTTATTGTTCAAGGTAAAAGATGTGAATGAGAAAGTCTTTGTGTTGTTATCAGAATGGCCTCAGTTTTATCATCATTCATCTGCAGCTTGTTACATGTCATCCATGATTTCATATCACAAATGCACCTCTCTACACTTTGGATGGTAACGTTGACTTCAATTGAGTGGCAAGATTTGTATATTTGGGTGTCATCAGCATACAATTAGTGAGACACTGGATGATGATCTATGACATTTGAGAATGGCTGATTGTAAAGAATGAAAAGAACTTGTCCAAGAACAGACCCCTGTGGAACATCACAACATAGATTAACTGGGCTGGAGTGAATTCTATTTGTGGACACAATTTGTGTCCTGTTGACTAAGTAAGACTTGAACCACAATAAGGTTGTATTGTGAATGCCAAATATAAGCTGGTGACGATGAAATAAAATATCACGGCTGTAGTGTCGAATACTGCGGACAAATCAAGGAGAGTGAGAACTGTAATCTGTCCACTATCCAATGCAGAGAGAATGTCAATAAATATTTTCAGAATAATAGTTTCAGTACTTTTTACAATGGCGATATGCAGACTAGAATTTGCTAAAAGGCTGTTTGAATTCAGAGGAGATACAAATTGGGTCAGAACAGTTTTTTCTAAGATTTTTTTACATGAGATTAAAACCTGGGCAGTAGTTCTTTAAATCGTTATGATTGAGTGTTTTGTTTGTTCAGCAGAGGCTTTACCATGGCAGTTATGAAAAATGATAGGAATTCCCTGGATGAGAGAGAGAAGTATTAATAATATCATTTAGTGATGGCAATATTGGATCTAAGTTCTCAAGCAGCAGTAATGTTGGAATTGATAAAGTTCACATTACGTTGGTGCACTCTTCATCATGATTGTACATACCAAATCCATAGAGACAGATTCAAATGCTGCTAATGGTTGCCGCTGAAATTATATATCACAATTGTATTGTGATGGGTCAATTGAAACTGTTTTGTCCAGCTTATCTCTAATGGTTTCTACTTTAGCACAGACAAAATTTGCAATCAAGTCTGGAATGTTCACTGGAGAGAAGGTAGTTGAAAGTGGTCTACTTTTGCTACTTGACATTAGTTGTGATCTCGAAGAGCTCTTTGCAGCTGGAACTTTCCGTGATCTTAGTACTGTATTTAGCTAATTTGACTCAGTGACTTAAGCTTGAAGTTTAGATTATAATACATAAAAGAATTTTTACTTATTTTTAAATCATTTGAAATACTATTTGTATGCAACATAAAACAGTTATTACTTAATTCCAAGTCATATGAAAAACCATTTGTATGCAACAAAATTATTTCTTAATTCCAAATCATATGAAATACTATTTGTACTCAACATAAAAGAGTCATTACTTAATTCCAAATCACATTTAAACTGTAAGTATACAACAGAAAAGAATTATTACTTAATTCCAAGTCATATGAAATACTATTTGTATCCTACATAAAAGTTATTACTTAATTCCAAATGAAATGAAATACGATTTATATGCAACATTAAAGAATTATTGCATGATTCCAAATTGTGTGAAGTACTGCTTTTTGTAATTAAAAATACTGATTACCTTATTCCTTATCATTTTAATAAAACAGAGAAGTCAGTAATTAATTTCAGATCGTTTGAAATATTACTTAATTCCAAATGATTTGAAATACTATTTGTATCCAACATAAGATTTATTACTTAATTCCACATGATATGAAATACTATTTTCATTCAACAAAAAAAGAGTCATTACGTAATTCTGAATCATATAAAATACTATTTGTATGCAACATGAAAATGTTTTTGCATAATTCTAAGTCATGTGAAATGCTGCTTTTCATAAATAAAAATAGTCATTACCTTATTCCTTATGATTTGAAATACAACTATCACAAATCAGAGAAGAGTCACTAATTAATTCCATACCCTGTGAAATATATTTTGTTTTCAGTATTGAAGTATTGAGAGACAACATAATATTAGATCCCAAGTGGCTGATTGATGCCCTGAAACTCCTCATCAACGCTCATCCTAACCTACCAGAAAGCCCTGCTGAAAATGAATCTCAATCAGACAGCCCCACTGACAGTGCCATTGGACTGAAATATCGTGACTTCAAAGAGAAAGGAATTCTTTCACCAGAGCTTGTTGGTTCGACCATTTCTTACATTTTGTTGTCTGTTTTAAAAGTATGTCTCCTTATTGTGTTCTTATCATATTGTAAGTTGGATAAAGCATCGTTGTTCATCTATCTGTTTATCCTCATTGTCGCAGTTTATATTTCACTTAGATTAAATTAATTTATCATGTGCAGGTCAGCTATACTATAACATGTACAAAATGGTGTGATAGGTAGTTTGGTGCTAGCAGTATTACTTAATACCTGTCTGCCATTATTTCCAAACACATTAAATAAAATTGATTTAAAGACCATATCACAAATAGTAGAATATAGTAATGAGCTTGTCAGGTAAGAAATATATTACTGAAGGTTTAATGAGCAAATGGCTGCTAGAGTATACCCAGTCTGCCAACAAATTTGCAAAAAATGAGTAGGTAAGGTGGATGTTTGCCTTTATGATGCCACCTTGGAATCCAAGTGCAGTCGATGATGCCTGACCAAAAGAAACATACATGACTACCTATTGGTCTAGCAATGAAGACCACAATAATGTCATAATAATAACAATAATACAGATAACATTGATACTTTAATGAGTGGTGGTAAAAGATTATGGTACAACTAGATAAAATATATTCAGCATTTACATAGAAAAAGAAAGCTGCATTTTGATACATACCAAACATGCTTCACAACAATTGCAAAAAGTGTGTAGGTAAGGTGGATGTCTGCCTTTATGATGCCACCTTGGAATCCAAGCTTCACAATCAAAGCTTAGGAGATGAAACTCATTCTTTAGCATCCCCACCCCTACCACATTTGTATATTCATCTTGTCTTGATTACATAATTATCGTAAGACAGCAGTAGGATCATGTATCCTGTCCCAGGAATGACAGTTTTGACATTTTGTAAATTATTTGACCCTATCTGAAATCATAGCAAGTCTGATTCAGCAATGTGTCACAGCAGGTTTATCTTTTCTAGTAAAGAATTTGTACCTTTATTGAGATGTGAACATTGTCTAGTTAGAATTCTTCAGCAAAACTTAAACTGATATTGGTAAACGTTTGATGGACTCTACAGTTGATGTGATATCTGACAAAAAAAAGAATTGATAGAAATAATAGTAAATAATATTCTGCTTTGGCAGTATTCATATTAAATGCCAGTGTTTAGAAATTTCAAACATCTTTGCAATACCAGTATCATTACTTACTGAATGAAATTCAGTTTGAAAGATACCATATCTGCAGGCTCACTTATGAGTCTCCGGTTAGAGTCATTTGGGGTTTAAAGTTTGTGACCCACAACAGTCGAAACAATACAAAATTATGTCTTAGGTATTTTTAATTCAACATATTCTCAAAAATATCTCACAGATTATATGTTGCTAGAATTATAAATATAAGTTTCTTTTGTTTTCACAGATGCTATCTGGACAAAGGAGAAACATACACAACTTCATGCCAACAAAGATCACCTACTGCTGATAATGGAGCAGTTCAATATTATTGCCAAACCGAGATCATTTAGTGAGATTGGGAAGATGAAGGTCAGTTGATATGAATGTTCAAGATATCTTCTTTTGTGTTATTTGAAATTTTTCCATGTCATCAGAGCCTAATATGTTAAACATGAAAAGACACATCTGAGTAAGCGTGCTATAGTTGTAAAGATATTTTACAAGTACAGTTTGGCTGTGTTTCAATACTCTACCTGTGCTACCCATATTTTTATTTTATAAAAGTGCTGTTTTGTTATTGTGTTATATTGTGGAAGGGAGTTAATTCCTAGTCCATCTATATGTATCTCTTATGGAATTTGACCTTGAAAGGTGCATGAGTCTATATGAGAGTATAACTCTTGTTCTGTTTAGGGGAGTAAATAATGGAGTAACATCCCTTGATAAGGTTGATTGCTTCTAAGTAGCGCATCAACAATATCTAATCATTTCAGTAGAATATTCTCATCAAAGGATATTGGTTGAATATTTTCTAAACATATTTAATTTTTATACTTATGATCCAGAAAGGAACATGATTATTGATACAATGTATGTTAGTTTAATTCTTTGGATCCTCTGCATGACATTAACCCTCCAGACAATCTGTATTCTCATTATTTTGATTTGGTTAAAATAATTAAGTGTGGCAGAAAATTTGTATGCACTTTCTTAAGAAACAAACATGCTCATGGATTTTCCATTATTAATTATATTTAATATTGGCAGTGATATTTTAAACATGTGTTGAATACATGAAGGTAACTTCTAAAATCAGAAAACATTTTAAAAAGCATGGCATGGATGGAGACTGAATGTCAGTTAGCAAATAATGCAACCCCGATACCAGAAAGAAATAACAGAAAACAACACGGGCATTAAATGATCAAAATGTCTAACACCATTTTCGGACTGAGGATAAAGTGGTAAGTATTTATCTCAAATTCCAATCCATGAAATTTTGAAACAGTTGACCAAAAACAGTACAGTATGAAGTCTCATAATTGATTACAATAATACTGATTAACTGGCATTTTCAATGCTGTTATAAGACATACTTCCAAATTTTAAGTGACTCCTCAAAATCTGGAGAACTAAAATGTTCAGATTGGATGGAAAAGGTTGAATGACATTCAGATCTGTACAAATGATCCTGTTCTGCATAAATTACAAAGAAAAGAGAACACATGTTAGGCACCACTCAATTAATTTAACTACAAGCTCAATGGGAAATAGGGCTTTCAAAATTAGATCAACAATGCAGATTGATCATTTTAATGGCTGTCAGAAATTCTTCTTAAAAACACCTGACAGAATTTGAAAAATTTCAGAAACTCAGACTTAAAAGGTATTTTTACAAGTTTCACAAAAAGAAGCCAATTAGGCAATTTGCCAATTAGGCACCAAATATGACTGTCATTTAATAAAGCGTTTTATAATTTATTAATTTCAAACTTCTCACAAACTACTTCACAGACATTAACCAATTTTTACAGAAAGAAGGCATCAGGCATATCATTAGTTCATCTTTCATAAAGCTACATGAGCTTTATCATATGACCCAGCAAATATTGTGTCATAAGGTCACAGCTTATGATATGGTCCAACAAATATTGTGTCACAAGGCCGCATGAGCTTATGACATGGTCCAGCAAATATTGTGTCATAAGGTCACAGCTTATGATATGGTCCAACAAATATTGTGTCACAAGGCCGCATGAGCTTATGACATGGTCCAGCAAATATTGTGTCATAAGGTCACAGCTCATGACATGGTCCAACAAATATTGTGTCACAAGGCCGCATGAGCTTCTGACATGGTCCAACAAATATTGTGTCATAAGGTCTTATGAGCTCATGACGTGGTCCAACAAATATTGTGTCATAAGGTCACATCCAGTTAAATAAACCATACCGATGCTATTCAGTATTTCTTAATATTACTAAGCAGCATTTCAGTAAATCTTGCTTTTTGGCTCATTGTCAGGTGTTTGCCGTGTGGGTAATCTCTGGCCCATTTTGACTCCTTGCTTTCAATATCAGCCAAATATCAGCTATTGCTGATGTTAATAGCAACACCTTGAACAATTCTCAAACGTACAGCAAAATTAGACATGTGACAGTATTATGGCAGATTGAGATTTCAAATTTGTATCATAATCCTTTTAATGTGGATGCACTAATAATTAGAAAAAGTTTGATAGTATTCAGGCATAAGTGGCTTTCATAACTTTTACAAAGACACTAACTGGTATTCAAATATAGCCACTACTGAGTCAAAAAAATTGTCTGTAAATTTATC
Source organism: Unio pictorum (assembly GCA_030141615.1). Lineage (NCBI taxonomy): Eukaryota > Metazoa > Mollusca > Bivalvia > Unionida > Unionidae > Unio > Unio pictorum. Next base: position 1,064,070 of record JARLTB010000610.1, read on the forward strand.
TGTTTAAAACTGCTTCAAAATATAACCAAATGTCAGAGACAGCATCCCGATATGAAGGGCATTATATAAAATCTACCTCTTGTAGTTGTTGTTGTAGGGTTTAACACCATTTATCAGCACGCGATAGGCTATACATGGCGGCCAGTATTATTGGTGGAGGAAGAACCCGGGAAAACCCTCAGAAAGAACCACTTACCCACGAGAAGTGATTGGCAATCTATCTCACATAACTACATTAGCCGAATCTTAGACTCGAACCCATGCAGACAGAGGTGAAATGGCAGTGATCCGTAACGGAGAGTGCATTAGACCACTCGGGGCCCTCTACCTCTTGTAACCATGTTCCATGTTCATGGGGCATGTTATTTATATTACTTAAAATTATACCATGCATGTCAGTGACTTAAATATGTAGCTGTATTTTGGGGAAAACATGTAGTCATTAATGGCTTGTCTCCACAAGTGTCATCAAGATAAATGTATTCAGATTGTTCCCATTTTTTTGCTCAGTATTATAGTTCAATAGACATGTAAATTATTAGTGTAACAAAGTAAACTTTCAGTGTATTGACCTTTACCATACATTTGTTTTGCATTGTATCTCAGTTAATTGATACTGGCTTGTGAACACTCTGTAAACTTTGTTTCTGACCATCTTTGATAGTAAGCCTAATTAATTAAGAACTTAAATGTGATCTCGCCTCCAATCGGCTGAGTTTGTGAACTGTACACCAGTATCATCTTGGACGACAGGTTACAACGTTCTTAATATTACAGCTGACCACTCGGCCACTCGTTCCCCCCTACCTCTTGTAACCATGTTCCATGTTCATGGGGCATGTTATTTATATTACATAAGATTACTTAAGATTTTATCATACATGTCAGTGGCTTAATTATTTAGCTGTATTTGGGAGAAAACATCCAGTCATTAATGGCTTGTCAGTAAATCTCTGCAAGTGTCATCAAGATAAATGTATTCAGACTGTTGTGGAATTGTGCCATTTGTTGGGTAGTGTTTTTGGTGTTTATTTGCAGAAATGTTTTAACCTGAAACTTTACACCAAGTATCATCTTGGACAAAAAGTTACAATGTTCTTGACATGTTCAGCTGAACTTAAATTATCTGATAAAGGCTTATACCACCTATAAATGACTTGTATATCACTTATATTTGAAATGGGGATCATCATGGAATACTGTTTTTTTTTTAGCTTGCACTGTTCTTGAATACACTGACATTTCTCTTTAGTATGCAAATTATTAATACCTTTGTATGGAACTTCTAAACTGCATACAAGTCAGAATAAATTATTTCCACAGCAGATAGGTTATCATGACATGGTAACGGATATAAAGACTTGTGTTGTTTCACTTGATTAATACATTTGCGTAAATTATGATGCGACTCTTATCTAAAATGATAACTCTGTTTACAAAAACACACATGTAAACAGAAAACAAACACCAGAACTACAACCAGCATTTTATTTAATTTATTTATTAAGGTAAACACTAAAGCATTACTATGCATCAAGTATTTTATTTACAATCAGGAATAAAGTGAAGCTTAGTTTACCTAGTCCGCTTATGACCCTAAATGTATAAGGGTAGGTAATGTTTGGAAGTTATTTCCCTTTGTCAATATAGTATTGACAGCATGGTAATATTCCTAATAGGGATTGTTAAATTTGGGAGGTAGAGCTTATGTTTCTAATATTAATGTGATCAGGGAACCATTCATAGGAAAATCAATGCATCTGAGTTTACCTGGCCTACATATTATTCAGATTGCAAGGCTGATCCATTTGAAATACTGGTTTTATTTCCTCAATAGGATATATGCAAGAATAATGATTTTCATTTGTACTCGTATTATCTGGAAACAGGGGAAAGTAATTATTGTTTAGTGTCAGACAGATTTGATTCATAATGGAGACAGATATTGAAATATACAGGCAAATGGGCAGGACTACTTCTTGAGACGTTATATGTGTACACATTTTCTAAGAATTACTACACACTACAAGTCACAAAAGTGATGATTTGATGTCTTGATATTTTGGTTATGTAGTATTCAAGACACGATACATTGTGTTGTGTTCAAAACTTAGAAGTCCTTAGAAAAACGGTAAAATCTGTAAAACAAAATGAGTGACCATTACAGAAAAATCTGTAAAACAAAATGAATGACCATTACAGTAAAATATGTAAATCAAAATGAGTGACCATTACAGTAAAATATGTAAAACAAAATGAGTGACCATTACAGTAAAATCTATAAAAGAAAATGAGTGACCATTACAGTAAAATCTATAAAACAAAATGAATGACCATTACACTAAAATCTATAACACAAAATGAATGACCATTACAGTAAAATCTGTGAAACAAAATGAATGACCATTACAGTGAAATCTGTAAAACAAAATGAATGACCATTACAGTAAAATTTGTAACACAAAAAGAATGACCATTACAGTCAAATCTGTAAAAGAAAATGAATGACCATTACAGCCAAATCTGTAAAACAAATTGAATGACCATTGCAGTCAAGTCTGTAAAACAAAATGAATGACTATTACATAATATGAAAGTTGCAGTTACATTCTTCAAATATATCTTGCATATATTGAGAATAAAAGGCTCTTTAAATCTTTGCACACCTTTAAATTCATGATAGAATTACCATCCATTATGTGCTTTAAAATTTTTACTTAGAAATTTGCCAATACATTAATGTCCAATGTGTTTCTGTACTTTTTAAATTCACAATTAAGCATTTCCCAATTAACATTTCTACCTTTATTTAAAAACGATTGTTATTAAAGAGTGTGAATAATAACATCAAACAAAATAATAACACATGAAAATGGTTTTTTGATGATACTAATTCAAAAAAGGCATACACTAGCAGAACACATGACATTGCATATTATAATCTATCACAATACTGTACAGAAACTGACCTAACAGTAACATTACATATGGGATCTTTATCTTTAGAGAAAATGTATGTGATAGCTGGCCAGATGGGTTTTAATCTAGGAACAATGATAATGAAAGAAGAACATTGGCTGAAAGCTTGTGCCTCCACTCACTCACCTCCACCCCCATCAGGGCAAGATCAGCACCTTCTGTAGCTCCTTATCCCAGTGGTAGTGTTGTCCCCATTTCAACATCCTGACAGTGGATCATGATCCATTAGGTTAGAGGAGGATTTCTCCAACAAATCAGTCACCTGACAGTGTATAGGTTGCTAACCCTTGCTCAGACTCCACTTCACCAATCAGTTATGTGGTATTGGCAAATCATCCTTGATGTGTTTTGATAGGGATGATGATCTGATTGTCATTCAATCTTCTTTGTAGTCCTTTTCAATCTCCACAAGACCATGATATCACAACAGTTCTGATATGGAAGGTCATGGACCAATATCTTCTGTTCTTGTGAAACCAGACAAATGAAGGTGCTCAAGGTCTGCACCTCAGCATGATCTGTCAGGGATGAGAAGTGGTGATGGCTTGCAGGTGTGAACATTTTTCCACTCCTCAGAGTTGGGGCACAATATTACCTCTAGAATCATTCATGTCCTCCCACAAAGCCTGCCAGTTTGGGAAATCCTCATGAGGAATTGGATGATGAAGTTAACTCCTTCATCAGTGTCTCACTTACTTACCAGAGACTCTGGATTGTAAAAGCCTGTCTCCTCAAGTTTCCCCTTTCCTGCCCACTTGTTGACTCTGACAGTAACGTGGAAAGAAATCAGGTCTTTTGACAAGGCAGCAAACAAAGTTTCTACCTAATCTCCTTGTTTGGTGTCCAAAGCCTTTGTATGTGGAGGACAATAGAATCATTTATAGTCTAAAGAGACTTTCCTTCATAACATCAAAACCTCACTTCTACAGTTTATGATAGTAACCAGTTTTTCCAAAGGTTTTCTAAGACTTTACGCTTATCACCAAAGCCTTTCAGGCCATTTTCTGTTATGACATCTCCTTAAATATTCTATGAAGGAATCATACTCAACAACATTTCAGTACTTGTTGGATGATTTTAGTAAACCTCGAGGCCTGCTTTGCCATATGGCACAACTTCTTCACCTCCACAGGTAGGTAGCCCTGGATATTGTCAAGGTCTTACTGGAGCACAGTAATAACGTTGTTATGGCTGTTTCGTTGTAAGCAAAGATCTTGCTTTGAAGTTAAATTCCCTTTTTAATATCACTGGACCTGAAGGGATGATTACTACAGCTCCTCACCAGTAAAAACCATCTTTATAGCATGGTTGTCAAAATTGTCTCTTTGGTTTCATGGGCTCATTTCAGGAATCACCCCAGTTGAAGGATCTCATCCCAAGTTAGAAAATATGCTAAGAGGAAGATGATGATACTCACTCTAATAAAAGAAACCTATTGGATTTGGTATCAGGAACAACATTTTCAAGCACGCTTCCCCTTTCATTTTTACTGCTCAGTTCTGGTTCACATTAGGGAAGACATACACATCTTTTTCAAAAGGGCATAGTAGAAGTGCAATAATTGACACATGTAAATAAATAACCAGCATGATTTACAGTGGCGTCAATAAGAAAATCCTTTAAAGCATTACTTGTAGCTGTCCCTCTCAAAATGCCATTATGAACTATTAGATGGAGCTTCTTTTGGGAACCTTACTTTTAAAACTATTTTCCTGCTGCCATTTACATCTGCAAGATGAAATGGCGAATATCAGGCCTGGTCCATAGAAAAAGGTTATTTCTGGCTCAGTGGCAGTAATGAGTCAGAATATCACCTTTGTCAACCTTTAATCTGTAGGTTAAGTCCAGCTCCTTTGGCATGATGTTTGTGCTATTTATACTTCATGATAATTCAAGTCCATGATGTTATGGCTATTCCTACGTCATGATAATTCAAGTCCATGATGTTATGGCTATTCTTACGTCATGATAATTCAAGTCCATGATGATGGGACTATTCCAGCTTCATAATAATTAAAGTCCATGAAGTTAGGACTCTTCTAACTTCATGATAATTTAAGTCCATGATGTCAGAGCTATTCTTACTTCTTGATAATTCAAGTCCATGATGTTAAGGCTATTCCCATCTAATTCATTCATAATTTGAGGAATATTTGGAGATTACATGTCAGATTAATAAAATTAAGATTAAAAGCATTATATTCCTTTAGGCCCAATATTTATTCTAGGAAAAGGTATGCAAAGGAATAGCAAAAGGTAAATTATTAAGTTATAACAATAAGATTAAAAAACTCACCCACCCCTAGAATCAATAAAAATAATAATTTAATAATAATAATAATAATAATAATAATAATTTAATAATAATAAATAATAATAATAATAATAATAATAATAAAAATAATAATAATAATAATAATAATAATAATGATGATATGGACTTAGTTCTGCAACTAATCTTTAGAAACTCTAAGAACGTTACCGTGTTAGGCAGCATATACAATCATGTACAAGGGCAAGTTTACAAAAGAAGATTATGCAATTACAAATGAACACAATCATATTCACAGATTTTGCAATTTTCTGTAGTAGATCTGGAGCTGAACCATATAGACGTGAATTACAGTAATCCATTCTTGAATGTACTAACACAATGGTATTTTAGGGACATCATCTAAAAGAAAATTACAAATGGAGCTGATGTTTCTCCGCTCCAGATATGCCGCTTTGCATATATTCATTACATGTTGAGAGTTACGCCTAGGTTTTATACTCAATGTGTAAATTACTTTTCTTATGGCTGATACTTATTGTTTAAGGTAAAGTATGGCGTCGGTTTAATCACCATTCTTCAGCTTGTAACATGACATCCATGACCTCACATTGGACATGCACCCTTCTGTGTCTTGGATGGTAGCCACAACTTACATTGTTAAGCTAGATTTTTATATTTGAGTTTTATCCATAAACAATTTGTGAGACACTCGAAGTCAATCACGAGCACTTGAGATCGGCTTAGTGTATAGATTTAAGATAAACTTAGTATATATTTAACGTATTCACAGAAATTCAATAATGTGAAACAATACATAGGATGTAATAAACTAGACATCTAAAAAAAGGTCTGGAAATATCAACCAATTGAAAATGACATGAGTGCTTATATTTAAATGAAAACATACTAAAATGTCTTAAATGAATAATAATTATTGAAGTCTATGTACAGTTGAGGAAAATAACTGTTTTAACTGATGAATGAATTGCCCTGAGGATGGTTTGGTATGAATTATTATGAAATGGGTGTCAAGTAAACTCAATTAATAGTAACTAATGGGTGGATTCATAACATTTCCATATGTTTTTATGCTGACATTATTGATAGGCCTGCACATAAAATATACAGGATATGAAAACTCTACATATATATATTTGTTTCAGGTGGAGAATTATTTCCTTACTCCTTGTATGCTTAGTCAAGAATCTCCCAGAGAAGTTATCTCCCCTGAACAAGATCAACGTATGGTGAGCACATCAGTCTTGTGCTATGTCTTCATAGAGAAGTATCTACCTCCACCCATCTTTCATAGGCTAATTGCTGCCTGTGTAACTCGCTGGCCAGTTGCCAAGAAGAAGGAGACATCAGAAAATCTAATTTTCTGTGGTTGCTGCATTTTTGACCTGGACCTGTTCCACAGATTAACCTTGTACTGTAGGAACCATATTGTGTTTGCAAGAATAACTAGGATGGTGATTGATGAAGTCAAGACTCTGGATGCCAAGCTGTGTACTAGAGTTAGAAAGTTTATTTCTCTGAATCTCACCAAGATTACCTCTTACCTCAGCCAGAATTTACAATATGAGTTGTCTGTACAGTGCCCACCATCTCAAGGTGTCTCGGACGATAGGATGGTTGGCATTTCACCACCGATTAACATCTGGTTTTCAGAGGAGGTAAGTTGTTCTTAAAATGTACAAATATGAATGCAATACTTGATCTCGTTTTTCTAATTTTCTGTGATATTGTGTTGTTTTCTTCTCATTCATTGGTGTTATCTGGTTGTGTATACAAGAGCCGAACTTACTACATCCATCATAACAGTCTCCATTGGAGTAGGCTGTAATAAATTTAACAAATCATGAAATGTAATGTGGTGCCATGTGATGTTTGGTCTTAGACTTATAAAAGTGTGATGACTGTTGTTTGAAACCTATTCCAGAGTCTAGGGGATAACTGTAATATCATGATGTAAATTCCATATTCCATTGGGATATATGCAATGACAAATTCCATATTCCATGACCTAAATTCCTGTTCTTAAACAATTCTAATTTGAAGATCCTTTTTCACGTCATTGATCATCTTTAAAATTTAATTCTGTTGTTAACTTAAAAAAAATATCATACGTATTTCATGTGTATTGTCCGCAAATAAATTACTGTAGTTAAAAATCTGATAATTTGGTATATGATCTGCATGATGTGTATTGAACTGAAATACAATTTATTATGTGGTCCAATTGTTGGTAATGTGTATATGGACCTAAAATAAATGTCTGTAATTGTATAGTATCTGAACTTGAGAATATATCATGAGATCAGCTGGATAACATTTTTTCGCCATGGTTTTGATTTTCAGTGACATAGTTATTTTTAATATTGCAGAAATTAATTCCGATTGATACTGAAATTTTCATTTTGAAGGGTCTTTTAATAATATTAAAATGCATATTTAAATAAAATATAGGTTTATATTTTCATTCCCTAACTGTATTCATTAAATATACCAGTGAAACTTGAGAGTTTGTTTTTAGTAAATAATGTACTTTCAATGGAATGAGCCAAAAATATGAAAGCCAGGCTGTATCCTAGATTTTATTATTTAACCGTGGCTGAGACAAAAGGTGATGTATACACACCTTCCTCAATGTATTAATAATGTAATCCAGTTTGAATGTGTAGCATTGATGCTCTCATGATCCTTAAGTGTTAATGTCAACATTGTAGCCTTACATTTTGTATTAAATTGCATTCACTTCTTAAATTGCATCCGTTTATTTAATTTGAATGTAATTAATATGCAGCATTGATTTATGACCTCATTTTTGGTATAATAATCAAAACATTTTGAAAAATATATAAAGTCTGTAGTGATATGTACTTCCCATTTCTAACCAATAATATGTAGCTAACGTTTGTAAGCTCTGATGATTATAAACCACTAGAGCTTATGAGATAGTCTTTCATGAGTTGTCTGACTATTAGCACACTTTTTTATTGGTATCGATCTTTGTAATATATTTGGATGCTTGCCATGACATTTTACATACATGTTTCATGGTCTAGTTGACCCTGAATGAAATTGGCGCTCTGACAATTATTTTCAGTTTCGGTTTTTTGAATATTGCTTGTGGCTGTTATGGTTGTACAATCAAGAATGAATTATGTGTATTCATTTCCAGCTTTTTGACTATTGTTTGTGGCTGTTATGGGAACACAATCAAGAGTGAATGATGTTTATTCGGTTCTCATCTTTTGAATGCTTACCTTAAAATTTGTTTTGATGTTCATTAATCATATTCAAGGCCAACATGCTGTATCATGCACCCTCTCTATCATTTTATAAGCATGATAGCTCAGCTCTGTAAGAAAATATATTCTTGCCAAAATTGTAATGTTGGAGTTTAAGAGTTTAGACAGCGATATGACTGAATTGTTTTAAAAGTTACGTTAAAAATCCTAATCAAACAAACAAGCAAACAAAACAAATTTTATTTGTAAACAGAGGAGAAAAGCTTAACATTATAAGTGTATATCATCGGATGGATTCAACCACTCTCTAATGTTTAAACCATTGTACAAAATTATTCACTGTATTAATCTAAGTTGTGTTAATATAAACAACAATTATACATGTTCAAATGAAAATGGTTATTGTGTTTTTCATCTGATATGAATTCAAGTGTATGTAATTTACCTGTACTGGTATATTACATGGTATGTTATTCATATGTAATTTATCTCTACTGGTATATTAAATGGCATCATGTTATTCATCCGATATGAATCCAAGTGTATGTAATTTACCTCGACTGGTATATTAAATGGCATCATGTTATTCATTCGAAATGAATCCATGTGTATGTAGTTTATCTCTACTGGTATATTAAATGGCATCATGTTATTCATTCAATATGAATCCAAGTGTATGTAATTTACCTCGACTGGTATATTAAATGGTATCATGTTATTCATTCAATATGAATCCAAGTGTATGTAATTTACCTCGACTGGTATATTAAATGGCATCATGTTATTCATTCGATATGAATCCAAGTGTACGTAATTTACCTCAACTGGTATATTAAATGGTATCATGCTTTTCATCCAATGTGCTTGTCCTGAAATTCCAGGAGGATTGCCAAAACACCTTGCAGAGTGACACATTTACACAAGAGTTTTGATGGTCCTGAATATAAATGATTGCCCTTGAACATCCATTACAATTTGATTCAAGTCAGATATTCACTGTTATTCATTAAGTTCTAACAGTGACTGCTTAGAGGTCATGTACTTGTGACCTTTGTCAATGGAAATTGAGGTTTTAGATATCTGAAACTAAATCAAATCATTCAGTTGACATTGATACTCTTCAGCCATATTCACACGCTTTCTAAATCTGAAAATCAATGACTCCATCTGGTTGGCTGATATAATTAGAAATGAAGGTAATAAGATCCCAGAACATTGTCTATTTGATCATTGTCATGTCTTCATTTAGGACAGAGGAGAAATGATTTTAATTTATTTTGATTCTGGTAATAACATAAGTTCACAGAACATGACACCTCTGTGATCATTGTCATGTCTTCATGGAGGATAATGGAGATCTGATTTTAATTAGATAACAATAACAACAGATCTGATTCTGAGATCTGATATTATGGTAAAAAATTAAGTTCACAGAAAATGATGTCTATGTGATCATTGTCATGTCTTGACGTAGGACAGTGGAGATCTGATTTCAGATTGTGTCCAGTACAGCCATCACAATGGCAGCTTATATCAATTGGTATCACTACAACCTCTCACCGAATTTCATACAACCTCTTATTGAATTTCATACTAACATGAAGGGTTCCTTAATTGATTTTAAATGACATGTTTTTGGTCTTAACACATTAACCCTGTTGCCACATTTACGGGGCAGGAGATGGTAGCCGACTGCCAAGGTCTATAACGTCAAGGTCATGTAAGATACACTAAAATGGGTGGTGTTATAAAGGTAGACAGATTTAGCTCTACAATGATGCCAAATAATCTGGACATTTTAAGTGCAATACAAACTACAGAGGGAAAATCCTAATCTTTTGAACCAGTATTTTTTTCACCCAAAATTCACCTGTGGTATGAATCAGATTTTGTGTCCAGATTTTAGACCTTTTGGCCTCAAATCTAAGGCAGTCCAGTCTGAAATGCAAAAGGTAGGATAATGTGGACATTTTTTATAAAGATGGGTCTCCATAGGTATATGATGGATCCTTTAAGCAAAACAAAAAAGAGAACTCCAACTTTTCCTCTTCTGCTTATGTGCAATTTTTGGGTTTCTACTAGAATATTTATTATGTTGTCCTGCTATCTTCTTGGCCCTTAATAAGAATGGCACTGACCTAACATCTAGAAATGAATGCCATGGCAGTATTTTTTTTTATTTTGATGTCATTTTTTTGCACATGATAGGGTTTACATGACAGCCAGTACATGTATATATTTTTGGTTAGAGGATGAATCCAGAAAAGCCAAAGCATGCGTCACCAAAACATGGGAAGCTGGGATTGCCAAGGTAGCCATTTTGACATGTGGCTTTTGCTGAAAGACTTCTCTTATCTAATTGGATATAAATAAAAATGGTTCTAATCCAACATCCATTATATCCACCATGTTAGTCATCTTGAAAATAGTGATATCACAATTCTATTATTAGACTGGATTCTGATATAAAATGGAGTTTTCACTAAATGGACTCTAAATATAAAACAATCTTGAGCTAACATATAATATAAATGGCATGTTCACATTATTACAACTAAACAGATGGTCATATTGACATTACATTTAAAGACTTCTTTTTATCTTAGTGCTGTCAAAAATGGGATGTTTCAGTTTAATTTGTACACGTTTCATAGAGTATGCAGTTTAAAAGAAACCCCATCCATTTCTTCTACCCTGATAAACTAGAACTAAAATTTTCTTTTATATTTTTTACATTATTATGATGAATATGAAAATAGTCATTTCACTGAATGTTTAGTCATATTGTCCTTTTTCTTTCTTCAGGCTCATGCTCATGATGCACCGATAACACCTGAACACATGAATCATGCTCGTCTCTGTGTCGCGCTAGTAACTGTCTGTGGAAATGCCATGAGAGAAGTCCTCCGCACCCAAGTTCCAGCACCACACACAGACATATGCCAAGCAATCCTAGCAAAAAAGGGCATGTTGACTGGTAGACCTGGAAGACCCCTTCTTAACCCCAATCAAATTAATGTTGTTTTTCCAGCCCCTCAGGGGAAGAAAACTGGAACATTGGATCAGTTTGATATTTCATTGCTATATATTCTAATAAGAAATGTCAGTGCAGTTAAAGCTCCAGTTATAACTGGCTGGGGAAATGACCCACAAGATCAACCAAGAGACACCTCTCTAGGGGCTAGTGTGGAGCGAATTCGCTCATTTAGGAATCATATTACTGGCCATTCAGCAGATGGTAAGATTAGTCGACAAGACTTAGAAGATTACTGGAAAAAAATTGAAGATGTCATTCATGACATTGAGACTGTAATCTGCATACAAGTGTGCAGCCAAGAGTTGGAGAGGCAAAAGAGACAGGTGATCTCTGTCTATGAAGCCTGTTAACTCCAAATGAAATTCACGAAGCATAAGCAACTGGTACAACTTGCAAGCGAAGTGTGCACTATATCATAGCAGAGCACGAATACAATGTATCATAGAAAATGAAGATGTAAGATTGGTTTCAGATTTACCATCCTATTTGGTTGTATAATCTTTAAACCTTTCTGGATGCTTAATGAGATTTTTTAATTTAACAGTGGTGTATCAATATTAAGTGTGAAACTCACAGATACACAGCAGGAAGATTTAACAGTAGAATATCAGTATTGTGTATGAAACTCATAGCAGTATTTGTTGTCAAGTAGACGAGTCTCCACTTTTTAAAATTATCAAATACTGTGTTATCATATCCTTTGCACATATTACATCAATGTTTTATACAGCGTTATTTTATATGCACATAATATTACATCACAATTTTATAGTGTCATGCCATTTTATATGCACATGATATTACATTACAATTGTATAGTGTCATGTCATTTTATATGCAAATAATATTACATCACAATTATATAGTGTCATGTCATTTTATATACACATAATATTACACCACAATTTTATAGTGTCATGTCATTTTATATGCACATGATATTACATTACAATTGTATAGTGTCATGCCATTTTATATGCACATGATGTTACATTACAATTGTATAGTGTCATGTCATTTTATATGCAAATAATATTACACCACAATTTTATAGTGTCATGCCATTTTATATGCACATAATATTACATTACAATTGTATAGTGTCATGTCATTTTATATGCACATGATATTACATTACAATTGTATAGTGTCATGCCATTTTATATGCAAATAATATTACATCACAATTTTATAGTGTCATGCCATTTTATATGCACATAATATTACATTACAATTGTATAGTGTCATGTCATTTTATATGCACATGATATTACATTACAATTGTATAGTGTCATGCCATTTTATATGCAAATAATATTACACCACAATTTTATAGTGTCATGTCATTTTATATGCACATGATATTACACCACAATTTTATAGTGTCATGTCATTTTATATGCACATAATATTACATTACAATTGTATAGTGTCATGTCATTTTATATGCAAATAATATTACACCACAATTTTATAGTGTCATGTCATTTTATATGCACATGATATTACACCACAATTTTATAGTGTCATGTCATTTTATATGCACATAATATTACATCACAATTTTATAGTGTCATGTCATTTTATATGCACATGATATTACATTACAATTGTATAGTGTCATGTTATTTTATATACACATAATATTACATCACAATTTTATAGTGTCATGTCATTTTATATGCACATGATATTACATCACAATTGTATAGTGTCATGTCATTTTATATGCACATGATATTACATTACAATTGTATAGTGTCATGTCATTTTATATGCAAATAATATTACACCACAATTTTATAGTGTCATGTCATTTTATATGCAAATAATATTACATCACAATTTTATAGTGTCATGCCATTTTATATGCACATAATATTACATTACAATTGTATAGTGTCATGTCATTTTATATGCACATGATATTACATCACAATTGTATAGTGTCATGTCATTTTATATGCACATGATATTACATTACAATTGTATAGTGTCATGTTATTTTATATACACATAATATTACATCACAATTTTATAGTGTCATGTCATTTTATATGCACATGATATTACATCACAATTGTATAGTGTCATGTCATTTTATATGCACATGATATTACATTACAATTGTATAGTGTCATGTCATTTTATATGCAAATAATATTACACCACAATTTTATAGTGTCATGTCATTTTATATGCAAATAATATTACATCACAATTGTATAGTGTCATGTCATTTTATATGCAAATAATATTACATTACAATTTTATAGTGTCATGTCATTTTATATGCACATAATATTACATCACAATTTTATAGTGTCATGTTATTTTATATGCAAATGATATTACACCACAATTTTATAGTGTCATGTTATTTTATATGCACATGATATTACATCACAATTTTATAGTGTCATGTCATTTTATATGCAAATAATATTACACCACAATTTTATAGTGTCATGTTATTTTATATGCACATGATATTACATTACAATTGTATAGTGTCATGTCATTTTATATGCAAATAATATTACAAAACAATTTTATAGTGTCATGTCATTTTATATGCAAATAATATTACATTACAATTTTATAATGTCATGTCATTTTATATGCAAATAATATTACAAAACAATTTTATAGTGTCATGTCATTTTATATGCAAATAATATTACAAAACAATTTTATAGTGTCATGTCATTTTATATGCAAATAATATTACAAAACAATTTTATAGTGTCATGTCATTTTATATGCAAATAATATTACATCACAATTTTATAGTGTCATGCCATTTTATATGCAAATAATATTACATTACAATTTTATAATGTCATGTCATTTTATATGCAAATAATATTACAAAACAATTTTATAGTGTCATGTCATTTTATATGCAAATAATATTAAACCACAATTTGATAATGTCATGTAATTGTATATGCCAAATAATATTACACCACAATTTTATAGTGTCATTTCATGATTTATTCATATAATATTACGTCACAGTTTCATAGTGTCATACAGTTTTATACATGTTTCATGTGCACATAATATTGGATCAGTCCTGTACAGTGTCATACTATATATACATGCATTTTATATCCTGATGATTCTGTTTTATGTCATTATATGCATGTCATATTACGTCATAACTTCATATTTTTTCATATTATATGCACACATTACTTCACAGTTTTATAGTCTTTCAGTTGTATGCAATGTCATACAGTTTTATAACAATAATAATGAGGAATTTGTATAGCGCCTAATCTTTAAAGCTGTAAGCAATTAACAACATCTATAATAATATGACTGAAATTGTTTTAAAGCTACATAAAAAAATCATATTCAAATAAACAAACAAACAAAAAAGTTCAAGACAACACAAATTGTAAATTTCCTAGAAGTAACATTGATATAATGGGAGCATGTACCCCATTTTTGGCAAACCATGTGGCATAAGTCCCCACACGTGTCCTGGCAATTTATATATAGACTGTAAGTCAGGACAGATTGAGCATTTATCAGATCCTTTGGATTCAACACTGGATATGTCTTCCACCAGTATCGCAAAATTCCCTAATTTTTTTTATGGTGGCATGGCTTGTCAGTTCAATGCACTTTGGTTTTATCAGTGGATTATCATTAACTTGTTGTGGTAGACAACATAAGTGATGACGAGAGTGTCTGGATGACATCCTGCAAAAACATCAGGTAAATTAGCTTATACTCCAAACTTTTACGTCGTTGAGTCTCTCTTATCTACACAGTTGTGACAACCAATTGTAGAACTTGGTTGAGTCCAATTCCAACAAGATTTGGATTTCAGCTTGATAGTTCTTTCATCTGATCAGATTAGGCAATGGCCAGTAATGTTGATACTACAAGGTAGTTTCATGTGTCCCTTACCCATCCTCCAGTCCCCTTGGTGAACAAGTCAAGATCACGCCTGACATATGATCATTATTGCATCAGTAGTGCAATCTGTGTTGACTGATGTCAGGGATCTCTGTGGAGAAACCAGACTCAGAAAGGGCTATGTAGCTTTGCCAGTACCTATGGCTGGCATGCACATTTGTTGCCAGACTTTGCTACAGTCAGAAACACTTGGGAGAAAGGGCATTGACCTCTCTACACCAACCTTCTAGATATGAAGGCTCTCATCAAAGTCTTCCAATTCTAGAAGGATAGTGTTTCCAGAAATATGGTCCTTATTATTGCAGACAACTCTTTCATGGTTGTGACCTACCTCCTCACACGGGAGCACCAAATCACATGATATGTGTTCTGAGTTCTTTAACAGATCTTCTTCAGGTTTGCATAGTTTGGGGGCTACTAAAGATAGTTTCTTACAAATAAATGGAATCACAAGTTGCTCACAATTGCCTCCCAGTTTTAGATCAAGATTATTGTGCTGCTCATGCACTGTCAATCATATAGGAAAGGTTCTGGTTCTTTGTCCACCTCCCCGTGATCTTTGTACAGAAAATAATCCAACATTTATGGAATCAGACCTGCAAACAGATTTTGATAGAATGGTATATCTACCCATTCTAGGAAGATTACGGACAGCCCAAATCATCTACAGCAGCCAGGTTTGGAGCTGTTCCACTTCAGCCTAGATCGCCTTCATCTTCTTGTATGGCTTTTGTTTTGACTGCCTTGTGGAACAAATGTAAAATCTTCTTTTGTGGAGAGAATTTTGCAAGAACACCGTTGACTCTAAATGCATATAAAGGAATATGGCACTCCCCTAAAAACATCATCCATTTGAGAGTTTCCATTTTCCAATTGGCTGCCTTTTTACTCTTTGTCTTTGAGGAGATGAAAGGCTGACTTCAGGTACTATCAAAGGCTACGATCTGTGATCTCTGACACATTCAGACATCATGCCAAACTTGATATCGGTCATGATAAAGACCTATTACAAATGTTAGCTATTTTTCATTTGCATCAATCAAAATAATTCACCATATTTAGTGGATGTAATTTATCTTCAGTTCTATTCTGGCTTAGTCTGAAAATTTAGTCAGCACTTTGCTGAAGCTCCTATGATACAAAATATTTTTTTTCTGATAGCCGTATCCTATGATACAAAATATTTTTTTCTGATAGCCATATCCTATGATACAAAATATTTTTTTCTGATAGCCATATCCTATGATACACAATATTTTTTTCTGATAGCCATATCCTATGATACAAACTATTTTTTCTGATAGCCATATCCTATGATACAAAATATTTTTTTCTGATAGCCGTATCCTATGATACAAAATATTTTTTTCTGATAGCCGTATCCTATGATACAAAATATTTTGTCTGATAGCCATATCCTCAGCATGCATTGTGAGCCAATTGTATGCCCTTTCAGTTGACTTGAACTATTTTCAATCCAAATCAGATGACTCGATTGTCCTTTGCAGCATATAAGATTTGCTGTCAAAAATAGTTGGCAATCAAAGATTTGTGATATGCTTACGGCTATGGACACATGGAGATCAGAAGCCATGCAAGACCATGTTTGCACTCTCCAGTACTTTGAGTGCACAGTGGCTGATTATGGCACGTATAAAGAACTATTTATTCTCGAGAAAGCTGGAAAACAGTTTACCACTTCTCAGACTCTTTCAAAGTGGCCGAGTTGATCTATATTCACAGCATACTCTGAAGTCTCACAAGATTAGAGTTGGCTCATGTAATTTAAACCATCATCTCTGCAAGTCTCCTGTTATAAATCAGCATTTTGATTTGAGACATTGTAGAAGTGGTTAAATGGCATGTAGAGCCAACCCTCTTGAAATTGTAGCTTATATATTGTTGGTTCTGTGATGATGGCTCAGATGACTACCAGACCAAATTAAGAGTCAAAACAGCCAGCACTAGATTCACCGATGAAATTGTGCTTGGATGATGATTTCAATACTCAATCACATGGTCCTAGGTTATGTTGCTTAGTAGGTGAACAGTTTAAATTTCAATTAGGGAATCCAGTTGCATTTCCTGAGAAAGATACCCAATAAAGAGGTTGGAAGAAAGGAGAGAGCCTATTTGTAAACGATTCTTTTGAGTGCATTTATCACAGTACTTAAAAACCTCCAAACCAGGGCAGCATCTGTGTTCACATATTGTTCAGCTTAAAAACTAGTGACACATGGTGGTAGTATGCAGTGGTAATGTACAATAGTTATGTCCCATTATATTAAATTGGCAGAAACAGATGAGTTTTATGTTTCATGAGTGATTGAGTGATAAGTACGAGATGTAGTAGGCTTATATCCTAACATTACTATGATAGGATAAGTATTCTTGGAGAAATATAATTTAAATTACAAATTTAAAATATTTGACTTCATATATGAAATGTTAGCAGTCAAAAATTAACTAAGAGTTATAGTTGATATTAATTAAACCCAGAATTTAATATGCTTTTATCATGTGACATTTCCAAAATTGATTTGTCTTTAACCTGCATATCTGAATTCTCCAATTTTCCAGATGCTGACCCAATACATTTTTCTGATCATAATGCAGAATTACCAAAATGCGACTGATAAAAAGATTCCTGGTTTTCTCAATCATGTGAATGATCACATTTTTAATGTTGTTCACAATTAGAGAAAATGCACTTTTAGTACAGGTCAAATGATACACGTATGTTGCATATCAATAAAATTCACAATACACAGCCTGTGATGCATTATTTATTGATACCCAAATATGTTTCCAATCTTTTTCCATCTTTAGAAAGTAGTAGTTGGTACTCAATTGCATTTGATGACATGCTGGTTATAAACAGATTACTCGTAATTGGATATACATGTACATAGCATCTAGTTATGTGCCATTCTGATCCATGACAAGACAGTAAAACTACTTTTAAACAAACTGTTAGATTTGTGTGAATTTAATTCAGCCATTACGATCATTTCAGGCTGCTCCATTTAATCAGATGCATGACTTACACAGTAGGTAATAAGCTATATTACATTCTGATTGGTATGTAATTATTTATTATGGAATGAAACAAACCATAATCACCAATCAAGATTCACTATAGTCTATTTTACTGCATGAAAATAAAATACTGGGGGGGGGGGAATAGGCTTTATTGTGTTGAACATGCACATGGGATAAGAAAGTTTGCACAGAATCAGGAAGTGTGTTAACCAGTATGTACTTTTCCTTTAATAGTACATATATAAAAAGCAACGTGCCACCACATGTATGCAGCCTTAGACATGCAAAAGAAAACAGTGCAACAAAAAAACTTAATATGGTGCAATTCATCACAATCACCTTATAAATACTAATATGTAGAATATGTATGCAGTTTAAAAACACATTAAAAAAAGTGAAGCGGCAATAGCTGGAGGCAAATTTGCATGCCTTCACTTTAACATCCGTAGTTAAGTGGTTAGTATTTTGGATATCTGCGCTGTAACATTGGGTTTGATTCCTAAGCTGGTGAGGCTAATGAATGTACTCTAAATGCCAAACCAAACCAAACCAAATGGTGGCAAAGTACTTGTGTAATTTGACCATAGGGTTCATACTATTGAGTGCAGCTGTGTTTATGTCGCCTATTCTGCATAAAGAAAGGATACAATGGCCTCTACAAAGTCAACCATGTTTTCACATTTTTGCACTTAGAGATGTCTGTGATTAATAAAGAAATACTACTAAAATAATTACTCAATTTGTTACATAGAAATTCCTGATATTGTAAATTTCCAGGCTACTGTATATTGATTTTGGTGTATGTACTCTTGCCCAACTTCTGTCACAATTGTTACTGTATTCATTTCACCCCCACCATCATCCCATATTTTCCCTGAATCATATATTTACATATAACTGTATAAAGTCATTAATCTGTTGCTGCTATTAAAATAAATTTTGTTTTGATTGTAGAGGAAGAGCTTCTTCTGATTTATGATAACTAATGGACTGTTTAGTGAATAATCTATGCTATTGCGCTTACAATTTAATGACCACAACTATAATATAATAGTCTGTTATATACACTGCAACAAAATAGTGAATTCAATACTATATACATATTGGTACTGTTTAAAAATCAATATTTGCAGTGCACAAACTACCAGTAATTAATAATGACCAGATACATCTGCCACAATAGTGACATTAAATCTGCTACATTGTTGATAACTGTAATGGGGACTATAAATAATATTATAAATGTAACAGTGACTATAAATGTAGTGCTGACTATAAAAATGACTATATATATATGATAGCGTCTATGAATGTAACAGTGACTATAAATTTAGTGCTGATTATAAATTTTTTTTTATATAATAGTGTCTATGACTATAAATGTGATGGTAACCATAATTGTGATGGTTACTTTAAGTGTGAAGATGAATATAAATGTATGGTGACTATAAATAAGATTGTGACTATATGTGTAATGGTGACTATATGTGTAGTAACTATGTATAATGATGACTGTATGTGTGATCATGCCTATATGTGTAATGCTGACTATTAAGAGTAATAATGAGTGCGTGTAATGGTGACTAAAAATGATCATGCCTATAATTGTGATAGTTACTATATGTGTAATGGTCACTGTAAATATTATTTTGACTATAATTGTGATGGTGACTATTTTTAATGGTGACTATATGTAAGGGTGACTATATGTGTGACAGACTATATGTGTAATGGTGACTGTAACAGTTACTATATATGTAATAGTATCTATATGACTATAAATGTGACAAATGCTATAAATGTGACAAATGCTATAAATGTGACAGATTTTTATGGTGACTATAAATATGATTGTGACTGTAAATGTAATGATGGCCATTATTTTGATAGTTACTATAAATGTCACTGAATATAGATTTGACTGTAAAATGTATTTGTTAGAATGACTGTGAATATACATGTACATGTAACAGTGACAATATAGTTTTGATATCATGGACTAAAAAATGATGCTTTTCTCTAATGGATGTTGCTTTAATTTAATAATCTTCTCTTTGTTATGTACATCTCTAATTGTTTACAATTTTGTCAAGACTAAGTTGTAGTGGTTATCTAGAGCTAAATTTGCTGTGTGTGTATAGATAGGTTCTATTTTAAGATATTAGGTATGACAATATTCCATTGGACCAAATAATAGCTATCGTATGATTACCATTAATATTAATTGTAAACCTCTTAAAAAATTTCAGACAGTTTTCCGTTGGACAGGTCAGTCAGTTGGGTTCTTAGAAGAATTAAATAATTTCCTATTGTATGGGCTAGATTAGGTAGGTTATTTTATCATAAAGATATTTGCAGTTGTCACTTAGGAGTTGTAGTAAAATGCATTTCGACCTCGTGTGCTTGTATATAAGTAAGGGCATCTGGAAAATTGGATTCATATTTCTTATGGTCTTGTTCTAACATTGGCTTTTAGATGTATTTAATGTTGTGCTTAGATATTATTCGAAATGAAATATTAAGTAGAACTACGGTACCAAGTGCTCATCGACTATTATATTATTCAAGAACTTCTGTCATTTATTGAAAGGAGTTCTGGACTATGCCATTTGATACATCAGGACACTTGGCAGACAAGTGCATTTAAGAATCTGAAATTCATTTAGAACATTTCATTTTTTAAAATTTATTATGGATTAAATTTATAATATTTCTTGTTCCTATCTTGTGTTTATTTTATAAATTTGCATATTAAACTATTCGTAAAATTTGATAAAACTTGTTTGTTTTTCTGTTTCTGTCATTTAGTTTAGGACAATATAGTCGTAACATGTATATTTTTTATCAAAAAGAAAATATTTTAATAGTAAACTGTATTTTTTTTCTTTTCCTTTCTTTTCTGAGTGCTGCACGATTTTTAAATAGAGCCATTTGGATAATTCTGATAAAATAATTAAAATTTTGAATTCGTGAAGAGATGTGATAGGTCTGGAATGAAAGCGTATGGAGAGAAAGAGAGGGAGGGAGTGAGAGAGGAGAGAGGGAAAGCGCAATTCACAGTGCATCAGCACCAGTTTGTGACTTTGATTGTTTGTTTGATTAGGATTTTTAATGTAGCTTTAACAATTGTTCAGTCATATAGCTACGATGTCTGCAGTGAGGCAGTTTATAATGATGTCTAGAACTGGGGCACCATGTCGCACACATGTAGAATGATGTCCCACCCAGTTACATTATCCTGACACCAGGCTGACCAGTCCTAACACTAACCTCAATGCTGAGCGTCAAGCGAGGCAGCTGTTAGTGCCATTTTTGTAAGTCATTGGTATGACTTGGCCAGGGATCGAACGCACGACCTCCCACTTCAACGGCGGACGCTCTAACCACTAGGCCACAGGAGCGATTGACTTTGATTGAAACGACACCCATTCAACTCAGTCATTCAGGGTTTCAATAATGCAATCTCTGGCTAGTTGTTCTCTAACTTGTAAGGGTACAGTTGGATATGCAAGTTATACCAGGCATTTGATGTCTTGTGCTAATTCTGTGAGAGGTTCCCCTCTCTTCCACAGTCTATTCTTAATTTGTGCTGTATAAAGTTCCGACTGGTTTTTCTGGGTCAAACAGAGCTGCTAATGCATTGACTAGACTTCTGTAATTTCTTCGTATGTCAGGGTGTAAATCATCCAGAACTCCATGTGCAGTCCCACATAAGCTAGTTGCAAGTTCCAGGGCATTTTGATGATCATCCCATTGATTAATATCAGCTGCTAACTCGAAATGTACCAAGTAATCTTGCCAATGTGTCAAGCCATCATATGTTGCTGATTTGTGATATTTGGAATCATTTCAATGATAGGAGTTATCATAAGACATAGATAACACAGGCTCTCCATGATTATTTTATATCGGACACAAAGCTGGGTTGGCGTCAACGTTCCCTCTAAGCTGCGCGCTGCTGCTCAGGCATTCCCGCGCAGCTCAATTGTCAATTTGGGGTCATTCCAATGTTAAATTTTGCTCATCTCCGTAATGCTTGTACAGTGCAGCGAGCACTGCGCACACATCTACCATTCGCTTAGAGGGAACGTTGGTTGGTGTATGGAAAAGTCAAAGAAGTTCCTGCAACTGATTGTGTTTTTTTCTTCTGATTATTTCATCGCTGACAATTTCATTGTTGCTGGTGTAATTATCATCTAAAACGACTGTACGAAGTTGATTTATTCTTCTAACTCGTGACACTGCGAGATAAACTAAATTCGACCACTTGATGAGACCATCTAAGATCCAAACAACTGTACCAGCGATGGTTAACATTCGAGATGAGTGTAGCGCCATTGCGTATCGTTGCATCCAAGGAGATTTGTCAGAGCGCAATGCATCTTCGACAACACTGATATTGACCAGAACAATGTCATTTAGTACGAAATTCTGTTTTTCTCTGTTTTCCTTGGAATATCAACATCAGTATTCTGTTTTCGTGTATCAGCTAGTCTATAACACAATGGCAAGGCAATTCTGAAAACCTTTCTTTCGTATTGTCGATTGACTGCTTAACATTTTGCTGTGAATAGAAAATTTACGAGGTGTCCTGTGTTTCGCAGCACACGCTACAAACAATGTTTCAAAGTACATTGTTACAATTGTTCTGAACGCATGTTTCGCTTTCAGAATTTTGAGTTAACCATAGGCAGGGTTATACAGTGCAATGTCACTCGCGCCATTCTTGTAAAAGCCCTGTGTTTGTTGCCTTTTGGAAGAAGAATAAAAACGGTAGATCTAATGTTAGAATTGTTTTCGTGACGCATTGCAGTGTGGAAAAATAGGATAAAGCTAAGATACCTGAATTGTACAAGCTCAAGTCAACTCAAGATTTTGTTTCATACAATGATTTACTAATAGAAGAAAAAATCGTTCTATAACTTTAGGGTGTAAGTTTTGGAAATAAATTTACATGACAGACGTAACAGTTTACGTAATTATGGTGTCTACAGCTCACAATTTTGGAGAGGTATCTTCAAAACAGAAACAGATGCCATTAGATTTCAATAAAAATTGCTAGGACGGAGAGAGGAAGAGAATGTTATTCCTACTTTTAAAAATATCACGACTCTTTTACGTCTTGTATGGTATATTTTCCTTACGAAATTTCACACACATTTCACTGACATACTTATTCCTTTAGGAAATAAACCACTATTGTAAAATATCACAAGAGTGGATTGCAAACATAGCCTACTAAAATCATTCTGTCAAACACGTTTTGTGAAGTTCTTACAAAATAGAACATCCAAACATGTTTTGTTGTGTTTCGCAATAAGACACATTTCCACGATGGTGCGATTATTTGTGCATAAGTTTTATTGTTTGGAAAGTGACTAGTGGACAGGTACAGAAATACACGCCTTATCTTCTCGCTGTGAGAATAACAACTGAAGCCGATTTGAAGCGAAGGCGGTGGAAAATATCGGTTTGCCAATGAAATCACTTACAATGAGTGACGCATTGTTTGGTTCGAAATTCAAGGTAGGTAGTGTAGTGGTAAGGCGCAGAAAAACACGTCTTATCTTGTCACTGTACTAAGAACGAGTGGGACATTTCGAAGCTAAGGGGGTACAAAAAAGTGTAGCCAATAAATTGCTTCTATCGACTGGCGCATTGTTTTGCCTAGGCTCATGCATTGATTCAATTGCAGCGCAGACAGACTGGGGTGTGAACGTACAATCCCTTTGTTGCGTATTGTACCATTTCTTCATGACACATCAACCACTTAACTGTGCAATTATTGTTTGAATTTTAAAACTGACAAAAAAATATTTTCTCACTTTGACATTTTGACATAAACACATTCGTCTAGGTAGAGAAAAATAATATAGCACTGAGTGGTAACTTTTGTCAAACTAGTGAATTTGGGGTTTGTATATAGTAAATAAACTAAAGTACAGTGAACCTCAAGGATGATCTATAGATGCATGTATTTACATCAGAAGAAATGTGATATCTATAACACAAAGATATAAGGCAAGCATGATTAGAATAAACACAGAGTGCAAACTTTTGTAACAAAGGTATGTTTTCCTTCACGTCTGCGGAACTTGAAGTTTCAATCCTCTTGCAAAACAAACTTGGTACGTTTTGTAAAGCTTGAAATAATAAAAATATGAACAAACTTTAATCCTTTGCTATATACATTTTCTTTTGCAGCAACAGACTAAACAACATATATAACGTTACAGCAATACACAATCTTACATCTTCTATAAAAGAAAAAAATACATAAAAAATAGAATTAAAGATAAACGATGAGTAACCCCCCCCCCAAAAAAAAAGGAAAAAAAAAAACAACCGAATTTAACAAACGCAATGACGTGTAGAAATGTCTTTCACTTGGAAAAAGCATTGGATGTAATCTGACATGTACCAACACCTTGAAAAAATTTATAAAGAGAGAATTTTTAATTCAAAATTTAATTTTGTTTCAAATTGTTTGTGTATTTAGAGAACATACCCAAACACTAATAAAGGGTGGAACGGGGAATATACACATAATTTTTGTTGTTGATATTTCTGAAACAATGATGTGATACAACTACAGAGTTTAGCCAGCTCTGTATGCTGGGACGGGTCTGTGGGATATCCACAAATACAGAAGTGCAAATTCTGGTCACGTTGCGAGTGTGTGTGTGGTTTGGAAAATGGTAACATTCTGATAGTAATTTTTTTCTTGACACTTATGAAGTGAAGTACCTGTGCAAGTGTCAAAATCTATAGTCACATAACGTTTGTACTCCTAGCACACATTTACACTTTAGAAAATTTGAAGTATCGCAAGTTATTATCACAAAAGGTACTGGAACATAGGGACTTGACAGTTGTTGTTTATACACCTCCGCTCAACTTCACAACTGAACTTGCTCTGACTCATGCTTTGGTCTTATGAAAGATCGCCGTTGCAGGTGCAGCAACTGTAGTAAGAGCAGAAGGAGACATCGTCGCTGTTGTCAAAAAAGGTGTAGTTATTTTAAAAAAGGTTTATTATTTTTTTTTAACATATCAAATGAAGAAAGACTTGTGTTAAATCAGGGTTGGAAGATATCGCGGTCAACAGCAAAGTAGAAGTGACAAAGAGAATGATACATCGTAGTAAAGTAGCGTTGTTTTCTAGATGGAGTACGTACGTGTTCTAACAGCACAGTACAGTCTCTGGAGCTCTTGATGACACCAACTGTTTAGTTTGTTTTTCCTTTTCTTGCAACCTTTTTCTTTTCGTGGTAGGATTTGAATCGAAGGGTCTTCAAGATGCACGAGGTGTTTAAGACGCACTATTGTTGTTTGCATAAGTCATCCAGGGCTTCCAAATTGTTGGACTTTCACTTGCCCTTGTGAAATATACCAAGTCATTATCATAACTAGAGGTACATAGGGGTATATAAAAAGAGAAATCAAACTTGGTTAAACAATTTCTGAATCAGTAATTGAGATGAAACGATCGCACGATTTCAGTGAGAGAGAAGAAGCAGGTAAGAGGCAGCGATGTGACGTATCACCTCACACACGTAAAGAAGTGTTCGCTCAAATCGAAGACATGAGCGAACCTGAACCGATACCTTCCACGTCTGTGGCCAGACCGAGAGAGCATATTCCAAACCAACGTCCACCAGTATCACCCGAGAAGTATTACCACATTCGAGAGACGGAAAAACGCTCCTCTAGAAAATTTAGAACTAAGGCCTACAGGTACACGGTGAAATTTAAAGATTTCAAGTCGGACATACCTTTGGAGAAAGCAGAAGGGTTCATCGCCGATTTGTGGGATTCTTTGTTAACCTCACTGAAACAACGATGTCAATGCAAAGAAGACGATCGCTTGACACTTTCCATTCATCACAACGGTTTGAAGTCCCCTGTTTGGATCGAGTTTAGCAGTCCATCAGAATTAACACCTTCCAAAGTCATCGACAAGATTCAACATGTGCAACAATCCAACGACAAGTTTCACATCACCGACGGAAAAGCCATATTGTTTATGACTCACGTGTCTCTTCCCCAGGGGACATGACGCAAAAAAGTGTTATTGATCGACAACCTTCGCAACACCAAACTAAGCCTCGTCCGAAGTAACAATCCTCAAGACCAGATGTGTTTAGCCCGTGCCATCGTCGTGGGACAAACGTACGACAACAAGAACGACAAAACAGAATGGAAAAGAGCCTGGAAAAGTATTCAACGATCGAACCGAGCCCCGTGTGTGTGGATGGTGGATGGTGTGATTTTTGATAGTAGATTATGTGGTTTGTTTGGGCTGCTTCCCGTGTGTGGATGATAGATGGTGTGATATTGGATAGTAGATTATGTGGTTTGTTTGGGCTGCTTCCCCGTGTGTGTGGATGGTAGATGGTGTGATATTGGATAGTAAATTATGTGGCTTGTTTTGGCTGTTTCCCCGTGTGTGTTTGTGTGTGCATGGTTGATGGTGTGATATTGGATAGTAGATTATGTGGTTTGTTTGGGCTGCTTCCCCGTGTGTGTGGATGGTAGATGGTGTGATATTGGATAGTAGATTATGTGGTTTGTTTGGGCTGTTTCCCCGTGTGTGTTTGTGTGTGGATGGTAGATGGTGTGATTTTGGATAGTAGATTATGTGGTTTCTTCTGGCTGCTTCCCCGTGTGTGTGTGGATGGTAGATGGTGTGATATTGGATAGTAGATTATGTGGCTTGTTTGGGCTGCTTCCCCGTGTGTGTGGATGGTAGATGGTGTGATATTGGATAGTAAATTATTATGTTTGTTTTGGCTGTTTCCCCGTGTGTGTTTATGTGTGGATGGTAGATGGTGTGATATTGGATAGTAGATTATGTGGTTTGTTTGGGCTGCTTCCCCGTGTTTGTGGATGATAGATGGCGTGATATTGGATAGTAAATTATGTGGTTTGTTTTGGCTGCTTCCCCGTGTGTGTGGATAGTAGATGATGTGATTTTGGATAGTAGATAATGTGGTTTGTTTGGGCTACTTCCCATGTGTGGATAGTAAATTGTATGTTTTGTTTTGATATGTGTATTTTCCCTGTTCCACCCTTGAATAGTGTTTAGGTGTGTTCCCAAAAAATAAAAAAGGAACAAATCTGAAAAGGTAAGTTTGAATTGAGGTTTCTCTTTGCGTGTACCTTGTTTCAAGCTGTTAATACATGGCAGATTAAATCCGCATACGATATCAAAGTGAGAGGCTTATATACAAATGTCTTTGCCTTTCTTAAATTCGGTTTTATCGCTTAGCCATTGCTAATCTTCAATTATTTTTTAAACGCCATTCTTTTTTAATAGACAATTTCGGGCGTTCTATGTTTGTAACGGTATTTATGTTGTTTAGTTTGTTGCTGAAATTATATATACTCTAGTCTATAGCAAAGCGCTTAAATGTGTTCAGTATTTTAATTTCACGCTCACAAAAGTATACCAAGTTTGTCTTGAAAGAGGATTGAAACTCTAAGTTACGCGGACGTGATGAAAAACATCTCTTTGTTACTACAGTTAGGTGTAGTTGTGTTCATTCTAATCATTCTTGCCGTATATCTTTGTCTTTTGCAGGTCATATTGTTTTTGATGTAAATATTCACATCAATAGACAGAGAACGTAGGTTTTTATTCTTGAGGTTCACTGATCTTGCGTCGTTAATTCGTACAAACCCAAGATTCACAAGTTCGAAAAGAAAAGAAAAAAAAGAAAAGCAAACAGAAAAAAACATGCCACTTAATACTGCACCACTCCTGACTATACCGATGTGAGTGTGTACGTCAAAATGTTTAAAGTGAGATAAAAATAAATTGTCAGTTTCAAAATGAGAACCAGTACTGTGACCGTTCAGCAGCTGATGTGGTAAAAAGAAATGGTACGAGTACTGTGACCATTCAGCAGTTGATGTGGTAAGAAGAAATGTTACAATACACAATGGAGGGATTTAAGTTCACATTCTAGTCTGCACTGCAATGGGAACAACTTGAGAGCGTATTTATTATTTTGCCATTCTACTTTCGTACAAAACATTGCATCACTCATCATAAACAATTTCATTGGCTAGACTAATTTTCTTACCGCGTTCACTTCGAATTGACTTCAGTAGCTGTTCACCTAGTTTCGTGTTATATAAAAAAGAAGTAAAACTAAAGCAAGAACAATCGTACCCTGGGCGATCCCACAGAAATTATGTCAATTGTATAGTCAAATACATCACAGCGTATTTGGATTAACTATTTTTTGTGAACGTTTTAGTCGTATTTGTCATCAGTTCACTCTGGTGTTATTTTAAAATCGTGGACCTTTCCTATGGATTTGATTTTCTAAGTGTTTTTGAATTTGTCTAAGGGAAAATATACCAATAACACAAGCGTAAGTGTCGTGATTCTTTTTAAAATTAGGTATAACATAAACTCTCTCTCTCTCTCTCTCTCTCTCTCTCTCTCTCTCTCTCTCTCTCTCTCTCTCTCTCTCTCTCTCCGTCGTAATACGTTTGATTGAAATCCTAATGGTAGATGTTCCCGTTTGAAGAAACCTCTCCAAAATTTTAATCAGTAGTCTCCATAATTTCCGTTTGTCATGTAATTTGTTTTTCAAATATTAATCTACACCCTTACAAATAGTCAATCAGTAAATCGTTGGATGAAATAAAATCTTCAGTTGACAACCTTGTACAATTCAGGTATCGGAGCTGAATCCTTATTTTTGGCACTGCAATGTGTCATGGAATTTGTTTAAGCATAATATCTACCGTTTTTCAGAAATGAAACAAATAAAAGACTATTTCAAGAATGACGCGAGATATCTTGCACTGTATAACCCTGCTTATGGCTAACTTTCCTAAACCATAACCCAAACACACGTTTGGAAGAATTGTAACAATGTAACAATGATTGACGCAAGTGACACTGCACTTTATGACCCTGACTATGGTTAACTTTGAATTTCAAATCAAAAGACTCAGCTTAGACTGTCGAAAGAACAAAGCACGTTTAGGTGCTATTTTTAGATTTGTTAAAACTTGGCAACATTGTTTGTAGCGTGTGCTGAGAAACACAGGACATCCCTTAAATTTGAGATATGTTCAGTCGACAATAAATATCACACTGCCATTTTATTAAATTGATGAATGAATGAAAACAAGGAACATATTTCACATAGAATGTATGTTGTTCTTAATTATCCTTATTTTGCTTTCCTTTCCTACTGTATGGATAGGAGATTGTGTGATTTTATTTTCCGTCCCTTCTGTTTTGATAGGAGATTGTGTGATTTTATTTTCCGTCCCTTCTGTTTTGATAGGATATTGTGTGATTTTATTTTCCGTCCCTTCTGTTTTGATAGGAAATTGTGTGGCTTGTTTTCAGGGCCACTCCAATACCTCGAAAAGATATTGGCTTTCTTTTTGCCTCCATTTTCCCTTGTCGCTATACAGACCCGAATACAAATAATATTCCCCATGTTCAATTTCCCTTGACGCTAGATAGGCCCATAATGTTTAATTCCCCTTGAGGCTAGATAGGCCCACCATGTTAAAATTTCCCTTGACGCTAGATAGGCCCACCATGTTCAATTCCCATTGAGGCTAGATAGGCCCACCATGCTAAAATTTCCCTTGAGGCTAGATAGGCCCACCATGTTCAATTCCCCTTGGGGCTAAATTAGCCAACCATATATGAGGCTAGATTAGCCCAAGCCCTTTTTGACTGGATTTTCCATTGAGGTTAGAGTGCTCCACATTACTACTATCCGGTTCAATCACGGAAAACGTACACAATTTCAGACACAAAAACTCAATAGAAACATGTTTCTGAACACAAGCAGAAAAATATTTTCTGTGCGATACCTTTTTCCATGATTTACAGTACAGTCCTATCACTGTGTCGGATATTAATGGTTTGTACAAGAGCTATGGAAAATTCCTGTCACTTTACAAAAGTAAACTAACTAGGTCACTGTGGTTAAAGAAGGCGGTTGTTTCAGCATAACTAAAGTAGTTTTGATTGTCCAATATCTGTGTTTGACTTGTACTTGCAGTGTAAAAGAAACAAAAATAAATGATCAAGGTGAGTGTGATTTCAGTAATAGAATTTGTTTTAATACAATATACATCCTACATCATAAACATTAGCTAAATTGTGTGGAATTAAAATAAGAAGAATATACATTTTTGAAGTACCACACGTAATAATGATTCGAATTCGGTTTCATCGTCATCATATCTTTGATGTTGCTGCTGCTGTTAACGATTGTTGCGTTGTGTATTAAATACAAATACATACATAATTATGTTGGTAAAATCAAAACAGTGATACTGCAAAATATGCTAAGTCGTCATCATCATTATGTTAACATAGGCGAAAGGTCATCATCATCATCATCATCATCATCATCATCATCATCATCATCATCATCAATATTATTAATAT
Source organism: Unio pictorum (assembly GCA_030141615.1). Taxonomy (NCBI): domain Eukaryota; kingdom Metazoa; phylum Mollusca; class Bivalvia; order Unionida; family Unionidae; genus Unio; species Unio pictorum. Next base: position 1,095,029 of record JARLTB010000610.1, read on the forward strand.
TATTATTATTGTCAATATTATTATTGTTATTTATGTTATTCTTGTAGTGAAATAAAGCAGAATAATGGTGCCAAAAGTTGATATATTTGATTTATTTTGATTGAACCAAAACTCATCATAACAATGTAACACTCATTATTTCTTTTTGACTCCACGCTATGAAGAGAAATACACTGCATAGACTTGATCCATATTTGATTTCTTTTCAATATTTTAAAGTAGCATAACATACAAGCAGTTTATTTAAACAGTTGATATATTGGTATGTCCCTAAAGATTCTAGCATTTCATCAATGTTTATCAGTATATATACATTTTTCTTTGACAATTAAGTCAAACGGAGTATGCGTTCAGAAGTGTCGTCTGGAACGTTTATATCAGATAGATTTCATTCTTAATATATTCCGCATCTTGCAGCCAGTTCCTCAAATAATTGTGTGATCCACAAGAGTTTTACTGGTTTCGGACACAGATTGAATGATCTTAGAGCTATATTTGCGTTGAAGTTAGTTACAATTCTTTCCCGCACTAAGCTGATCTATCTTCAAAGGCTTGTATGAGTGCTCAACAAATCCTAACTTCAACATGCCTCACTGTCAATTCTTCAAGGACCACATCCTTTCCAATTGGGCTAATATTTCATTTTGTCATATTAAATTCGCATGACACGATTTATTAGTGTTTGCTTTATCATTTATTAATTTAGCTTCGCCTAACTATTGTTCCTGTAAACTGTATTCTCTGGTTCGATAAATACATATTGTATGTGTCCCAAATATCAATTCCGGTGACTGCGTCAGGCTCAAAATTATTTGCAACAGACACTTCCTTAATTGTATTATTGGTGCCAGCACAGCTGTTGAATGTTTATGGTTTAGAGATGGTTTCTTTGAGAAATCACACAATCGAACGTTTATCAATCACTAATCGCATCACAGCGCTCGCACTAAGGTATTTATTTTGTCTTTAAATGAAAGATGTCTCTTCATAAACATTCCTTTATGACCACTGGCAGTTGCAAAAGTAATTGTTGCATCCAGTTAATGATTAACATAATCATTGGAATAAATTATCGTTGCAGATATTGTTCTTGTGAACTTATCTGAGTTTCTTGGGTCAGTTTACTTTAAATGTTGCGCTTTGTGATGCTTTCCATGTATATAGCCAATTACTACCTGTTGGCAAAAGATATATATTGGTGTAAAAACCACATTTATTAAAGCCAGTTGTGTTGCCATTCCTTCAAAATAGGTGCAGGCTGAATACTCAAGAAGCAAATATACTTACCAAAACCCAGCTCTTTAGGCTACGGCTTTACTCTTGTCTTGGCTGCTCTTACCATGATTCAAAGTCGGCATCGACTATGGTCCATGAGGAGTTTAGCTACGTTAAGAGTCTATTTAACGAATTATAGACCGGTTATGATGACTCGCATTCTTAGGACGTTCATCATTCATTCATTGCATGATGATTTTAGTTCGTATTTTGTCCTTTTCTTTCTTGCAGCCGTGGGATCTGTAGAAATAAGATGCATTGCATTTTTGTATCCTTTGGAAATAATTTAGAAAATACTATTCTCTTTAGATCAGCTGGAAAAGATCCTTTCTTAAATTTGTTTCAAATGCATTGTGAGATGATTGTTCCTTCTTTGTCATAGTTTTTAAAAAAAAAGTCTGCTGTTTAGCCAATTATTAGTGCTAAGAGAGTCACGGTACTAATTCAACTTCCATAGTAAACGTATGGAAACATCATCATATTCAAAATTCAGTAACTTAAAATTTCGGGGTGCAAATGATCAGACCTAAATTTCTCCATGCACAACTATCCTTAAAGCAAGCTTCTGTGTGTTGAACACCATATGAGCCGCCGCATTTCTTTTTATCTACATTTGCATGAAACACATATTAAAGATTCTGCACCAAATGAATCGGATGCTACTTTCATTTTGAGTACTTCAAAATAAAGCCTGTAGTATACTAAAATTGCAACAATATAATATTGTCTATTTTTCTCTTAAATAACAGATAGAATAAGCTCTCAAAAGATATTTTTTACTAAAATTTACTTTTCATTATTAACCATTTATGGACACCAAACCCGAATATACTATTTTATTTCGTCACCGATTTCTAGACTGGTTCACAGTATTTACAAATAATTAGTACCGTGTGTCCTATAGCCATATTAAATATGTTTAGAAAAAAATGTATTTTTCTCATTAATATTAGAGCATACTTGATGGATAAAATAGCCATGATTGTGCAAGAATAATAGTGTAATGGCATTTTATGTGATACCACCGTATATAGATCAATTGCATCCGCATTGCGTGTGGCTGTGTTGTATTGTACCTTTAAGTGCTTATTCTTGTTATTAAAATATTTTTTTCTGTATTTGTATATTCATGTTGCCTTTCTATGGCATTAAGGGTACATTAAAGCAACACAACTAAGCTGACATTAGCAAGTATGACATAACAGGGTATCACATTACATGATGACTTGTTTTTGCATCCCACACAAGTCATATTGTGTCACTGGCTAAAATACAAGTTTTAAATGTTTCAAATTTCAAAACTGCATTTTCTTTCTTGCTGACTCTCACAGAAATAAGACGCAGTGCATCTTTATTCATACCAATCAAACCAAACAAATATGTGTGCCACATGAAAGGACACAATGATAAGAGGCCATTGCCCTGTTGTGACTAAGACAAATACAAAATCCCATGAAGCATCAAGAGATGCTGACATTCCAAAATTTTTTAAAACTATCAACACATGAGCTTCATCAACCCCAAATCATAACAAAAAGGTATAAAAGCCAAAGAAAAGTTCTATAAGATTTATTATACAGAGGAATAAATGAGTGCTACATTTTAGTATAAAATTATTGGGAAAGGTGAGGAAGCAAAGAATAGACAGAGTAATTTCTTCAAGCCTGGTAATGTTCCCCACAACAAGGGGAAAAGTGCATCAATGCAAAAAAACATAGCCTCTTGAGATATGATAAAGCACAACAAGACACAAATTTGAAAAAGCTATCCAAATTTCCTATAATACTGACATTGATGCTGGAGATGGAAATCCTGCTGACAACCTGCTGTAGCCCATGCCATTAGAGGTAAGCCGGAGGTGGAGAAATAAGTGGAAAACGTTGCGATAACAAGGCATGTCAATGTCTATGTGTAATATTCAGACATTGATATAACTTATCATTGCATTAGCTACTTGGTAAAGTTAATGAATATAATTTAATTGCATAGTAAGGTTGTTTAATTCATAAATTACTTACCTTGATCCAAACCTCATAAAAAGTTAAGAAAAAACCTCAAAATCAATATTTAGGACACTAACTACTACAAGTAGTGTTAAATTCTTTACTTTTCAAATAAAAAAGCAAATACAATGCATACATTTTTGAAACAGAGAAACAAAGGGTTGAGAACTATTATTTAAAGTGTAAATATCTCTGCCCTCCTCTCAACAAAAGGTATGCAGAAAAGTTCCAATACTGTTTGCCAAAATATTGAATGCACCAATATGAGAAACAAGACAGAACATATTAAAGATGTCAAGAAGATTAATTCTATGAAAGGAAATGAGACAGATATAACTGATATTCAGTTTGACTCAACATATAATAATGCAACTTACAGTAGAGTAGGTAGGACACCCTTTCAATCAATTAGCGAGTGCACACACATTCTAATTGAAGAAACTATTCCTGAGAAAATGGTAATTAATATTACTACGAAGAACAAACTATGCACATTGTATAAAATGCATGCATCTGATGATGAAGCCCAATTGTGCCAGTGCTCAGTAAATACATGTTTACAAACAAATATTGGAGAGAATACACATTTTGTAAGGAGGGGCTAATACATTTGAAGAAAACAGACAATCTAGAGGTACGCAACATTACAACTGATCCATAAACTGCTAGTTATATGGCTAGCCCGCACATTAGGAGGGAAAGGAATAGCTGAAACAGTCCCTGTAAATAATATTTGATACATGCCATCTGGCTCAGAATCATAGAATGTTCAGTAAAGGTAAGAGAATATTAATTGATTTTATGCCAGAAGGAACCAAAAATAAAAAACAAGGAAAAGATGCAAAACAAATGTGCACTTGACTAAGAGATGCCAGGCTGAGTTTGAAAAATCATTATAAAATATGATAGATGTACTCCAAAATTAATAAGTAATTTATCTTATGCAACAGATGCAATAGTTAAGTGCTATCAAAGTGATCATCGTCTTTGTCATAAGCAGTCTAATGAGTCTATTCTTTTTTCCAAATCCTGAGCCATCTATTGCCCCTGTAGAGTGTATACAACCTTTCCCATCTGTGTTTTGCATAGATTTTTATTCACCAGAGTTACATAATAAAAGACCATTATGATTGTCATATGCAAAACCCACCAAAATGATAGCCTGGATGCACGTGGTAACTATGGAAACATGAAGCTCCTATTATTGTATAGGTCGCATATAGGACTCACGGTACTAATACTCTCATAGTAAACATATGGAAACATCATCATATTCAAAATTCAATAACTTAACAATTCGGGGTGCTAATGATCAGACCTAAATTTCTAGATGCACAACTATCCTTAGAGCAAGCTTCTGTGTGTTGAACACCATATGAGCCGCCGCATTTCTTTTTATCTACATCTGCATGAAACACATGTTATAGATTCTGAACCAAATGAATCGGGTGCTACTTTCATTTTTCCTAAAAGTAAAGCCTGTCAAAATACTAAATTTAGAGCAATATAATTTTGCCTATATTTGTTTTAAATTATAGATAGCGTTCAAAAATATTTTTTCTAAAATTTTACTCTTCATTATTAACCAATATTGTACCACCAATTCCGTATATGCTATATTATTTCTTCACCCATTTCTAGACTGGTTCACATTTCTTCCATATAATTAGTTCCGTGTGTCCTGAAGGCATCTCTAATTTTTCTTGTATTATTTCGCCTGTTTGCTGCGAATAGGCTTATGATAGTTTTTAATGTTATAGTTAATTTCTCCGTTAACGAATTAGATGTTATGAGTGAATATTTGGTTCGATGTTGTCAAAGTGCAAATTAGAATTATCCTCGATCATCCATTTCTGAAAAAAAAGTCGTTTTACGTTCTTAATATCCCACATATTTGATTCAACGTATACAATATTGAGGTTGTTGACTAATTATTAAAAACATTGGGCCTTAGGACATAACGTCACAGAATGCCCGAACTTACCAATAAAGCTAGTGTACAGAGATAGAGCCTGTCACCAAAATCATCATACTGAAATAACCTTCGATGACAGTATTACATACAAGAAACACTTTTCATAGCGGTAAAACGTCGTACATAATGTGAACAGTACATGTGTTATACAGCAGTAAAGGTTGATTTTATATTTGTAAGGAAAGAAGCGAAACTAATTAGTAATATATTCTACTAATAAAGAGACGTGCGGGCACTATAATATTACGCAGTCCTCCGATTTTGTTATATGTTTTTCATATCTGCATTATATTCATACCGGTGTAACCTTAACATGTAAAAGTCATATAATTATATAAATACAACAAACAAACAAAAAAAGAAAAACAAACACAATGAAATTGAAAGGCAATATAACAATAAGTGAGTTGTTAGAGAACTCATGAACAGGGATTACTGTGTCTTTGTGTTTAATTTCAGTGGACAATTCACTGCATGTCGCTGGACCCTGGTATGCAACAAAACGTCCAAATGGCTTCGTTTTCACAGTGGGGATAATGAGTATACGATTGTCAGAAGAGGGGCGTAAGTATCTTGCTGATGTTTACACATGGATGAGGCCCATGCATGGCATGCTGGACTGGAGTCCGTTAGTGAAACGTAGCACAGAGAACACAATTTTTGTTTGCTTCTGAATTGATTGGATAGCCAGTGTAGGGTACAGAGTAGCGGAGAGAAGTGCTCTGATCATGGTACCCTAAAGATATCCTAGAAGCCGTGTTTTGAACCTTTTTAAGTTTCTGGAGTAGATGTTGAGAAGAACCAGACATAATAGAATTACAATAGTATAGTCTCGAAAGTAATAATGAACACATAATTGTTTTAGTGTCATGAACTGAAAAATATTTGCGAATGGATCTGATACGTCTCAGCTCAAGATATCAAGCCTTGCATATGTTCATGGCATATTGGTGCAATGTGAGAGTACTGTCAAGAGTAACGCCTAGGTTTTGTACTGACTGAGAGAATTTAATGTTGGTGTTGTTGATCTTTATTGTTTATGGTAAAGAATGGGAATCAGAAAGTATTTGTGTTGTGATCCAAATGACCTTAATTTTATCATCATTCATCTGCAGCTTGTTACATGTCATCCATAATTTCACATCAGAAATGCACTTCTCTACTCCTTGGGTGGTATAATCAACTTCAACTCGACGGCTAGACTTATATATTTGGGTGTCATCAGCGTACAATTGGTGTGACACTGGGTGATTGGCTATGACTCTTGAAAGAAGCTGAGTGTATAAAATGACGAAAACAGGTCCAAGAACAGATCCGTCTGGAACACTACAACATAGATCAACTGGGCTGGAGTGTATTCCATTTGGAGATACATTATTTGTCCTGTTGACTACGTATGACTTGTACCACTGTAAGACTGTATTGTGAATGCCAAATACATGCTGGAGACGGTGAAGTAATATATCTTGGTCTTTTGTGTCAAATGCTGCAGACAAATCAAGGATGGTGAGGACTGTAATCGTGCCGCTATCCAAAACAGAGATAATGTCATTAAAAACATTCAGAAGATTAATTTCAGTACTGTGGCAAGGGCGATATGCTGACTGTACATTACTAAAAAGACTATTTGAATTTTATTAAATATATTGGATATAAGCACTCAAGCAGCATTGCTGTTTGAATTGGATCAAGTTCACAAGACTTTGGCGCACTCTTCATCACGATTGTCCGTTCTAAATCCATAGAGACTGGTTCAAATGCTCCTAATGGTTGTTGCTGAAATTATGTACTGTAACTGTATGGTGACGACGATTCATATGCACTTGTGTTGTCAAGCGTATCTCTAATGGTTTGTACTTTGTAACGGAGGAAAGTTGCAAATAGGCCCAGAAGGTCCACTGGAGAGAAGGTAGTTGGAAGTGGTGTACATCTGTTCCTTGATATTAGTTTGATAGGTGTCTCAAATAGCTCTTTTCAGTTGGAAATCTTCGTAATTTTGATATATTCAAACCGGTTTAATGTGACCAAGTCGAGTTCTCAAAATTGATATTCGTCATTATTATGGCATAACTGTCTTGATATTGGTTTAACATGACTTGAAGAGTCCTCATAATTAATATACGTCATTGTTAAGTCATAACTGTATTGATATTAGTTTAATGTAACCAGGTAGAGTCCTTATAATTCATATACATTATTTTTATATCATAACTTTATTGATATTGCTTTTCTTTGGCCATTTAGAGTCCTCATAATTGATATATGTCTTTCTTATGTCGTCACTGTATTGATATTGGTTTATCGTAACCAGGTAATGTCCTCAGACTTAGCATGTCATATTTATCTTGATTGGTTTGTATTTGGGATATTTACCTCTATATGGGAGAGAAAAATGATTCAATCCACACTGTTCATTGCTGGATAATAAAAGGAATGAAGCTTCAAGTAATTATTTCATTATGTTTTTTTAATTTTAATTTTGTTGTATTATGACTAAATTTGATTGCATTTTGTCTGGAAATCTCTATAAAAAAGGTTATATGATTATAGATTTCAGACTCTATCATATTATAGTATAAACCCACCCACCAGAATCTCCTTACACCAGTTTCATAATCCTGCTGCCTAGGTGAGTGTAGACTATTAGATGCATATGCGTTTATTCACCTGTGCACGTGGTTCTTCGTCCATCTCAACGTACTGTCCAATAAATTGTAATCATAATAATTATTCTATATTTGTGTTTCATTTAGATACATTTATTTCAAAACGTATTCTAAAAATATTATCCTCTGGCTGACTGCGTTATGTTGCATGTTTTAGAGTTATTCCCCTTCAAGAATTTTGAAGATATTATTTTCACATTATTTGGGTAGATATGGTCGGATATTAAACGTAACTGCCATGTACAATTTATATAATCTTAGTCTGAATATATATGGTTGGATATCAAACGTAACTACCATGTACAATTTATATAATCTTAGTTTGAATTAAGCCAAAATTTGTTTATTATTTACATAGTAATTGATTCCAATTCATGATGTCTTTTTAGATTAAAATTGGATGAGAAGTTTGGGTTTCTTTTTATACACGAATTTAGCATTATGTACAAATATTATTGTATATACCTGTGATTAGTTTCTGTCCATTTGTTACAGCACGATGCACATTTGGTTATCCAAAGCAGGCCAGTCCATAAATACAAGTGTTTTAAATGACTATATTAACAAGTCGTGCACCATATGTACAGTTTCCACGATGACGTCGTCTGCGGAGACATCACATCATCGTCCACATTGATAAATAACGCAGAAGACACATTATCACGTAACGAGTTCAAAGAGCAATTTGACGACAACATACATACATACATACATACATACATACATACATACATACATACATACATACATACATACATACATACATACAGCAAAGACATGATCTGGAATTCAGTATGTGATTGATACATGTAGTCAGATATATATATATATATATATATATATATATATATATATATATATATATATATATATATATTCTTAAGCTAGCTGCATAATAGTCATAACTATATATATTTCCATTAGTGGAAGAAAAAATGTAAATAAAAAAAAGCTGCAATTATATTTGATCTGTTTCCAAATGGCTGCTTTTTCGTTTTTGTCTGTTATGACATATTTCGAATATGCTAGATCAATAAGCCTATTTGAATACCTGTTTACTTATTTATTGTTTTCGGAGCGTCATTATATATCAGTCACAAATGTCATACCCGTATTGGTGCCCTCTTACAAAGTTGGGTATCTCTAGGTGATCGTAAATAAAAGTAATGTCAATCTGATATCGGGCATAGAAACAGGAATTACACTCTTGTTATGACTACGTTCCCGAATGAAAGGACATAACAACATGGATTTATAAAAAATAGCTTTACCTGATTGTCTTTTGTCTGCTTTGTGCTAATGACAATGATGCAAATCAAACATTCATTATGACAGATACAATGTCCAGCTTGTAAATCTTGATATGGTTATGTAAGCTGAAGGAAAGTAATTTTGTTATAACGTTTTCTCCAAAATACGTCTTTTAAAGTCTAGTAGGTCAAGAAAGTGGCGCTAATTTGACAGATGATATGGTCAACCGAGCGCAGTCTTAAATCACCGTACTATATAGTACTGTCAACGTGAAGTGTTTAATAAATAACTTTTAACGTACAAAATGAAAATCGATTGAGGTGATATTCAATATGGTTACTACAGTGGCCATCTTGAAAGTAAGACTATCGCTTGATAGCTGGTCATATTGACCTTCGAGTACTAAATCACGCATTAGGGGTCTCTTTGAAGTGTTGCTGGGCAGCATTATATTCATCTAGAGGTCATTATTATGTCTTTGTTTATCAGAAACACTATAAACTATGGCATTAAATCGGTGAAATATTTACAACTGCCAAGTAAATGTAGGTCACATTTTATATTTACACTGTCTCTTAGGGATCCCTTATGTTCACGAGATTACCTTATATTGAAAATTACTTATTGCTGAAATATTGTAGAATTAATATAAATTACTTAGCATTGTACACCACCAAGCCATAAGGATAACACATGAAGCATGCGAACATATTCCATAGGCATACATTGCAAGATAGTGACGACGCCAATCAGGTAAAGGATCCATCTTAGATGCATCCGATTTAATATGCTGTTTGAATGAATTGTATATCAGATCCGTCACTGTAATACCTATCTGTATTATTGAAATATGGTGTATAGACCTTCTGTATTATTACGATATGTGTCCTAGACACAAAATGATATTCCTCATATTTACTTTTGTTGTACATTTACATTATATAACATTGTAATACATTAGATATCTCTCTGATGTGCTATCTGGACCAAAGGAAATAAGCTTTACATCATATATCATTATAATACATTTTATATTTCTCCGATAAGTTTTTGGGACATGAGGTAATATGCTGTATCAGACACATTGCTGTAGTACATTTGTATTATCCTTCCCGTATGTTATCGGGACAAAAGGGAACGGGCTTTACAAAATTCATGCCATTGCAATACATTGGTATCATCTCGATATGCTATCTGAAAAAGGGAAATGGCTTTACAAAACGCACACCATTGTAATACGTTTCGTATCATTCTGATATGATGTCGTGGCAAAATTGAATAAACTGTCAATTAATCATACAGGTGTGCTACGATTGTTCAGATATACTGTCGGGAAGACGGAAAATAAATGAAAGACAGATTAACAACCTTTAATAATTAATAGTTTAGTTGCTGCCTCATATCTTGTCTAATGATATCGCGTACCATGGCTACAGTTTTTGTTTATCATTCAGTGAAAATTATTACGTTTCAAGTTTGACTGGCTTGCACTAAGTTAGCTCACATTCATGGTCTCAAAGTATTTTCCTGAAATTTTCCTACTGTCTTAGATTTCAAGAAGCATTGTAATCAAAATCCTGTAAACATGGGTTAAATTGGCGCAAATCCTCTAAACATGGGTTTGATTGGTGCAACTACTCTAAACATGGATTTGATTGGTGCAAATGTTTGATAGAATGAGCTCACTATCCAATTCATGAAAATAAGCACTCGTAGTTATCTGCTCTCTCTGGATGAGTTTCGTCAAGACTTCCTTTATGGGTCGAAGGACTAATCAACCTGTATGTGACATTTTTAATCTCCATTAATTGTGAAACTATTTATAATATAATTAGGAATAAACAGTAGGTAACCAGCTCTATGTAAAATCTTTAAATCGAGAATACTTAATGGTTACTTATTCCATAATGAAAAGTAACATTCAAATCGTGGGAAATCTGTCTCAGCTAGAAAGGTATAGTATATGCAAAAAATGATTACCGTATGGTGATTCACTATCACATTACAAGCAGTATCCCTTCACCAGTAACACTGAGTACTTCCCATTGTCCGTCACAAAGTAATGTTTCATTAAGAAATACTGTTCAATGATTAAGACACATTTTGGTTTAATATCTTAATGTCTTTAAACATCTGAGAACAGATATAAAAATAAAAACTTCGCGATAATTATAGAGACACACAAGATAAACATATAACCCTGTATATAACTATACACTATAGCAAGGAATCTTTCCTAATATAAGACCGATATGTACCTGTACATGAAATTCAACACATTATAATGATTCTGTCTTAAAGTACGACAACGATGTATATCTGTGTATTAAATATAAAATATAGTAAGGATTTATTCATGTCAGACAAAGATATATAATTGTTACGGGCAATATGAAATATAATAAGAATTCAATACTAATATTAGTGCGATATATCCATTTAAATGAAATATAAAAGAACGTGAAAAATATATACTATTATTAAAAATGATAACATCCTAGCATATGAAATATCCTAAGAATTCTATAATAATAATTATATAATTCTATAATAAATATTTCTGTACATGAAATATAAAATATAATAATAAGTGTGTACTAATATATGAGAGAGAGAGAGAGAGAGAGATCACAGTATGTGAAGTAGGTGAAATATACAATATTGTATGACACATATACTGCCAATAAGACTGACAGATAATATCGCAGTATATGAAAAGTAAAATATCGTTCGGATTCTATATTAATCAAAGTCAAATACCTGTATCATTCATGTCTTCACTGCAAATTGTTTGATATATATATATCAGTTTAATGAAACAAGATGCAATCAACACCAGAACAGTTAAATTGTATGAGTATAAATGATATAGTGATATTAAATTACAGTTGAAATAATATTAGTACATGCATAACATTACTTACGTGTAGTACGGTCAGTATAACAAAAACAGCACATGCACTTCATAACTGTATGAAAGACAAAGACCAATCTTTTTATATCAACTGAACTTGTAATTGTTTTAAAGAACCCGAAGTAAAAGCTGTGATATATTTTATTTTTTTCTCGGCATAATAAAATAACATATTTAAGTTGTTTGCATTTGCTTTTTTTGATTCCAGGTTTTCTTCTGTAAAAGTCTTCTGGAACATTACACATTACACTGAGTAGCTCTTAATCACTTTTTGTTTGTGTACGCGCCAAAGTTATGTATATTGTTTGCATTATATACGCCTCTTAGGCATCAGCATATATGTTATGTGGCAAGAAATCTATTGGGCAGATAACGGAATGGGCTGTTTACGTGCGATTAGAAGCAGACAACCGCATGATTTACCATCTTTTCAGTATATCAGCCATCCAACCAAGCATCCAACCAACCAACCAACATATCAACCAATATCTTTTATTTTACTTGATATCTATAAGCTCTTTTAAACCATTGAGATAGAACAGCAAAATGTAAAGCGAAGAATGTATATAGATGAAGCTATAATCACGCGATTTAAGTCAGCTTTTAAAACATATTTTATAGATGATGATAATGCAACCCAGGTAATTTAATAACAATGAATCATTTGGTGTCATTAAATATTCAAACAACTGTCTCAAACTAGCAGCCAATGATTACCAGTTGCAAAACCAACTATATTTTCAGTTGTCTTTTGAAATCAATTAAGCTCTAAATTAGTGTATTTATTTCGTAATATATGTCTAGGAAATCTATTATAGCTAGTGTTCTTCTAATCGTTCAATGAAAACGAATCTTTTAGAGATAGTTTAGAGACAAAGGTAAAAATAACAGGGGCTCGATGAATATGACGCACCATCTATTATTAATTATTCTAATTATTCTAACCGTGCTAGCAGGACTCAGTGATCCACGTGTGCAAAATTTATATAAACAATATAGAACTTCATACTTTTAGTTCATATTGCAGATCTAAGTTCAGTTATCTAATACAAATGTTTATAATTCACAGACTTTAAATTATATACCGATTTGTTTCGGCAACTTTACTGTATGCAAACTTATGAGAATGAAGGCAGAATTTTATTGTATCAGTTTTCCATTGCTAATGGGATACGCTTATTCGAGCGATAAATGTGAAAGAGGAACATTGCTCGGAAAACTCAGTTATGGCAAAATTATTAATATTGTATTCGTATTATAAACACTATAACAATTGCATGTATGACAGTTTGTTAACACACTTTTATTTTGCGGATAATAATGCTAATTAATTTCAAATCTTAAATAAGTTCGCCTACATCGGTCCAAACATATTTTGCATTCATGATTACAACATAATTTCAGTCTCTGGATCTCATCTGATAATTGTACTGACAAGGACATATGTTTAAAGGTCACTGGCCATACTCTGACATTTATATGTTTATATCATATTTGCATTACGTGAATAAAAGTAGTCACACTCACACAAAACATTTTAAAACATTTATCCCCAGAAGAGAAAATACATGCTTCTTGTTGTTACATTATTACCTGGAGCATTGTAAATTGTGCTTCACTGCTCTGGTGGCCTAGTGGTTTGTGTGTCCATTTCGGAAGCAGGAGGTTGTGGGTTCGAGCCGCGGAAGACTCATACCAAAGACTTACAAAAAATGGTACTATACCTCGCTTGACATTCAGAGTTAAGAGGTTAGTGTTAGGACTGGTCGGACTGGTGTCAGGATAATGTGATTGGGTGGGACATCATATTACATGTCTGCGGCATTATGCCAAAGTGTTAGACATTATTATTATTATTATTATTATTATTATTATTATTATTAGTATTATTATTATTCACATATAAGTCAATATTTGTCGTTAGTGTATAAAATAATACAATGAAAACGAAAGTGTCATTCAAAATTTTTAATTTAAATCGCTTATGTATATGTGGTCTTTAGTACATAGAATATAATATAATTTTAGCGGCTTGTCCTGGTTGTACTTGATTTTTTTGTTTTATACTGAGAATTGAAATATGGCGCCATGACACCTTTCATCATGCTAACTTGGCCGTCTATCATCAAGTGTTCCGTAGTGTGGTATCTCTTTGTCATGTATGTATCGGTAACGTATGCATTATTAAGCATTATTTATGCTAAAATTAGTTGAAATATTACTTGATATGTTTATCAAGATATAAATTTCAGACATATATGAAACATTATTACATTTCTGAAGGGTTTATTAAATCGATTGATTTTGATTTCATATTATTAGGACCAAGTAACGTGTTATCCATATTATAAATGATATACATCAACAGCGAAATCTCAGAATTATTATATATTATAACTGGGGTGACTTCTCCAGGCAAAGTGGGGCGACTTCTCCAGCCACTATGGGGCGACTTCTCCTGACACCTGAGATGAGTTCTCCCAGGGCGAGTTCTCCGCTATTCCAATTTTACCATCCCTCACTCTATTGGACCCAACAGCTTCAATCCACTTTTTACGGTAAACATAGTCTTTCGGAAAAAGAAAGAACCCCTTTTTCCCATTATCGCTCTTTTGGTTACATCCATAAGCAATACAGTGCACCATATTTGTTTTAGAAAATTACTATCGTCAAGATGTATCACTTAGAAAGTTACGAGGGGAAATTCAACGCATGAATGGCTTGGTTGAACCGAAGGGATAAATATACGTCATATCCGTCTTTGGCACGCGGAAACTGCCTATTGTGGACGGAGTTTGCCGAGAAAACATTTGTATTTATAAACGGAATTTTAGTCTATTTCAACATTTGTATGGTGTACATATAAATGCATTTATTTTATGACTATAATTATATTGGATTTTTGTACAATATAGGTGGCCGGTGACCTTTAATTTACATCTGAATACCTATAGGTATCGTAAAATCTTTAATAATGTTTTATATTTAAAATACCAAAACTATTTCCACTTACATTGTACTATATTTCAGTAAAATATCGATTAAGTCGTTTTTATTAAACAACACTGAATTTTTTAAAAAAAGGAAGTTTTTAAAGGTTAAACGTTTGATATTATATTACTGCAGATACCGATATTGGTTGTACATAAATGATTATCTGTACAACATTTTCAATGTAAATGACTAAACGAACTGGAGCATTAACCATATGTGTGTGTATGTGTGTGTGTGTTTAAGTCCCATATTTGGTTTAAATTATTAAAACTCATGATGATAATAGTAGGAATTGCTTATAAATGATCTTATTAAATTTTAATTGAACATTTTTTTCTAATCCTTCAGATTAATATGGGAAATTGCAGTGCATTAAATTGTACTTGGACCCAGAGATGCGATCCATTTAATCCTTCTGGAAGCGCATGTGTTCCGTCAGGTAAAAATATTAAGATTTTATCTTCGAGAGTGAGTAAACAATTGTCTCTGATTTTTGTTGTTGTTTTTTAACTGTTGATCATTTCGCAATTTAACACGACGATTGTTTAGTGTAAATTTAAACAGTTGGTTCTTTTTCTACTTCAAAATATAATGAAAATAAATTGAATGTAATGAAAACCTTTGTTTTGTTTTCGTTTTATATTAATAACAAATAAGTGTTTTCCACTATTACATTTGTGTCGTCTGTCTTTAGGTCAAAGATCGAACCTTCCATGGACACGAAATCTATTAGGGTATATGTTAGAATTTCAAAATTAAAACATGGAGAAAAGGTAAAGCAACATATGTGTATGGCTCTCTATATTCATGCAATTAAGACTATATAGTGGTTTATGACTAAAAATATACTACTACCACTATTTTCGTTTTCTATTGAGGAGTGGAAGTATATCTTGTATTTATGGATAAATGTTATAGTCATATATAGAACAGTGTGTATACGTATGAATGAATTTCACATTCCTTTTAAACTACAGAATGTCCATTGTTGGAGACAAGACCAGGTGTAACAATTGATCCGTCCAATGAAACATCTCTGGGCATTCACGTATGGCAGAGATGTGAGCTCCGAAGCATGTATAGTGCATATCATATAGCCACGTGTCTTGAAAGCACGGCTCAATGGTACACTACAAATGGCAAGTCTCTCTCTCTCTCTCTCTCTCTCTCTCTCTCTCTCTCTCTCTTAAATAGTAATACGTACAAGCTCGCCTCGCTCTCATCAACCCAAGTCTCTTAAAAAGAATTAAACTGAACCTGATTTAATTCAAAGTTCCAATCTGGAACTATATAATTTGTTTTCAATGCTTTCTTTCTATCACATCTGATTATATATATATATATATATATATATATATATATATATATATATATATATATATATATATATATATATATATATATATATATATATATATATATATATATAAACTCGGCATTTCCTAAACGCTGTAGATTTTGTTCAGGAAAACCAAACTTAATTCGTGTTTCCCAATATCGAAAATGTACAGACCACATTAAACTGATTTCAACACACAGAGGATATTTATAACTACATTCTCACCGATTCAATTTATCTCTGCCAGACTATCCTGACTGTATGTTATCGTTCTATATTACTAATGTCATAACGTGTATTGACTGCTCATCCTCGTTTTTAATAATATCATTAAAAAAATTCTAAGAGCTAAGCGACTGTTTGAATATTAATAAAATCTTTCTTGCATATGATATCTATATGATTCTATTATAAATGTGTTATGTTGACTAACTAACCCCCCCCCCCCGTATATTAATAATATAAATGTGTTTCGAGTGCTAAGTGGCTCCTAAAACAATTGCGATCCTCCTTTTCCTAATCTTTATCATGTTCTATTTCACGAGGAGTTTTACATTTCGTAAGACACAATATTACACAATGATTCTGTCCCTTTTGCGTTTGGATCGCCCTCATGCTTGTTACAAATATGTTCAGTGTGACAGCATACACCAACGTATATAATATTCAACACAAGCAATCTGCAGCACAAGAGTGAACTAAGTAAACGACAGTATGACATTTGTTCTCGTAGGTTTCCTTTGCTTATCAATTACCATGACCATTTTCAACAAGGTCGTATAATTATATGAGACATCTTGACAGAATCATTAGTGACATATATGATAATGCCACACGTTCAGATATAATTTGTACGGAAGATAATGCAAACGACAAAATCAAAATAATTTTGTCAGCATCATAACTTTGAACTATATAATTGTATTGTTCATAAATTATTGTATGGATCCTTGAAATTTAAAGAATGTTTTCATTTGTAAAGTCAATTCTTAATGCGGATATAGATATGAAGTGGTTCTTTACATTCATTCTAACGCCAGGCTTAATGCGCATCTTGAAATGACGTGGACATTTACATTTCAACACCAGGCTTAATGCGCATCTTGAAATGACGTGGACATTCAAATTCATTCTAACGCCAGGATTAATGCGCATCTTGAAATGACGTTGTCATTTAAACATTCTAACGTCAGTGTCATAACCTTACACTGTGCATAATAGTCGCAGCTCCATATAGGGAGTGCGAGTAGATTGTGATGGTATGCGATTTATGCTATTTATAAAACCAATAAATGTAAAGAAACTATGCAACAATGATAATTGCAATAACAGTCATGTGAATGAAAACAACAAATTCGACAAAAAATATACAAGACGTTTGGAATTTATAAGCAATTTTATTACCTGCTCTTATTGGACGGCCTCACCTTTTCTTCCCCTGTAAACCCTTGAAATCACAATACACTTGTCATTCTGGAAACACCATCACTAAAAAATACCGTTTCTGCATGCATGACAAGAATGGTCTAAACTCGTCGACACTCAATAACCAAAGAACGTGTTGTTTGTGTACATGAACAAATAATCCATATTCCTCAACAACCATTAAAACATGCCATCTCCTTGTTAAGACGAATAAGCTCTTCAACCTGTGCAATGTTGGTAAGCATCTAAACACTTACACATATTTTATTATATGAATTATTGGTGCCAGAGGACTTATTCCCATATTGTTGTCAGTAATAAACATGGCACGGGGAAATATACTCAACTCTGTATACAGCAAAAACATTGAAGAAGAGCATAACATATTTTGAAAGATATTTTGGATTGCAGTGCCACTTAGCAATATAGAAAAGTATACAAAGACAAAAACATAAACGTTTTTAAATCATACCTTTCTCGGGCCTCAAGCAGGTGTCACAAAAGAAAATATTTGTATTACTCCCATAATTTTGATGACCTAAATATCGATATCTTTGTCTGAGTTAATTGGAAACTTGTTATCGGCTGCTATGTTCAGCATCATTTCAAATATATATATATAATTATACTACAGACATGCTAGCCACTTTCTGGTAATGCCATTGGTACATGTGTGTATACAATCTTACATAGAGTTTAGCACTTTGTATGTTTGACTGACATTGTTGTATGTAAAGTCATGAAACTGATTGTATGTATGAATTCATCCTTGGAGATCACATAGAGATCCATCCACGTGTTAAGGTTGGCGAAAGTTACATCCAGTAATGTCAATGTTGTAAGGCGTTAAACTAACTGGTTGACAGGTCACATCAAAAGGAGCAGATAAAGCAAATGCCCAATAAACAAAATATGTCAAAAGCATTGAACTAAGTTCGACAAAGACTACAGTCAAACGTGCATTTGCAAGGACATAAATGCAACTGTCAGTGTCGTTGACGTATTGTCTTTTACTTTAATCCCAATGCGGATAGCACACTACTGTATGAGTATTCGTTGTGTAAATTGGTCTGTTTTATCAATACATTGTTCAAAGCCAGAGTGGTATTTCTTACCACCTATCTGAAGGCAAACCCAAATTATATAATTATCAGAATTATATACGCCGCCTATTACATACATACATACGTACGTACGTACGTACATACATACATACATACATACATACATACATACATACATACATACATACATACATACATACATACATACATACATACATACATACATACATACATACATGCATACATACATACATAGTGGTCACCCGGTCTTCGAACATCGTTATGATTCGTCTTAAGACAACCGCCCCTCTCCCCAGTCTGTTATTCGTCGAACCATGGGGATGGTTATGTTCTTGTAAAATCGCTGTGATTGGGCCAGATGATTAAGCATGAACCATTACCTGGCAAGAATAAGGCTTACTAAAAATCGCGGACATTTCTTTTACGTTGACGACTTACATACCGGCGAGTTTTCAAACAGAAACTCCTACTGAGTGGTACGTTTAGCATGTGAAGCACTAGCATAAGCTTGTAGTGCCTCTTCTTAGATGGGACTTAAAACCTCTGCCAATACAAGGAGCCATATTATATATATCCCATGCCTTTAGGGTTAATTTTATCCCTTGCCTTTGTGATGCCTTTGTCCCTATAGATGTTGTATTCCTGGGTTATATGAAGATAGACATTGAGTTGGAAAGGACTCTCGAGTAATCTTCGAAGCATAAAGTGGAAATGGTTGATATCGGAAAGAGATATGCATTTCTTCTCGACCAGATATTGGCCACCCACGAATTTATTTTTTTCACAGCCGTAAAGTAGTGGGAGAAGAATTATTATGTGCTGTCTGCAAATAGCTTACTGCGGGTGCTAGTAGCACTGCTTGTGCAAGATTCGAGCAATTGCCGCCAATATGTCGCTTTGACTTGTCATGCGTTCAAAATAGGCATATAGGCAGTTTATTTGGATATTTAATATTAAGAACCAGTCTGCATCTAACTGTCTAGACTTTGTGATACATCACGTTCAAGGTAGTCATGATATGCTCTTGATATTGTCTGCAGAGAGAGAGAGAGAGAGAGAGAGAGAGAGAGAGAGAGAGAGAGAGAGCTTCCTAAATTGGTCTCAACTGTTTATGGACATCTTAACACTGATATCATTAATATCAAAGCCGTTGTGATTCTAAAATTGTGTTTTTGGGCCCATGCTATAGTTAATCGAATACATTGGTTGATATAATGATAAACGATGTGCAATAATCTTTTACAACATGTTCAATATGTGTGGAAATTTGCCTGGTTATGTGCGCGAGTGTTATCAGTGCAGGCAATGATACCGACCTTATATATTTGGTTTCATGATGTTGCCACATTTGTAACCCTGTGGAACTATTTAAACCTGACGTTTTTGGACGTATCATATTGTTACACGCACAGGGGTATTCACTTGACCGAGCGGTGTCAAAACCCTGGCGCGAGTCACGCTGGAAGTCATATGTTTTCCCCAACTTTCCAAAGACTTCCATACAATTTGAGTTGTAAAATGGAAAGAGAGACCTGTCTGCTATATTTAATAATCTTTGCTCTAATCAATTGGCGACCCAGAGGAGACAACTTGCCCAAGAGTCCATTAACCGCACCTTAGCATGGTTTTCCTTCATTATCATCCGATTTCCGTACCGATAGCTTGTCGTGCCATAGAAATTCCACTAGTATTCCCTTACTAACTGGGAAATATTTAACTGCGCGACCCTAGGCCAGTCAATCCTCATAATTTCCGGCGTATCACGCTCATATACATACGCCCATTTTCCACTATGGACACATAAACGGTACCTACCAAATTCCAACTTATTGATTCCATTATATAATTTATTGATTTCCAACCATAAATACTGCCTTTTCAATCACATCACTTTTATACACTGCGGAATTTAATATGGACTATGTTACAAAAAGGGACAGTCATTCGGCTTGTACCTAAATTCACTACTTACGACCCCAGCATGGTTCAAATTCATTAACACTCGGCTCTGTGATGTTTGCTCCTACTAACTGGCTAACTATTTCGGGCTAGTAATGTTTCCATGGCACCGAAGACCAAATACTCGCACAAATTAAAAACGGGATGCTGTCAAATACACATACTCCAAATTTATTACAATATGCCGACCGGCTTAGTCTTGGTCGGTTTTGTGCTTTCAGATGAGCTTCTAGTCGACTGAGTGATAGAGGCCAATTGGCTGATGTAGGTGACAATAACAGTCTTTAGTGTACTGCTGTATGTCTTTGAGGTATGGAGCCATCGGGACGATGCTGGAGGGGAGACTATTATCATCGTGGGATGAGAGCGTGATGATCTATCTCTGCCCAATACTGCGTATCACGTGCGACACTGTAGACTACACTGGAGAATGTAGATATCTTAATACGGCAACTGTTAGATACATTTCCTATAAAACAATGGTATTGTGATCAGTGGACAGCTACTAGTATTACCCATGACAAAACAATCTTGTTCTGTCAAACTTCAAGGTGGAATAACTGATGTCTTTATGAAAACAATTAGAGCGCGTGAAAGCACGTGTTTCAAGCCCAACATTGGAACCCTGTTTACTGATACAACCGACAGTAAAATTACATGGTACAGATCATTATTTTAGTAAAGGGCAATACCGTCAATAGTACTGAAATTGCTGGCTCGTTTGATCCATCAATCTGTCTTTTTAATGAATTGATCTATTTAATTTTCAATCCTCCTTGATTTGTTTTGTTATCTTTATGTTTATGTAATGCTCACCTTGTTAATATAAGCAAAAATGATTCGATTGGAAAGTACATCGAAATTATAACAAAAGTTTAAACAATCTGATCAGTACATCGAGGCGATTGAAAATATGAAATAGTAAAATATGTTTGATATTTTGCATTGCATCCATGTTGTGAGGTTTTCTTTTGATTAACGGAATCGATAATGATAATAACAATGAGGCACAATATAACAATTTATTCACAGAACGGTCAAATAAGACGAAGATTTCAAATATATTGTACAAAAGCTTCCTTGTCTTGTCTGTCAAGGCTTACTAGTAAACGGCTCTTCAAAATCTTGGTAGTCCTTTGAAAAGTACATTTGTCTCTCATACTAACGTAGAGAACCACATTACAGAACGGCGTGGTGGTTGTTAATTGCCTTTTACACGAAATTATGCAATGCGCTGTACTAGCATGTCAACTGAAGCATTATCGGACTAATTTATGATATAACTTAAGTAGGAGAAATAAATCACATTACTTTGATGGTTCATTTTAAAAATCCAAAGCTCAGCATTATTATTGGATTATATTTATAACTAAAGTAAAAAAAGTGGAAACAAAACTAACTGAATCATCTCTACTCATGAATGATTTACGACCTCTAAACCGCAGACCTTGTCGTTGAGCAAATTATGAATATGCATTTTCCAGCCTCGTGTGATATAGATTACAAGAGGGTCAGTTTCGGAGGTTACTCCTTCTTCATCAAATTCCATGACACGAGAACAACTTTCAACGAATCGGTGAAAATATGCCAATCTGAAAATGCCAAACTACTTGTCGTTACGACCATGCAACAGATAGCTGACATAAAGGAAGCTTTTAGCCAGAAACATGGTAAGTGGCAGTGAGCAGATACCTATATAGGACAAAACTTGTAGTTATATTCTCAGAACGTTTTAAATAATCTCCAAGAAGTCCTTTAATACTGATTAAAAACGAAATTTGAAAAACGGAAGTCAGAATCATATACTACTTTGTACAGTTTACAAGTTTTGTTTTGAGGAAGATGTCGCTTAATACTTGTCTTTTTTTGTAACGTTGGTCAGTTTCATAACAGGCCCATACCAGATAAACAAACTTAAAACATCGATATGAATGTAAGTCAGCTAAAATGAAGTCTTGTAGCTGTTTTCTAATTTAGTAACGATGGTCACATAGGATGGCAAAACAGCACATTTGCACAGCCTTGCCCTTCTTTCCAAAAATATTTCTGTAAAATATGGTCAAACTCTTTTCAGGAATTATATACAAACAATCATTTCAACGGTTTCAAACTTTAAGTGCGAGAGGCATTTTAATAGCAACAAAGTGCATGTTTAATATTTGATCGGCAATATATATATATAATACAAGAGAGATCTTCCCTTCACAATATTTTGATCAAATTATTTTCATAGGGTTTTGGAAGAACAATCTTTTAAACGGTCTCACTATATTTAGGAATGTTCATTTGGTCTGGTCTTGGCAAACTATACCAGAATGTTCTGCGGAAAAAGTATATAAAAGTGATACTGTGGTTTTTGAAAAGTTCTAACAATTTTTAACAGACACACAACATACACAGAACAATACTATTCTCTCACTTGACCTAACGGCCAGGAAAGTGAAAAACGTACATATAACCTAATAAAGAAAACAATTTGTCTTCCAAACCACAGTGTTGGTTGTTAGCAGTCATTTTGAGCTCTTTATATGCGTATAATCCTAAATGTTTCATAGCAATAACTTGAAACAGAGGGGAATTGGTTTTGTTTTATACTTATGTAAACTTTCTAAGCCGTATACATGATGTTCGACGAATTGAGCAATTAAGTCAGATCTATAACTGTATACGCAGTATATGTTCATTACAAACTGCATCCAGCTTGTAATTTGATGATTCTACATTTAGATGATATTTTGATATTTAATTGCGTGCATTTGTCCAAAGATCATTGGGATAACTCAATGAAGATGTTTTTCATGTGTTCAGGTACAGTTAGACTACATAATTGATAAATATTATTTTTTTTGACAATCTAACACTCAATAAAGTCAACCAATTTCTTGAAAGAAAGTGTTACAAACATATGATAGGTAAACCTTGACAGAAATGAACATTTTAATCAATCATCTACATATATCGATAAATGCGTCCATACATACATGCATGCATGCACATACATACATACATACATACATACATACATACATACATACATACATACATACATACATACATACATACATACATACATACATACATACATACATACATTAATGTAAAACGAAAGAGTGGTGACCATTTATATATATATATATATATATATAAATATATATATATATATATATATATATATATATATATATATATATATATATATATATATATATATATATATATACAGGATGGAGAAAACATGGAGGATTTGTTATAATTTTGTTTGTGTAACAAATCTGGGTCGCAAACTGCCGTTTGTACGAATTTTGTAAACTGCAGATAATCTGCAGTATGTAATTTTTGTAATTTAAGTTTGAGTAATCAGAATGCTCATCATTGAATATATAGTTCTGACTAATTTCCTAACAATTAGAGGCGATTAAGTGATATATGAATAGAGTGAGAAAATGGAGACCAATGATACCCAGGATATTCAGGATTCTGATAGTGATATACCGTGCGCTTCTCAATTAGAACGCTGTATTCTTGCAGAAATAAGAGAAAAATATGGCAAATTGGACAAACAGTTATTCAAGCGAGAGTTATCAAGTAATCTTGACATAATGTCCCTTCGTCATATTCGTAGTTCTTTGCACGATATTGGTAGGCTCAGACATACAGGATATCCTTCTGGTATACTGGTGGAGAGGACATCGCGTTCTGATAGTGCACCAGTGAAAGAAAAATAGCAGATTATATATATATATATATATATATATATATATATATATATATATATATATATATATATATATATATACAATATTTCATTTTCTTGAGGGAGATGGTAACACAAGCGAAGTAAAGGCATGTATGTCCAGGTATGGGAAAACAAAACCAAGTAGAATAGACAGTCTGAGTTGCTTAAAGAATCTTCAAGAAGCTAGTCAAGAAAGTGATCAGTCGAATGACATAGATCAGTCAAGAGGTACTACATCATTCGGGGATTGTGGAAATAATAGTCAAGCTGAGAGTTGAAAACAACATTCCCATTTTACAATATGCAACATGGATAGATCTGAAACAATTTGTAAAAGATGAACTAAATGCCATGTGTGCAAATATTATGGAAGAAATGAAGAGAATGAAAAAGGATAATGTTCGTTTGGGTGAGATGATACAAAGTAAGGATGATACAATTAAAAGACTTGAATCGTGCATTGATAAGTCAAGGGAGTCGGAATTGCGTTTGGAATCTGATCTACATGTAATGGCAGATGTAATAAAGAGTTAGGCAATGACAATTGAAAAGCTACAAGCTGTAAACGACAAACAAATTGAGACAGTAAGTGCACAGATGCGTGGAATTCAGCTCCAGCTTACGAATTTTTTGCAGCTGTCTTGCTCTTATGCAAATATGACTAGATCTTATTGCCCAACTGCAAGTGCATCTGGTACACCAAATACAAATCCGAATACAGGCGTAATAGATAGTCATCATCTAGAATCTCGAGAGAGGATTTTGTCAGATCAACAAGAATATAGAAGAAATACTGGCGTAAGTGTCTCTAAGGTATCAGTTTACAAAAATCGCACTGCAGGTTTGATGCAACCCCAAACACTACATCTTCTACTGCAATATGTGAAGCAGATACAGGAAGAGCATTGGAAACGAAAATGGATGAGAAAGAAAACAAAACTAATCAAAATCTAGTATTGGATGCCAGAAATTCTACACTGAGAAAGGACGACATAAATGATACAAACAATAACAATTCGAAACCAATCCAGGTGCAAATAAGTACTATGACATTCAGTGGAATGAAGAGGGGTTCAAAAACAAAATCGTTGTTGTTATCTCGAATTAAAGCAGACCATAGACCTGAAGAGTTACATCATGTAATACGCAGACATGCATACAATCGAGGAGTACAGATCACAAATATTAAGATTCTTAAAAAGTGATCCAATATGAAGGGAGAAACCTATACCGTTCGTGTCACTGTTCCGGAAAATCTGCTTACCAAAACTTTACAGCAGGGATTTTGGCCAGAATTTGTATTAGCTAGAGAATGGTACGAGAGATAAACGAGTCATTGTCTTCAACTTGTATGTGGAAAAGCTTTTGTTTATTTTTCGAATGACGACTACTCTAAACATAATGACTTGGAATGCGAAGGGCATTATGACAGGAACGCCCTATCTTTGTTCATTACTCCATACGGTAGATATTGTATGTATACAAGAGCATTGGCTATATCCAGAGCAATTACATTTATTTCAAAGCATTGACAGGAATTTTGTGGCTTTTTCGAGACCGGATAGCAGAATTAATTCATGTCTGTGGGAAAGAAAGCGTCCCTCTGGGTTTGGAGGAACTGCAATTTTCTATCGGAAATCATTACCTGTTCGTCCAATGAATAACATTGGTAACGACAGAGTTATTGCAGTTGAAATTAACCTATGCGCTATTAAATTGTTTCTGTTCTGTGTGTGGTTTCCTTCCACAAACGCCTCTCTAGATGATTATAAAGAAATAATGGAAACTGTGGAATGCCTATATGACGAATATAATCAAAAAGGTTGTGTGATTATCTGTGGTGACTTTAATGCGGAGCTACCCAAAAAAGTGATTCCAAAAAGCAAATATGGTAAAGGTTACATACTACAATCCTTCCTGACAAATAGGCATCTAATGTCAACATTTGTTATTTTCCCTTCTGAAATACCAGGATATACATATTGCTCATCTGATGGCAAACGCTCGTCTTTGATTGACTACATTTTGATACCCTCCTCCAGAATAGATTTAGTTCATAGTGCAAATATTGAAGATGATCATCATCCCAATTTATCTGATCATTTACCTGCACGAGTAGAGTTGTTTGTTCCTGAGGAACTTCTGGTATCAACATTTTCCAGATATCCAGTTACAATTAACTGGCAAAAGGTTTCTTCAGAACAACAGGAGAGGTACAGAAATGAAATCAATGAGCACCTGAACTCAATGGAGCTATTTGTAAATAATATTTCGGATGTACAAAACACCCTTGTTACTGTCGCGACTGTTTTACGCAACACAGCTGATAAAATGCTTCCCAAAAAAACATTCCTCCCACACTTAAACCCTTACTGGAAATATTTTAATGTGGCTGAACTGCATAAAGAGATGAGAAGAAAACGATTGTTATGGATAAAAGATGAACGGCCACGTGGGACACAATTTATGACGTATGCAGAATACAAAAATGCCAAAAGAAATTTCAGAAAACAATTAAACAAGGCAAAATATCAGTACGAACAAAAACAATTAAATGAGCTGGAAAAAGCTGCAGAACTGGATGTATGGAAATTCTACAAAATAGTAAGACTACATAAGAAGGGGCAGAGACAAGATATTTCTGAACTAAAAGTGGAAGGAGAAATAATACGGGACCCTGATTTAATTCGTGATGCGTGGTGCCAACATTTTAAAATGTTAAGTACTGAAGTACCATATATTAATTTCAACGAATCGTTTGCAGCTGAAATTAGAAACAAAATGAAACATATTGTGGATTCAAATATTTATGACGGAGCTGATAAAGATATGTGTGAAACCATACTACCGAAAGACATTGAAGATACTGTAAGAGAGCTGAAGAAAAATAAATCATGTGGACATGACAACATATGTGCAGAGCATTTAATGTTTGCCTGTCAGCCGATTAGTTATATTTTGGAAACGTATCCTGATTACTTCAAACTTGTAAATGTTATACCTATCTTTAAAGGCGGGAAAAAAGATAGGCTAGATATGAATAACTATAGAGATATCTCAATCGTTCCAGTATTTCAAAAAGTTTTTGAAAAAATATTGCTGAAAAGGCTAATTCTTTAGAGCGATCAAATTTGTTTCCCTCACCCATTACAACAAGGATTTCGAAGCGAATGGAGTGGCATTACTGCAGCCTTCATTATAAAAGAAGAAATAGCCCATTATTTGGAAGGCCAATCAAAAGTGTATGCTGCATTCCTGGACAATGAGAAGGCCTTTAATACGGTGTGGCATGATGGCCTCTTTTATAAGCTATTCCATCTCGGAATCAATGAAAAACTGTGGAGATTAATTAAAGATTCATTTCAAGAAGTTAGGGCTTATGTTCTGATCAACGGACATCATTCGAAACCATACGCTGTCAATCAAGGAGTAGGTCAAGGAAGAACGCTATCGGCATGGCTATTCTTAGTCATGATAAATGACCTAATATCCTTGCTGGATTCTACAAAATCTGGAATACAAGTTGGCACTCTGAGTATCCCCTGTGTTTTACTAGCAGATGACACGTCCTTGCTATCTTCGTCATTTAATGGTATATGTGTTTTACTTCGTAACCTCGATGACTATGCATCGAAGTGGAGACTGCTGTACAATGCTGATAAAAGCAATATTGTCATATTTTCGAAGAACAAAATCACACAGAAATATATGTTCATGCTTGGAGATAAATTGATCCCTATAGTTTCTTCTAGAACCTACGCTGGGGTTACTCTCTCCGCAGATCTTTCCAATACTGCTGCAGTAAAAAAATGCTTGTGATAAAGGAAGGTTAGTATTCTATTCCATTGTTGGGACTGGCATTGGAAAGGGTGGATTGAATCCAATTAATAGTGCTACAATATGGTCAAAAATAATACTTCCTGCAATGACATATGGATGTGAATTGTGGTCCAGCTTGAGTCAGTCACAGGTATACGATCTTGAAGTATGTCAAAGAAAAGCGGCAAGAAGAATTATAGGTCTCGATCAGCGCTCTTGTACAGAAACAACAATTAGCAGTCTTGGACTGTGGACCATTGAACGTTATGTGGATAATATCAAACTTGGCGTCCTTAAGAAAAACTGCAGAGATAAAGGTTCATTTGTATGGAAAATTATATTCCACAGAAGAATCCTTGACTTCTTGATACATGAGAGCGAGGGCGTTGGGTTTGTTAAAGATATATATCGTGTTCTTTTGAAATACCAGCTTGGCGGGTTTTTCCACATATACGTGAACACTCTATATTCTACCCCGAAATCGGCATGGAGGAGGAATATTTAAATGGCAGTTCACTACTGCGAAGAATCATTGTGGAGATCTAAACTTGAAATGAGACCTGAACTTTTACATTATGCAAGTGTCCATACTAATCTTCAACCACTTGCAGTTTAGAAACTTGGTAAATGTGTTCCTAATAAAACTTGGACATTCGCTAACATTGCTTATTTAACTATGAGTCCCATTACAATAGAGAAGGAAAATAATTGTAAACTCTGCAAGAGATTGATTATAGACAGAACCAAGCATATGTTACTATTCTGCAACGCCCTAAATGACGAGGGTAACACTATGTTTGAAAAAATAATAGATGCCATCGATATCCTAGACTCCCATTGGCTTTTATGTCAGGACAATGACACCCTACTTCATATCCTTTTGGGCAAGAGAGTGGACATCTTTGATTCTAAGGATGATCAATCATGGCAGACATTCATGTGTGTGGTGGCTGATGGAATATACACAATTTACCGAAGAGCAAATGAACTAGAAAATGATATCACATAGTATGCTTATTCAGTAAATTAAGGAAATGGACCCAATTAATTTATATCTAATAAATAATTCACATGTGTTCTAAGTGATTGAGAACATGATAATCAATTTAAATCGTTTTAGTTGAATGTAAATAATTCCAATTCCATTATTTCTCCTCTTTTAATTGATGTTGCGTATATAACTCGTTCCCAACGAGTTCTCTCACGCATGTATTTTGATATTACGTTTTCTTTGCTTTTGTTGCTATATAGTGTACTGTAAGTAATTTAATCACAAACTATGTACATAACTTTATTTGTATTTCGAAACATTAAGTGAATGAAATCTCTTCTGAAGAGGAAATAAAGAAAATCAGTCAGTCAGTCAGTCAGTCATACATACATACATAGATACATACATACATACATACATACATACATACATACATACATACATACATACATACATACATACATACATACATACATACATGAAAAACGAAAGAATGGTGGCCATATATATATATATATATATATATATATATATATATATATATATATATATATATATATATATGATTATATACAGGATGGATATTTGCTGGTATAACGGATGAAGCTCATGAAGGAACTTGGTTAGCCTGGGACGGAACAAATATAAGAATGGATGATCTTCACTGGAATACTGGAGAACCAAATGGAAATACAAACGAAACCTGTGGAGTTATCGATTTTGATCAAGACGTATCCGGCCTTTTAGACGTATCTTGCATCTATAACAATTGTAGTTTTCTGTGCCGTAGCAATTAAATATGGTCCAAAACAACACGAGGGATCACTATTATATTTGTTATAAGTACATGATGCTTAAGCTGACATGAAACGAGGTGATGTCGAAAAGAAAGTGATGGCGGTTGATATATTCAAGCTCTATCTTATTAAACTGTTAACCCATCGTTCTTAACTAAAGAGGCTCTGTTATGTGGCAGTCCTCTATCTATACGCCATATAACTTGTCACTTCTCATATTTGTTACTCGCTGTTAATAAAACATAACCATTATGTATTGCATAATTTTAAATATATCATATTCTCTTTTGTCTTGTTATATAAATATATACATCGTGTAGTACATTTTTTTAAAATTAGTCCAGTTTTATTCATTTAAAATAATTATGATAATCAAAGTGACAGCAGTGAACACGGCGTTGTGTTACATGTAGTTTATAATAGAATATTCTATACAATTTCCTTGTTACCATTGAATATATTTATATGCTAAATGTCCTGCCATGTATTTATCTGCCATGGAAAAAGTTTATATGCTGGTTGTCATGGCGATGTTATAAAATAAGCTAGAACGAAAATTAAAGCCATATCGAGCATGACAAATTTCATGTTTCATATCTAAAAGCACTTTTGTATTTTGTACTAAATCTGAAATATTCCCAACATCAAACATATATGATTAAAAAATATAGTTTCGAAAACACAAAGGCAAGGCGCTACATAGCACGCCGATTCGAGTTACAAAATGGCAAAAGTAGTTTTTTGGAGCAAGGTCGACTGATGTAAAGTGCCCTACCCAAGAATATATAAATGTCGCAGGACCAGACTGCTCGGATTGCACGATTAGTACTTACACCATTCCATCGTACGTCCCGCGGTCTAAATACTGAGACACAGCAGCTCCAAAAACATAACTGTAAAGCGATAACACACTAGCCGACGAAAACAAATATAACATAATTAGCTACCCATATGTTAATAACATTAAACTGGCGTATTTCTTGCATAATAGAGTAATACATATTGTCTTTAATGCATACATACTTAAAATGTCAGTCATCTATCCAGTTTCATGATTCAATCAACGTCAGATAGCCGCTTATATGTAACAGTGGGTAGATTCTGTGTCGGATCCAGGGCCTTTATATTGTCTCTGGACAAGGATGGAGCTGAGTACTCCATATGCCTCTAATTCATTGTAGCTTCTAACTACTTTATTCTATGCAGTGTTTAATGTTTTGGTTTCTCATTTAATATTTTCACTGTCATTCTGTCGGTGTTTGGAAGTATTGTGTTCCTATATTGAATATTGTATTACTATATATTTTCGATGTTTCAATATTGTATTACTATATATTTTCGAAGTTTCAATACGATTTTTACTTGTAGTTGTGTAAAATTGTTTTAAAAGAAAGAATATCGGTGATTATTCTGTTTTTTTGTTCGATATGTATGAATCGTATTAAGAAAAATTGAGTAATTATAGTAATTGACTCATTATTTCTTTCAGAATCGCTTGTGATTCTAATACACATATGTATTATTCTAAATGTTCTTCACTACAAACTTCATGATCTCCAACAATTATTTTCATAAATTAATTCTACATATTGTGAAAGTTATCGCCCCTTACGTGTCGGCTTTTATAGCATAACATTTGAAATATAGATTAATGCACAAGATATAAAATTAATATTTGAAACGTTTGGCTCTTTACTGAAACTAAAGTATATTTGACAACTATTTTGCTTAATTAGTTATTTAATCATTGAAAGACCTTCATAAAATATTTCAAGTACTGAAATTCTATGACAATATGAAGTTGGTAGATCTTGATTAGTTCGAACATAAAGTAGAATAAGGTCATGTTTAGTTTGATATGTAGCTTTATACATGGATTGTTGCTTTCATTTAATAAACCAAAGTTGCCAAGGCATCAGTGGGACTTCTTATCTTCTTCGCTACATATAGTAACGTACTTCGTCTTGTCATCAGGCGCTATCACCCAAAAGACCACAGCTTGTATGATCAATCGAAATCATCTGTATGTCTCGCTATACTCACGGAAACTTTAGACAAATTAAAGCAATCATTGTAATGATGTACTCATAAAGCATTATTATTTAGGTCTGCTTCTGTATCTATTCATAAAAGGTAACATAAAGTATCAATCAGATTATATATATTCATTGCTTGAAAAAATAGAATAGAAAATATCCAGCAGAACGTGCAATCGAAATTGTTGAAGTACAGGTGAAATTCGCACTAGGTATTATTAGATTTGACCCCTGATCATGTGTCATACACCTAACCGTATGCTTGTTTACCCAATTCCACGGACTTTAAAATAACAGTCGATATCAACTGAAGGCTTTATAAACCCGTATATACTTGAAATAATTCTTCTCTAAGCATATTATGACCACATAAGAGAAATCTCCAAATTCACAATTGCTTTTGTGGTGTCACGTTTATTTGAGTCAATAGTAAGCTTTTTGAACACAGCTACTTATACTATTTCGCGCCATGCAAAACAGGATGCGACACCAACATCCAACACAATTAATATTCCTATCTCAAATTACTAATTATGTATATCCATCAATATCCTAACCCCTTCCTCCACATAGTCGGTGGTTTGTCTC
Organism: Unio pictorum; assembly: GCA_030141615.1. Taxonomy (NCBI): domain Eukaryota; kingdom Metazoa; phylum Mollusca; class Bivalvia; order Unionida; family Unionidae; genus Unio; species Unio pictorum. The sequence continues at coordinate 1,127,882 of JARLTB010000610.1, forward strand.
TAGTCAGCTTTATATAGCTGATATCAAAGAACACTTTTATTTCTCTAACTTGGTTACAAGAACAACAATGCATGCGATGAAGGGCTTTTAATCTTCAATAAGTAAGTTATAACCAAAAAATTATGAAACAGATATAAAGAATGAAAACCAACTGGATGTGAATAAGGAATAAGTAACCAAATGCATGTAGAAAAAGTTGAGTCGGGAATAAGTAACTTGTTACTTATTCCTTATTCAATCGGTAACTGGTTACTTATTTCTTATTCAATAGGTAACTGGTTACTTATTCCTTATTCATTCGGGAATAATGAAAAAGGAATAAGTAACCAGCTTGGTGTCAATCATGTACACTTAAAAATGATTTAAAATACATTCAAGCGGACTAACCAATCCAGGGTATCCTTTTGTGCTTTTCTGAATCAAACCAAGAACTCATACAAAAAGGAGACTCTATAATATCTTTAACGGTCCTAGAGTAACAACGTAATTCAGATGCTAGAATGTTCAACTAATAATCCAGTCATCGCCGAGTTATAAATCCGCCCAGGTTAGACCCCTTTGGTTACCTCAGTATGTCTTTAAGAATGGCATTTTGCACTTACCTCCCATTTTGCCGGCAATATGTAACCAATGATATGTTTATAGTGCCGTTAAAGTCAACATAATGAAATAAACAATCATATTATATAGTTTTTGGCTACTTGCATATCATTGATGCAAAATTACAGGAAGTAATCATTTCCTGTAAGAAATGGTAACAACGATGTAACGTAAGTGACTTTAATTTTGAGAAAGAACACCTAATAAAGTTATTCAAGTTTATATTTCATGCCATTAAACTACTTGAAAGATTTCATATGGTTTGTATACAATTGCAAAACTTTAACCATCCACGCTTCTAACAGCCTTATTTACTAATTGTCACAGGAATTTATTACTAGGTTTTTTTAACGTTTGGAATTTTAAACACACTACAAACCACGCATGTTATACATTATTAACAACCACATATGTTAAATTATAAACATCATATAACCACGTGAGTTATATTATAAACAGTACATAACAACGTATAATAAATTATAATGTCTTGAACCACGTAAGCTAAATCATATGCAGTCTACAACCATTCATGTTAAATTACAAACACTCCACAACCACGTGTGTTATATTACAAACAGCATACAACCACGAGTGTTAAATTATAAACAGTCTACAACCACATATGTTAAATTATAAACATTCTACAACCACGTGTGTTAAATTATAAAGTCTGGACCCACGTATGTTAAAATATAAAAAGACTAAAACCATGTATGTTACATTACAAACACTCTACAACCACGTGTGTTAAAATACAAACAGCCTACAACCACGTATGATAAATTATATGGTCTGCAACCACGTATGTTAAATTATAAAGTCTACAACCACGTAGGTTAAATTATAAAATCTACAACCACGTATGTTAAATTATGTATAGATATACACGTCTGAAATGTGACAGTTTATTGTGATGTATAGCACTGAGGCATCATGTCGCAGACATTTAGTATGATGTCACACCCAATCACATTTGTCCGACACCAAGCCAGTTCTGACAATAACCCTTAATGCTTTGCGTCAGCTGTCAGTGCCATTTTCATATGTCTTTGCTATGAATCGGTCCGGGTTCTAACCCGCTACCTCCCGCATCAGAGAGGGACGCTATAACTGTTTGGTCACTGGAGCGGTTGCTTACTACAATGATTGAATTTTGAAATCAATTTAAAAATACAATGGCAGTAACGATACTACTAAATCATTCAATATTGATGACCTAGATATGAAACTTGATGATCTTGCAAAGAGAAATGTGATATGATAAATGCTAGATAAGCCGTGTTGAAAACACAAGTTTCATGGGAAATAGCTTCTGTTTTTAAATGAATATTAAGTGTTAAAGAATCTTCGGCCAATAGGTAGACTGATTAAAATATTATGCTCTATAATTACATGGTATAGTTGATTCTACGAATGAATATTGATCTCATTTTCAAGCAATATAATAGTATTTTAGTCGTACCCTTCCCATCCCCAAACATGAGCTACAAATGAGATGATGAACTGTTACTGTAGAATATTCGACTCTTTCAGATCACTGATCTAAACGTTTTTGTTGTTTGTTGTTGAGAAATGCTGTTTTATAAATAGCGGTATAACTCTAAAAAGGTATCATTCTCAAACTGTATATTACATAGCGGTAAAGCTCTAACAGTATATTACATAGCGGTAAAGCTCTAACTGTATATTACATAGTGGTAAAGCTCTAACTGTATATTACATAGCGGTAAAGCTCTAACAGTATATTACATAGCGGTAAAGCTCTAACTATATATTACATAGCGGTAAAGCTCTAACAGTATATTACATAGCGGTAAAGCTCTAACTGTATATTACATAGCGGTAATGCTCAAACCAGCAGCATTCTCAGGCTGTATTACAAATAGCGGTATAGCTCAGACTGGTAGCATTACATAGCAGTATTGTGAATAGTTGTACATATCTGACACTGCATTATCAGTGTGTATTGTACATAAATCCATATCTCTGATTTCTCGCATTATCTAGCTGTATCGTGTTCGAAAGTAAATTAGATTAGATCTTTAGAGAAAGCTTCCAGAAAATGATGAAGTGAATGAATACGAGGTAACATTTGTGATGGTAATATTAAATTACCTTACAACATGTATATTTTTGTACTGCCATTTGCATGGTATAAAAATAAATATGCGGTTATAAATATCATTATTGTAATTCAGAAGAGATAACCCTTACTTTTCGTCGACAAATCAGTAAGTATATATATGAGAATATAAAATCAGATATATTTAGATCTGTAAACTGATTAATACAATTTTGTTCAGTAACGAAAAAGAAAACAGATGCTAATTTTGGGGGAGATTGTTTAGAATAATGAGTTATAACTCAACAAATAACAATGAAGAAAATCTGGCATTCGAACATGTAATGATCAGATACATTCAAAATTTTGCATGACATAGACAATCCTACATAAAAGACTAACTTAGGAAAAATTACAATCCACAACAATTATACTGTAACCATACATAGAGTAGTATGAAAATGAGAATTGAGACCGTTTTACCTAATTGTGTGTTGTATCAAACACACGACCATGCACGTACGAATATTAATCCAGGCTTACAATCACATGCTTAACTGGCTTTACGAACTTGGACTGTTGCGAGAAAATCCATGTTTTGTATTTATCGAAAACTACATCGACATACTTAGGTTAAAAATACTGCAACTCTATTTAGAAAACTTTTTGCAACAGCATCGGTTAATATTGATCTATTTTAATATGTTTAAAATTTCTTCATTACATGTATGTATGTATGTATGTATGTATGTATGTATGTATGTATGTATGTATGTATGTATGTATGTGTGTGTGTGTGTGTGTGTGTGTGTGTGTGTGTGTGTGTGTGTATGTGTGTGTGTGTGTGTGCGTGCGTTTCATTGCTATGTTTGCTATTCATTTACGTTAAGGGTTCAACTTAAACTAGCAAAGATTCAAATTCCCAAGGCTTTGAAATTCAAAACAACAGTCATTTCTATCTTTCAAAGCCATATTGCAGACATCATTTGTTTTGTTTTTCTTCTTATATCTGGCGACCGAATATGACTAAACATACCTTCCACTCGAAATTGGTTAGCACTTGTATGATTGATTTTTAAAAAAAATAAATAAATATAATAATCATGCAAAATCGTGTTTTACGTTGTTAGCATTTGGTATCTGATTATGTTTGGGTATAAGTTGATACTAGCAGAATCAGATCTATTTCAGTAACTGAATAGCAGATTCATAGCGTAGAAATATCGGATAATTTTGTTAATCAAAACCAATGTTAAATTTTAATAATAGTGCTTAAAACCAGCCACATTGAAATCTGAGCAAACAACCTTAATGATTAATATTTCAATTGAAATTCTTCAAATGTAATGCTATTATTCATGGCACACTGACAACGGTGCATACACATTTTGGTGTCACTCTGGACCCTAATAAATGCCGGGTCTCATTCGTCTTGGCTTCACTTTGAGCCGCAATGAATTGCAAGCCTCAGTGGTCTTGGTATCACCATGGGATCAAACGATTACCGGGCATGGCTGATCTTGCCATCACCCTGAAGGATAATGGATGATGTGACTCGGTTGTCTTAGTATCAATATGATTCTTATTGATGCTGGGCCGCACTCACCTTGGCATCAATCTGGACAGAATTGAATGACGGACTAGATTCTTCGTTATACCACTATATACCCTAATCGACGATAGGCCTCATTCGTTTTTTAAACACCTGGATTATAAGGAATGAGGGATCTCACGCGCATCTTTGTATCACTCTAGATACTAATGACTGTGTTATCTTACTCATTCACAACATTGATGAAACAAATACCATTTCAAATACCAAACAAATACCATATATTCATAAGATTTGTAAACATTTTGTTGCACTGCAAACGGCAACACGTTTTTATAAAATAAAATTTGTGTCAGATTTATTTTAGAAAGGTAAATGTTGTGCATAATAACTTAATTATATAGCAACCTGATTTATTATAACGCTTTTAACTAGAGGTAAGAGACGTCATAAAATGACATATCAAGGCAATACAGACGTAATTCTCTCTCTCTCTCTCTCTCTCTCTCTCTCTCTCTCTCTATATATATATATATATATATATATATATATATATATATATATATATATATATGTGTGTGTGTGTGTGTGTGTGTGTGTGTGTGTGTGTGTGTGTTCTTTTACGAAATCTCATGTATATCCGTATATACGTATGTACGGCTCCTGAATCTTTACAGCATAGACCATGAAGCGTTGGTTAGTGATATTCCAATGGACAAATCAATGAGAATTATGTGAAATCAATGAGAATTTTGATCTCGTTTACATGGTTGTGGGTATATGTATGGAATTTGGGTCGAAATCTAACTGTAATGATGTGTTAGACTGGGATCCTGAATGAGGCTCTGGCTTATTTAATACTGCTCCTCTCCCCGACACATGCCCAGATCTTACAGGATTGGGTTAACGAAGAACTGACCCTCTCACCAACACCTGCCCGGATCTTACAGGATTGGGTCAACAAAAAGAATTTATTACACAAAAATTCAGAGAAACATATATGCAATTAATGGGCATGAAAAGATAAATTGCGGACTAGAGCCTTTTTCCACTAAGATAACTCAATCTATGTGGAACAAAATAAAATAGTATTACACAGTACAACAGTATTTTAAACCAACAATATTTTAGAATATGGAAACCATGTTTGCTATGGACAAGAATACCAGCTTCTGAAAGTTCATTTAAAGAAATTAAAAATAATATTAAACCTAACACAAGCTGTCGGTTTGTTTGACGTATCCTTGAACGTTCATAAAAATGACCATACGGCGCTAGCAGATTTGAAGAGGAACACATCTGAAGTAATGGCATGATTAGTTCGATTAATCATACCGCTAAATCTGTGCTGACGCTGATGGACGAGTTTTTACCTTGATCTATCTTATTCATATAATCGAAACATTTTTGTAGACAGATTTATCCGCAACACATCGGTTTATATTTGAGATACTTGCCTACATTAGCATGGCATTAAACGTTAACATTACATAAGAGTATTTGATGTCTTATAATAGACATACAGGAAAACCAGGTCTTTTATTTTTTTAAAAGCTAAATCCTATCCAAACTAACCGCTCCGGTGGCCTAGTGTGTAGAGTGTCCGCCTCGGAAGCGGGAGGGCGTGGGTTCAATCCTCGGCCATTTCGTACTAAAGACTTACAAAAATGGTACTAACAGCTGCCTGGCTTGGCGCTCAGCATTAAGAGGTTAGTGCTAGGACTGGTCGGTTAATGGCAGGATAATGTGACTGAGTGGAACATGTGCGCGGCATGATGCTTCAGTGCTAGACATCACTATAAACTGGCTCATTTCAGTTTTCGTAGCGTTGTTTATGAAAATTGTAAAAAGCTACGTTAAATTCCTAATATACCAAACAAACAGACCTGTCAAAGTAGGAAAAGGTAGATCGCAACAACAACCTATTCAACACTGGAAATAGCTGAGGTGGTCGGAATAGTGTTACAACTTAATATTTTTTACGCTCAAATTTCCAAGCAAATTTTTTTATTTTATTATCTATGAATATTTTCTCGACATAACATACCTTTTTAGTTTTGTTCATACCTGTATGACATAAATTGAAAATAAAATAGATCGTTTTAATAATTCAGGACAGTGCGAGATGTGAATGAAAATTTACAAGAGGTATAAAACAATCACCAATATATTTTACAAATTTATCAGACATATTTCTTTTGTTTGCGACCTAACATTGCGAGGATTTGCTAATCTTTGAGAAAAAAATATTATTACAAACATATTGTACTAAGTTATTGAGATTTATGTGTTGTCATTAAATATAGTATTTTATTTATCCATGCTAATACTCTATAAAATAACGTTGTAATATACATTGGTTGAATGGGATATTGTCTGTTACATAAGAGCGTTTCAAAATAACCCTTAATCAAGATGATTAAACTCACTCTTCAATATTCTATCTCATTACATTACGGCTGTTGTATTCCATTTGTCCACGAAGTAAGGGACATAACTTCACAGAGACACGAACGGAGTCGAGTCAAAATTCTTACGTGAATACTAATTTCTATGTCTGACGTGTACAAAGAATTTATATTGACCTGAATAAGTTCACAAAATGCTCGTTCTTATTACTGCATGCATAATTTATGTAGCCACACACAATCAAGCGTTGTAACGTCAAAGTGCATGACGTGTGGTTAAGTGAAGCTTATTTAATGGAGGATTTTATATGTTATTTTTACACCATACATTTTTCTTACAATATATTAGAATATATAAATAACATGCCTGTCACGTCGCGAATCTTATCATGTATATATTGTGGTTGTATGGTGGCTCAATAGCGCCGAACATACAATGTCATTGACATTGCCGTCTCTGTATATTGATGAAAACATTAAGTAACTTCTCATTCTTTCTTTTTATGATCTCTTTCTTAAAGGGAATATATTTCTGTACTGATATTGATATTTCTGGATTCAATATGTATTTATTACTCATACGTTACCCCAGCGCCAAACTTATAAAACGCACTCAAAGTTTCGAGAACCCTTAATATTTGAAATGTTGAGAATCAAATACCAGTATTTTCTTTTTGTTGCTTCATATGAAAATCTAAATTTAAAACACCGAGCTTCTCTACGTTGGTCAAATCAATTAGTAATCCATTGGCAATTTGTTGCAAGAAAACATATAAAATACCAGCTAATAAAAAAATACATTTGTTTTTCTTTATTTAATACAATCGAAAGCATTTGCTTTGCGGTCGGATGTTGGGAGAATGATAGCGGTTATAATGTGCTTGAATAAAGCGGCACTGATTGGCAAATTGGCTAAACCTCCCAAGGTACTAAACGAGAGACCCATAACCATGAAACTACCTATAATCTAACATCATGTATGCACCCTTGTTATAAGCACTGGCGCCTCATCGACTACGTCATTGTCAGGAAGAGGGACAGGCAGGATGTCTGTGTGACCAAGTCCTTGTGCGAAGATAACTACTGGGCAGACTACAGCTTCATCATCATCAATCTCAACATCCACATTCAGCCCTAAAGACGCCCACAGGACAGAAGTCTCATAAACGACTAAACATCGCCAAACTTAAACGCACAGTACTAAACAGTCTCTCGTTAGTGATCTGGAAGAACGTCGGAAATCTACCCCTCTAGACCATCAGAATGTGGAGATCGACCCGATGGGATTCAGAGAGCTGGTTTACAGCACAGCTTTGTAAATCCTAGGACCCTCAACCGGAATAAATCAAGAGTGATTTGATGAGAGCTGCGACGAGATCAAGCAGTTGCTGAATGGGAAACACCGCCTTCTTCAAGACTACCTCGACAACCCCAAGTCCACGTCTAGGAAAGATGCGTACAAGAACATACGAAGAACTGTCCAGTAGAATCTCCGCCAGTTGCGAGACACATAGTGTCATGGTTACTCGCGGGTTATGAGCGTTATTCGTATAATATTGTACAAGACCCACTTGTCAAAGGGTAAGTGTTATGTCCCACTTTGTCAAGGGGTATTGTACAACATGTAATAATAATACTATTACCCACTCAACTCTGATACTCGTTATCTAAGAGATGACAGCCCACGGTATAATTGCCCGATTCGCGTATGAGAATAGATATAGTAAACTGAGCAGGTATATTGAACAAACAACTCCGAACCCCCGTAAAGATAAATAAACAATTTAATCAATTACATACACACTTATGAAACTTCCTTTCACTAAGAATACACGCGGTTTAGAAATACAACTGTCACCGAATTACAATAACATTTGAAATATTTTTAAACAACTTAGCCATTTTATTACTGATAGATTTAAATCATCATAGGCTTGAGTTTTTCAATCGAAGTCAATGACTTTTCATAACCTGCTATTCACTGTTCAGTCCAATGTTGTTCTAGATGTTTCTTTCTCTGCACATAATCTGCATTCGTGGATGTTTCCGCTTGATTCCGGACTTGTCCACTTATCATGCGTACACTGCAATTTCCATTTCTCCCAATTTCTTTTCCCAAAGTTTACGTCGCTATTCCCGTAATTTCACGAACTTCCAAAAAGCTATTTTCTTCCTTTCAAAAGAAAATTAAAACAAAGTCTCTCGTTACAATGGTTACTGTTGAGGCTTTCCATTATTCCTGGTTCGAGCAATCATATATTTCTATCAGTGATAACAACTTTACGGCTAGTAATTAACTACACATGTCCTCAAATGAAGGTAGTTACACATATTGTGAATTATACATCGAGGCTTTGAATCAGTTCACAAAGTGCTCGTTCTTATTACTGCATGCATAATTTATGTAACCAAACACAATCAAGCGTTGTAACGTCAAAGCGCAAGACATGTGGTTAAGTGAAGCTCATTTAATGGATATACAGATATACAGGAGTACAAGGTCTATTTTTTTTTCTAAATGCTAAATCCTATTCAAAGTAACCGCTCCAGTTGCCTAGTGTGTAGAAAGTCTACCGCGGAAGCGGGAGATCGTGGGTTCAATCCTCGGCCGAGTCTTACCAAAGACTTACAAACATGGTACTAACAGTTGCCTCGCTTGGCGCTCAGCATTAGGAGGTTAGTGTTATGACTGGTCGGTTGGTGTCAGGATAATGTGACTGGGTGGGACATCATGCTACATGTCTGCGGCAGATTTCGTAGCGATATTTCTGCAAAAGTGTATAAAGCTACATTAAACTCCAAATCAAACAAACAAACCTATCAAAGTAGGAAAAGGTAGATCAACCAATTCAACACTGGATATAGCTGAGATGGTCGGAATAGTGTTAGATTTCATTTTTAGTTTTACGCAGAAATTTTAAGGCATGTGTGAATACTGTCTCGACATAACATACCATTTTTGTTTGGTTTATACCTATATGAATTGAAAATAAAATAGATCATATTAATAATTCTGGGCAGTGCGAGATGTAAATGAAAATTTTTAATAAAAGTATAAAAATATCACCATTATATTGTACAAATTTATCAGACATGTTTCACTTTAAATCTTCCGTTTGCGAATATAATATATTTTAGCTACGTAGTTCAGTGGTCCTTTTATTCTAAAACATAACTTAAACGTAGAGTTTAACAGATGTTTCAATAAATTTAGCCAGCGATATTGCAGGATTCGCTAATCTTTGATAAAATTATTATTACAAACGTACTGTGCTAACTTGTTGAGGTTTATGTGTTGTCATTAAATATACATGTTCTCTATATTTAGTACATTATTCATCCATGCTAATACTCTCTATAAAATAACGTTGGTTGAATGGGATATTGTCTGTTACATAAGAGCGTTTCAAAATAACCCTTAATCAAGATGATTAAACTCACTTTTCAATATTCTATCTCATTACATTACGGCTGTTGTATTCCTTTTGTCCACGAAGTAAGGGACATAACTTCACAGAGACACGAACGGAGTCGAGTCAAAATTCTTACGTGAATACTAATTTCTATGTCTGACGTGTACAAAGAATTTATATTGGCCTGAATCAGTTCACAAAGTGCTCGTTCTTATTACTGCATGCATAATTTATGTAGCCAAACACAATCAAGCGTTGTAACGTCAAAGCGCATGACATGTGGTTAAGTGAAGCTCATTTAAAGGAGGCATTTATATGTTATTTTTACACCATACATTTTTTTTACAATATATTGTCTCTGTATATTGATGAAAACATTAAGTAACTTCTCATTCTTTCTTTTCATGATATCTTTTTTACAGGGAATATATTTCTGAACTGATATAGATATTTCTGGATTCAATGTGTATTTATTACTCATACGTTACCCCAGCGCCAAAATTATACAACACACTCAAGGTTTCGAGAACCCTTAATATTTGAAATGTTAAGAATAAAATACAGTATTTTCTTTTTGTTTCTTCATAAAAAATCTAAATTGGAAACACCGAGCATCTCTACGTTGGTCAATCATTTAGAAATCCATTGGCAATTTGTTGCAAGAAAACAGATAAAATACCAACTAATACAAAATTCATTTGTTTTCCTTTATTTAATATAATCGAAGGCATTCCCTTTGTGGTCGGATGTTGGGAGAATGGTAGCGGCTATAATGTAATTGAATAAAGCAGCACTGATTGGCAAATTGGAATTTGTGCTGGCATCTTAAAAATTCAATATATCCTACTCTGATCCTTTTATTGTATGGAAGCAAATAATAATGATAATAATAAATAATAATAAAAATAATAATAATAATAATAATAATAATAATAATAATAACAATAATAATAATAATAATCTTTAATTTCTCTCTATCATATATTTTTTCTTAAACATTATTATATAAATCATGTAATTATTCGGCAAGTTCATCTAGAAATATTACGTGTCCATTGTGTTGGTTTCGGGGATTTAGGAACCCAAACCACCATCATGATTCATCAGTGTTCTCATTATACAATGTAATAAAATCTGTAATTTATTGTAACCATTACAATCTTTTAGAATTGTCATAAATTCCTTAGGTTCGTTCTTTGTACATTTTTGCTATATCAGGCATTTTAATCACAATCTTCTAAACCCCCGTAGTCGGTGGCTTTCCCTTTGTATATAATATTGTTATCTTGGCTCATTTCCTATGATTTCTATAATAATGTGATGGCTTTATGGACGAATTGTTTATAAATCATGTATTGTAATATTGCTACTGGGATGTTATTTCGTTAGGTATGATGTAACACCTTGGTTATTATCTTTAGATTTAACTTTCGGAATACCTCTGTATTTAACGTTTGAATCAAATAGAAGAAGATAAAGATCTTAGATTTATATGCTTATATGTCATATACAAAAGTGAAAATACTTACCTGTGCATTACCTCTTTTAACTTAAATTAATATAATACTGTCAAATGTTATCACGTTCCGTCGGAAAATTTTCATAATTTGTACAAAACTGTTTTATATTAATAAAATCGCAATATAGTTTGCATATATTGTTTAGTAACATAAAGTATGTACGATCTATAAGTATAAAGTGATTAAATGTCTATTGATTTCATGGCTTAATATTATTCAGAGTTATCTGTCAAAGCATTTGCTATGCGGTCGTGCGTTGGGAAAATGGTAGCGGCTATTATGTGATTGAATAAAGCAGCACTGATTGGCAAATACGCTATACCTACGAAGGTAGTAAACGAGAGACCCATGGCCATGCCCCCCCCCTTTTTTGTACCTGGAAGAAAGCACCTTACCACCATATGTTGATATGCTCCAAACATAACCAAGCCATATGAAGTAAAGATCATGTTATATGAGGATCCTCACACCGTCATTTCTGACGTCACAATGGCAGAAAGGCTCGTCATTCTTGGCGATTTCAATGCACGAGTAGGATATGGTCACGTTCCCTGAGATGTTACAGCAACGGTTTTATTTTGCTTCAGACGTCCGACAAACATGAACATCTGATCACTAATACAGTCTTCACCTCAGTACCAATAACCGAACATCATGGATGCACCCTCGTTGTAAGCACTGGCGCCTCATAGACTACGTCATTGTCAGGAAGAGGGACAGGCAGAATGTCTGTGTGACCAAGTCTTTGTGCGAAGATGACTTCTGAAAAGACTACAGCTTCATCATCACCAATCTCAACAGCTGCATTCAACCCAAAAGATGCTCACAGGGAAAGAAGGCTCATAAACGACTAAACATCGCCAAGCTTAAATGCACAGTACTAAACAGTCTCTCGTTAGTGCTCTGGAAGAAATTCCGAAATATACCCCTCTAGACCATCGAGATCGACCCGGCACAGCTTCGTAAATCCTAGGACCCTCAACCGGAATACATCAAGATTGGTTTGATGAGAGCTGAGAGGTGATCAAGCAGTTTCTGAATGGGAAACACCGTCTCCTTCAAGACTACCTCGACAACCTCAAATCCATCTCTAGGAAAGATGCGTACAAGAACATACGAAGAACTGTGCAGTAGAAGCTCCACCAGTTGCGAGACACATAGTGTCATGGTTACTTTAGGGTTATGAGCGTTATTCGAATAATATTGTACAAGACCCACTTGTCAAAGGGTAAGTGTTCTGTCCCACTTTGTCAAAGGGTATTGTACAACATATAATAATAATAACTATAACCCACTCCAATTGGATACTCGTTATCTAAGAGATGACCGCCCTCGATATAATTGCCCGGTTCGAGTATGAGAATAGATATAGTAAACTGAGCAAATATATTGAACAAACAACTCCGAGCCACCGTAAAGATAAATAAACAATTTAATCAATTACATACAAAATTATGAAACTTCCTTTCATTAAAAATACACGCGGTTTAGAAATACAACTGTCACCGAATTACAATAACATTTGAAATAGATTTAAACAACTTAGCCATTATATTACTGATAGTTTTAAATCATCATATGATCCAGTGGTACAATCGAAGTCAATGACTTATTCGAATTTCATAACCTGTTATTCTCGATCCACGTTCAATGTTCAATCAATTGTTGTTCTAGATGGCCCTTTCTCTCTAGATAATCTACAGTCGTGGATGTTTCTGCTTGATTCAGGACATGTCCACTGTATCATGCGTACACTGCAATTTCCGTTTCTCACAATTTCTTTTCCCAAAGTTTACGTCGCTATTCCCGTATTTTCACGAACTTCCAAAAAGCTATTTTCTTCCTTTCAAAAGAAAATTAAAACAACCTAAGTTTCTCGTTACAATGGTTACTTTTGAAACTTTCCATTAATCCTGGTTCGAGCAATCAGATATTTATATCAGTGAAAACAACTTTACGGCTATTAATTAACTACACGTGTCCTCAAATGAAGGTAGTTACACACATTGCGAATTAAACATCGAGGCTTTGAATACGCGCCCTATAATTTACACAACACATAAATTGAATACACTGTCGCTAAATCATCTATGAAATCAAAATTCGGTGAATTCACATGTATTCTCGTAACCCCTTAACTACTGTAATATATTAAATTCTTAGAAGCTAATCATTATGCAAACCAGATGATAAATTCAAGAATTAACGTAACACTTCCTATTCATAACTCAGCATAGTCTTTTTACGACATAAATTAACACTACGTCATTCTTAACATAGAATTAAGGTAAGAATTCCAATTCATAAGTCAAAAGAACATTATTATACGAATGTATTAAATTAAATCAATTATACAAATGTATCAAACGAAATCACGCAGACCTGTAAACCATGTAAACTGAGCAAACATCATATAAATTGCATCAACAATATACATGGAATTAAGACAGAATCTTTGTGTTTTTGGTGTGTCACTCAACCGTTGGTTTGGCGGTTTTCGGCCACGCTTCCTTAACGAATGTATTTATCTCAAATAACATCCGGCGTCTTAGCGAATTCTATCTCTTGTCCTCTCACAGGAGAAATTCAGACTAACGTTTTATTTCACCGTAATTATGTTCTACGAATTTTTTTCTGAAAACACCCCATTATTTAACCGCGACCAATCATAATCAAATGTATTTCCACTCGATTTCCTCTAAAAGTCGCTTACGTCATGGTCAATACGACAAGCTTGGTTTTAAGTAACAGAATCTCTGCAATTTCTCAATTCTGACACTTGTCGTGAGAAATGAACTTTAAAACGTCGCCAGCAGTCAAACGGGTGTTGAGTAAACACGGTTTAATTAGTTAAACGGTCGTACTAGACTCTACAGACACCCCTTTAGCATAGCGTATCATCATAAATCTAACTATATGGCTAGCCGGCCACAACTAATGGTTTATTAATAGATCGACTGAAATTTGCCACTTCACACATAGTTGAGCACCAAAGCTGACAAGATCCAGTACTACACAGACCAGCATGACACGATGAACGTCTACAATGCCCTGAAATAATTGTATATACATACATTCTCTGGATCATTTCCCCTTCTCAGCACAGATGGCAATACAATAATTACTGACAAAGAGTAGATTCGTCAACGATGGGCTGAAAACATTGACAGCGCCCTGAAGCGCCCTTCATCCATCAATGAAGAAGCCATTGTCTCCCCCAATTACCCATTAAAGAAGCACTGGATGATCCTCCAAACGTGATAGAGATGCAGAAAGTGACACGTCTGCTTTCCAGAGGCAAGCACATGGTTCAGACTCCATTCCAACCGAAGTCAACAAGAAAGGGGGAACAGCCCTCAAAGAGTGGCTCCACGAACTGTTTTTACTGTTATGTCAGCAAGAGACTATCCCTTGAAATTCAACGACGCTTCCATAATCCACCTGTATAAGTGCAAGGCAAGCGCCAGGCATGCGACAACCACCTGGGTATATCTTTATTCTCAATTACATGAAAGATAAACGAACGAATCCTACTGAACCTCCTCACCACACACTTTGACCAGGGAATATTGTCAGAAAGCCAAAAGCGGATTCCGAAAATAACATGGGACCATCGACATGATCAGTCCCAGATTACCCATTAGGCAGAGTAGGCAACTGCCTATGGGCCCCGCGACTTTTATGGACCCCATCAGGGGCCCCCAGGGGGCCCCCATGAGACCGTGACCGTGGGTCTGGGGCCCCAAAAGTTTGACTGCCTATGGGCCTCCACGGTGCTTAATCCGGCGTTGGACATGATGTTTGCTGCGTGACAGCTACAACAGACATGTGAAGAGCAATACACCAACCTTTCTTGCTCTACACCGACTTGGCAAAAACCTTTGATAATGTCAGCAGAGAAGGTTTGTTGAAGGTAATGGCCAAGTACGGATGCCCAATATAATGTATATCCATGCAGCAGCGATTTCATGATGGCATTGTACAGGGCAAAGGAGAGACATCTCAGCCATTTCTAGTAACTAATGGCGTCAAGTAGGGTTGTGTTCTGGCACCGGCACTGTTGAGTCTATTGTTCTCCGCCATGTTGTCTAATGATGTCGGAGATGGAGAGGCTGTAGTCGGTATAAGGTACTATACAGATGGAAAACTATTGAATCCTAGGAGGCTGCAAGCAAAACCTATGGTCATGACAGGCAACATCAGGGATTTCTTTATTTCCGATGACTGCGCCCCCAATGCTCGCTCAGAGGTCAACCTGCAAAGCAGAATTGCCATGTTCTGCAGCTCCTTCACAAGCGTTGGTATCACCATCATTACCAAGAAAACTGAAGTCCTGCATCAGCTGTGTCAACGGCCAAACACTCGACGTTGTGAACCGCTTCACCTACCTTGTCAGAACAATGCCGCAATACATAACTATTGACGACGAGGTGAACGGTCGCATTGCCAAAGCCAGCGCAACTTTCGGCAGATTGTATGTTGGTCTCCCTACACTACTTTACGCATGCGAAAAAAGACGGTGTACCAACGCCATGCCAGGACGCTGAACCACTTACACACCACAAAACATAGGATGTGCATATTACCAAGTCATTGTGCGGAGATGACTGCTAGTCAGACCATCGCCTTACCATCATCAAGCTCAACATCACCATTTAGCTTAAACAAAGCACACAGGAAAAGAAGACTCATTAACCACTAAACATCGCCAAGCTGAATTGCACTAGTACCAAACATTGTCTCGCTGGAGGTCTGGAAGAACGCCCGAAATCTGCCCCTCTCGACAACTGATGCTGGTAATGTGCTTTCTTCTATACACGAAAAGAAGTTTCATGGTCATGAGTGTGTCGTTTACTACCTTGGAAGGTCCAGCCAATTTGCAAATCAGTACTGCTTTCCATGCAAAGCTGTTCTGAAAAGAGCGCATCCAGAGCCCCTTTCTACGTTATATCTGGCGAGTTTCTGCATCAGAATAATTATGTAACTTTTCTTATTTTATTCTATATTCACCCCATGATACATCCTGAGCAGGGCGTATATAACAATGAGGCAGCAGTTCTTAATATTTTCTTTCGATGTAAAAAGTATCCGTAGTGACTCTAATCGCTGTTTTAGGAAATCTGTGTATCATCGCTAATACATTTATCGAAATATACACGGGCATTGGAGAACTCAAATGGATAAACTGCGGAGGCTGGTCATCAATGTAACCAACAATTGTACCTAATTTAAGTTCTGTTAGACGAGTAAGAGTTGCTTCGACTTTCAAATATATTTTTTTCTATTCGTTGCTTAAGCAATCATAAAACTATTAAGTTATCATCGTCCATAAATAATCTTGTATAGTGTCCTTTATGATGATATTGTCCTCCTGAGATAAATTTCACGATTATTCTTATGCCAAGATCTTTGTTTTTTTATTTTCAAAATCAGTTATATCAGGATTTCATCATCAGAATATTTCTTTTGTCGTGGTAACCAAACTTCTTTCTGCGGACGATAAGATCATTAAATACTATTTTCTCGTCGATCACAAATCGTCACAATACAATCGGTACCCACTTCTTTTCCGACAAGTGTCTACCAAACCAGACATAAGAAATGGGATGAAGATCATTAGCACACTCAAATAACTTGATACAGGCAAATCCAGTTAAGTCAAAACACGGTAAAAGTATGTTTATTGCAAATCTGGTCATCTCTTGTGTAGGATGTGCAAATCGTTTACAATATTCATGACATTCAATTATTCCAAGTAAACTGCCTGCATAAGACGCTGCCATACCACCCGAGATAACATCATTATAATTATCTGTATAGTAGTTCACAATCTGATCTGTCTATATTTGCAGCAACATAGCTAAACGTCTTTTAGAAATTCAAATGGTATTGACTTCCACGAATGTTAATCTCTAGAAAATTGAATACTACTAACAGAACTGTAAAAAATAAATATCAGGTAAATGTTCAATGTTGTCAGTCTGCGATAAAAAAAGTTTGCTCAAGATTTTTCAGTTCTTCCTGGATTGATTATAAACGATTAATAGCTCCATTAAGTAGTTTAAATTGATCATCATTTTCATTATCAGAACTTGAAAACAATAACACGGACACACGCTTTAACAAATATTTTCAATAAAATCAAATATATCACCGTCATTAAACTTTAAGGTTCGATTTTGTGGAAATATTGTTGCTGCATTTGTCCAAGCATGCGCATTATGATCAATGATTTCAATCAAAGCTGCGTTCATTTTGTATTTTGAATCGTACAAAATCTCTCCGAATACTGTTGTTATTAATATACTTTCTTTCCTGGCTCAGCAACCTCTTTGACAGACGCTCCGGTATATTGAACTATTTTTGCCCACTCGCTTTTACTTTTACGTCTAAGATCCGTTAACCGGTTTCCACGAATCGCATTTGTCAAATGTTCCGTTACACGTTCGGCTACACAATTTAATTTTAAACATTTCATTGGTGTTAAATCAGCAGCTCTGGTTTTATCATACAGCAGATATATCCCATAAATAACCACGGTTACAGGATACGCTCGTTCATAATATGGTTTCTCAAAACTAGTCAACATTCCTGGTTTGTTAGTTGTACTCAATATAGCTATTCTTTCATTATGAAGAACATGGTTATTTTTGTCACGGATAATCCAAGTAAACTTTAATTTGGATGATACATCTTTGATTCTCGAGATAACTAATAATCGTCGCAGCTCATTGGTCGTTCATCGTAGCTTTGATTACTTTCGTGTCAGATATAATTTTGAATGTTGGCCATACATGATATGCACCATCGTCACGAAATTCTTTCTTGGCGCCACGAATACTTTTAATCAGATTATTCGTTGGATCAATCGAAACTCGCCTCGGTAAGTCAGGTGTTATTTTCTGTAAAGATTAAATATAGATTGGAAAGACTTGATTTTAGATAATTTCTTTAACTCATTTATTATTACTAGGAACCCCCACGCATATATATATATATATATATATATATATATATATATATATATATATATATATATATATATATATATATTTCTGTTGGCTTGACTTCGCTCACGAAGATTAAGAAGGAAGATTTCTATGTCTATTGCACATGTGCTGGTGGCTGACGAACCCAATACGTGATAGGCACGTCCGTCCACAGAGGCTGCAGGGGAATGTCTGGGTTTTGGTGGGTGCTGACAATGGCTCCCGGTTTGTTCTTTGCCAACGTTTTTCCTCCAAGATGGCCCGTCTGTTTTGTTCAAAAGTGTCAGCGGCCTGGTGAACTGTACGTCGCCAGCTTGCACGGTGAACAGCTAGTGATGCCCATTGGCAGTGATCGATGCCACAGGAGGTAAGGGTCTTTTTCAAGGAGTCTTTATATCTCTTTCGAGGTGCCCCTCTATCACGGTGGCCAGTTGATAGCTCACAATACAGTGCAAATTTTGTCAGGCGATGATCCTCCATCCTGGACACATGCCCTGCCCAGCGAAGCTGTATCTTCACGAGTGTGGCCTCAACGCTGGTGATCCCCGATTGCTTGAGGACTTCAGTGTTGGTAACGAAGTCACTCCAGTGGATGTTGAGGATGGTGCGGAGGCAGCGCTGATGGAAGAGTTCAAGGTGACGGAGGTGCCAGGATTCGGCGCCATATAGGAGGGTGGTCAGTACGACAGCCATGTAGACTTTGATTTTTGTAACTCTCTTGAGATTTGGATTGTGCCAGACACGTTTGTAGAGTCTGCCGAAGGCACTGTTTGCTTTGGCTAATCTGTTGTCTATTTCTTTGTCGATCTTTGCATCAGAGGATATCACACAGCCCAGGTAGGTGAACTGGTGGACTACGTTTAGCTCTGTCTGGTCAATGAGGATGCTTGGTGGACGGTACTCTTCCTTGGGGGCAGGCTGGTGAAGTACCACGGTTTTCTTTACTCTTACCTCGAGGCCAAAGAGCTGGCAAGCTTCTGCAAAGCAAGATGTTGCTCGTTGTAAGGCAGCTTCCGTGTGGGCAAAAAGGGCGGCATCGACTGCAAATAGAAGTTCTCTAATCAGTTTTTCTAATGTTTTGGTGTGGGCCTGAAGTCGCCTTAAGTTGAAGAGGTTGCCATCAGTACGGAATCTAATATAGATGCCATCTTCGTCACCAAGGTCTTCTGTAGCTTTTCGGAGCATCGTGCTGAAGAAGATTGAAAACAGTGTAGGAGCTAAAACGCAGCCCTGTTTCACGCCATTTGCAGCGGGGAAGGTCTGTGACAATTCGTTATTGTTTTTAACCTGACCAAGCTGGTCTTCATGTAGTTGGATGATCATGGTAAGGAATTTGGGAGGACAGCCAAGTTTTTCAAGGATTTTCCACAGTCCAGTTCTGCTCACCGTGTCAAAAGCCTTTGTTAGGTTCACAAAAGTGATGTACATTCCTTTGTTTTGTTCTCTGCATTTTTCCTGGATCTGTCTCAGGACGAACACCATGTCAGTTGTGCCCCTATTGGCTCTGAAGCCACACTGACTCTCTGGAACATGATCTTCTGCAATGGTAGGCACTAGGTTGTTTAGCAACACTCTAGCAAGGATTTTGCCTGCAATGGAGAGCAGAGTTATCCCATGGTAGCTTGAGCAGTCAGACTTTTCCCCTTTGTTTTTGTACAGGGTGATGATGACTGCATCACGGAGATCTTGCGGAAGTTTCCCTCGCTCCCAGCAGCAAACGAAGAATTCGTGAAGTTTGGTGTGCAATGCTAGGCCTCCTTTCTTCCATATCTCAGGTGGAATACCATCTTTTCCTGCAGCCTTACTTGCCTTCAGCTGTTCTATGGCTTTTAAAGTCTCTTGCAGTGTGGGTGCCACATCAAGTTCCAAAGATGATTAAAGATAATTTCTTTAACTCATTTCTTATTGTTAGGAATCCCCCACGTATATATATATATATATATATATATATATATAATATTAATAATAATAATAATAATAATAATAATTTAATAATAATAATAATAATAATAATAATAATAATAATTCAAACAAAGGAAATACGCAAGTGGATAATGATAATGATAGGTTCTACTACTCCTTGTTTGAAAGCTTATGTATTTGAATTTTGCAGATATCATTTATAAAGCGTACTTTGGGGAAGCCTTGGATCACAACCATGTTGGAATTGTGATTGTGTGGGGTTAGATGAGAAATACAGTTGTGTGTACAATGTAGTGTTAAAAATACAGAGAGCTGAAAAGATTTTATGATATGGTTATAAATGTGCCGAAGACTACCTAGATTTCAATATAATGATTTAGACAAAAAGTGATTTAAACAAATAATATTTTTATATAAAATGGAGGAAAACGATTTGTGAAGCATCCAATCATCAAGAACTGCGAATCATCTCGTAATGGTGTAGTCAGGCATAAACGGAATATGACCTCATATATACCGGACTAATGGGTTCTTTTTAGTATTAATAAACCCATCAATCTGAAGAATTAGATATTTGATTCATCCAATCAAAATCATTACAGGATATATGGATTTTTGTATAATGAAATATTAAATAGGTACTTGCAGATGTCATGTAATTGTATAAACCACTTTATTTGTTAAATACATGGACCAGAGTTTCGTTTTTGGTATACATTGATACTCGAGGATGATGAACGTATATTGTTGTTGTATAACAAAATAGTGAGTTCCTTCCATCCTATTCAGCACGTGCAAAGTCCTTTTCATGGGAAGAACCGAATGTTTCCAATTGATGTCTGTGTATGTATAACTCACCGTAGGTAATGCTCTTTACATTACAGATGGTCTTGTTAGTGACCAGGTCTACTATAGGTACTTGCACATCTTCAGCTGTAGAAGTATCTAAGTTTAATAATTTATTGTATATGAGATATAACTATTGTAATATCACGTCTGTTTTTATGTTTCTAGCTTTGGTTTACGCAATATAATGCACATAGTTTTATTTTTGTTTGCGACTTAGCAAAGGATTTATAAGTAATGTAAGCTTACACTTTTAAGAAATGTTTAGTACATTACGATTCTTACCGAACATGGTTAGGTTTACTTCCGAACTAGTTTTTTTTAAGTTTATTGCCGTGTATAAAGTTTTTACGTTTTATGCCTTTATCATGCACAATACACGATATTGGATATATTTTCAGCTGTTTTTCGCTCTTTAGAGTATGTATAGCAGTTTAGAGCCGTCCCGAGAAAATGGAGTGTCCAGAGGGACCCTAGCATTCAAATTTATCGGATCGATCGAGCTTGACGTGATGAAATCTCTAAAGCCAACTACAGGAATTAACTGTGGCAGCTGTGAAGCTTAACTGTAGCAGAAGCGGATCTGAAATAGTGTGCTGATGACGGAGTGTATACCGTTCCATATAATATTGTAGCCGTGAGCTATTTTGGGGGTTCGTAAAACCAATTGTATATTTCAGTACTGTAAAGATAAAATGTATATCTGTCCAATTTACCTTGCATAACTTCACTATCTGACAGAATTAATTTTACTAAATGAGTACAGTTCTACATTGTTTACTAGCTGAGTAAACTATATCCATTTCTTTATTATGAAATTACCCCTTGATTTTGTATTTTGTATTTAAAAAAAGTATTTGTATTTTGCATTATTATATCTGTACATTCTTATATTAATTAATCCAATATTTGAATTGCATATACGAACACATTATTCGTAACCTAATTCTACATTAAAGTCTTTCATTACTAAACATTGTATTTTTGATCATTATCAAAAGTGTTCTGTTGTGTTTTCGGAAATTCCACCCGGTTATCTTGGTATAGCGGAATAAATCTATATATAAAATATCCCTGTTCAGCTTGATTTCATTATTCATGATTTGCTTGATAGCTACCATCATTTACATCACATAGAAGATTTGACAGCACAAGTTATTTTAACAATTCTGGTGAAATATGACGACCTCCACGGTATGGTTCGTTGTTTTACTTGAGAAATGTTGGTGGTTTGTTTATTTTTCTCCACAATACGATGATTCTAAGATTATATTCATCGATTATGTTGTTGGCTGATTTTTTTCATCTCGTCGACGTCCAGACCTGGCAGTACAAATTCTAGAATATCTATGTCATTTTGAAATAATTGAGAAAATACTGTTTTGTGTTATTGTACTGATACGGGGGTAATACATTCTTCACTAAGGAAAATTATTATTTCAACGACAATTCTATTGATATATATATATTCAAGGTCTGATTTAACCTGTTTTAGATGTATTGTTTCAAATATATGTTATTTTATATGATTATAACGCTAAGATAGAGAAGAAACCAAAATTCGAAGATCTGTAAATGATTTAGAGCGTACCTAGTATCTTTGCAAAATAACATTAGTACATTTTTTGTCAATGATTGCGTTTCTTCTTTCATCATATATTAGCCATATTAATAATACCGGATATTGTATCATCAGATTGTTGTACTTGCAAGATTTCATTCCGGACGTCAGAATGACATTAACGTTACTATGGCATTTTTATAACAGCTTGAGCGGTTGAATTACATATTCTCTACTGGGGCATCAATGACTCATTTTTCTACCAGCATCTTTAAGTAACATTGTTTTGTTCTAATATAATAATTGATATTGCTTTGAAATTAGGAATATCAACAATATTTATATTTACTCGCCCTAGAAAATGTATATCAACGACAGTTTGTCGTGTTAAATCAAGCTGTTCCAGTGAGAAGTAATAAATCGGATATGATTTGTAACATCTGTGATATGTGCAAACCAGTGTCTATATTTTGATCACGACCTCACAAGTCATCATGCCATGATTCTGATCAAAATTGAGTAAAATATCTTCAGATGGTTCTTGTTGGCCATTTATTCATAAAGAAACTTCAGAAACTCCAAGATCGTCAAATATCATATGGATTTGTGTCTGAGTGTTTAATGGCGCTGAACTTTTAAAAGCAATGGAATTAAGTCGTGGTCTAGAAACACCGTGTTGTGATAAAATATGCCATGATTTGCAGCTTCATTTATTATTTTACTGACATATTCAGGCATAACGTAAGAGCTTGGTAGTTTTACTGGTTGACGTTGGACCGCGTGCGGTCTGCATATTAATCATGATAGTTCATCGCGATTATTGCTAACGATTTACCTTGAACATTACGAAAAGCACCAGGTGCTTTATCACGAACAATGTCAATAGATCTAATTCCTAATTGCTTTGAAGATGGTATTGCTTTATAATGACGAATGTATTACTTTGAATATAATTGGTCCACTAGTTTATCATTAATTGTCGCAAAAGATTTACCTTGAACATTCCCAAAAACACCAGGTTCTTTAACACGAACAAAGTCAATAGATTTCGTTCCTAGTCGCTTTGAACTTAGTATTGGTTTTAAACCCTGAACAACATTATCGCGTCCATCACCCTAGATTGCTGTATAAGTAGGTAATCACGAATGTATCACTCTGAAATATATATATATATATATATATATATATATATATATATATATATATATATATATATATATATATATAATCATCACTCTTTCGTTTCACATGTATGTAATATGCAATGTTTATATTTTTCTGATATTTTTTGAGGAGATGATGGTTTAGTATGTGTTTTAGGAATGTAACTGTTAATGGATCAATTTTCTCCTGTTTAGCTTTTTGTTTATCTACTTTTGCAGAGAACGTTACAAAACCTGGATCATCCGTATTAATACCACTCTTGCTATAACGAATTCTAAAGATCATTTTGCGATAATTAATTGCATACAAACCTTGATGATCTGGTAACATATCAGATTAATAATTAGAATCATTGTCAGCGTATTTAGCTAATTCATCATCATTCATATTTTTGTTGTTTCATAAGTTTCAGGTCTACATTTATAAATTAATATTTGAACAAAAAAAGTTTGCTGTCTTGTTTTCTCTGATGTTCTTTTCTGTTGTTTCTGGTCTTTTACGTTTTGCTTTTTTGTTCTTGATACTGATTATGCACGTAGTTTATTCCATTATCTATTCTATATACAATGTACTTTAGTGTTGATTTCAATCTGTTTTAGTTTTAAGTTTATAACACATGTCAACCCAATGTTGTCGATTGGAAATCTATTTTCCATGTCTTAGTCCCAACATTTGTTTTCTCATTTCATGTTGTGTACGAACAAGGGCTGGACAATCATCTGGATCAGTCTTATCGATTACTTTTAAAGCATTTTCAGTAACTCTATTATGTAATTCGTTGACTATTTATTCATCGTTTTTTCTCTCTTCAGTAATATGTTTTACTGGTTGAGGTATTAGACCAGAAAGATCTTAAAAAGTCTTGATGTGTCTTGATATTTGCTTGATTGCTTCTTGTCGTTCTAGTGCTAATTTATCTATGTAAGATTCGGCTACCATTATTGATAAAATAATTATTTAATTACTCACACATTACAGCGGCAGAATGGAAGAGATTTAGTCGAACGATACTGTAACGTTATATACTCTGCTGTGCTAAAATATAAATGTCAGCCAACTCGACGAATTACCACATCAATTAAGTACAGAGAGAGGATTTACTTAACTTTGAACATATTCTGAGCTCCATATGGCATGATATGTATTTACCCATCTGTGCATTCTTATTGCAAGGAATATCTTGACTGGTAGTTTATATTTTCTTTTCCAAATATTTTAGTTATGGTTGTCCTTATCCAAGCCCATTTTGTATCTCAGAGTAGGTATATATTTGAACAAAGACACAATGTTAGCGATTTACAAGAGGCAGACTCAAGGCAAATAGAATAAGCATGTCTGATCATTGTTATCCTCTTAGAATCATTCATGTGATGCTCTATATTTCATTTTAAAGCATTATTTATTCAAGCGTATTTTCGTGTAAAATCTTGTATTTGCCTCTTCAACTGTAGCGGTACTAGTTTCAAGATTTTCTTTCTAAAGTTCTTGGAAATTACAATTCTCTTTTTATTTAGAATGTTTTGAAATTGTAAAATATTGAGTGTCAGTTATTGATCCGCTATCGTCAACAAAGTATGAATAGAATTCAAAATCTTGTAATAATAACCATAATTTACTTTTCATTATTTATTTCGTTATGGCATGTAATTAAATCTATTCCCAACTACATATTTGGTCTCTTTTTGTTTCTTTTAGCTATACGGTAAGCGTCAGTTTTAGATGTACCATATATCTAAATATTATGGATCTTCCATGTACACGTAGTTGATTTGTAAAAAGTAAGGCACGTCAATACATGTATGCATGCATGTAAATGGCACGTCAACATATGTATGCATGTATGTATGTATGTGTCCGTGCGTGCGTAATGTATGTATGGACCTTGTAGACATATGTTGGTGTAGCTTTGTTCGACTTCTACATTTGTCCTCTCGTTACGTGTTCCTAATTTCGTTGGATGAGTTGCAGAAACTGCTCATACATGAAAATAAACCTTCAACACTTACCTTTCAAAGCAATCTTATTACTGTCCGAAATGTATGCTTAGATTAATTCGGTTAGAAAAATGGGAAAGTAGTCAGAAAAATATCCCACAACTCTGGTAAAATTGTGTTTACAGATACGAATGGAATACGACTACAGGAATTACATCAAAGTTAAAATTAATCCTGTCGGTTTCAAACTGGTTCCTTACACTACAAATGAAACATTATTATGGGGTATTATTCGATTTTAATATATATTTCATGTATAGGATTTGCTTACACAGGTTCTCGATATTTATTTCTTCTGTTCTCAGCATTGTTCACTTGATTAAAATAATCGTTTTCAAGTTTATAAGGAGGCGCTCTACAGCTAGTATCACGTGGTGTGTGTAATGTGAAGATGTTTACAGTCACAAAATGCGCATTGGAAAATATCTTGGTTTATGTCTATGTTAGTTTTAAGAACTATGTCTGACATATCTTACGATATCGTACTTATGCAAATTGTACATAATCTAGGCACACATCTAATTAAAATGACTGCTACCTTTTGCTAATATACAGTCTTAATTATTTAAAGTACACAAATCTTTATCAGTTATTAAAATAAAGAAAATTAATTTTGCTGAAATATACAATACAAGCTTCTTGTTGTTAAGTGAGAGGGGAACGTATGAAGTAAGGCCAATATTACACCCATCAATCATACACTAATATAAGAGACTTGTATGTTCTTTGAACAATATTAAAGATAAACAAAGTCTTTTGTTTAAATAGCCAGCAGAACCAGTGAAGAAATCAGGGAATATTTTTTTTTAATTTTTAGCACTATGCAAAATACAAAACTGCATAGCCCCACAATAGTTGATACATGACTAGTTTGTTTCCTATGGATGCACAGTGCGCCAAAATGTCATTGTGCCGTTTCTTTGCTGTGCATTCAAGTATGTATGTATGTACGTACGTTGTATGTATGTATGTATGTATGTATGTATGTAGGTAGGTAGGTAGGTAGGTAGGTAGGTAGGTAGGTAGCAACGATTTATCGACCCAGAAATGGTCGGTATTTTGTATTTGGGAAATTTTGTGGTGCGAGTGTTTTTCATTATTCAAAAATTTATATGCAGATGTCACTGAAGGACTTGAATACATTTTTGAAATGACAGATCGAGGTAGCTATCGATTTTGGTGATCATTGAATATAAGGCATTGTAGCAAGTAAACTGTTTTTGAATTTCGAAAAATAATAAAGGCAATAAACCTTTCCGGTGGGTATTAAATTATGCAACAATGGGATGAAACAACTTCTGTGTAAATGACAGTGGCTTCTTAAGTTGATAGTGCACTGTGATTATGATCATTACGCATAAGTGGAAATAAAATGTATAATACACTCTTTTGAAGAGATGGTGTTCAAATTTATCTTTCCTTTTATTAGACGAGTCTCAAATATGTGGGGTTTTTTATTTGTTGATCTAACAAATACCGATACTTCATAATTTTTGTATTGATAATAATCAACGGAAGAAATGATTGATTACTCAAAATCGATTGATATCGACTTGAAAGTGAGAATGTCCTACGGATGGCTGGATCTATACAAAATTGGTTCTACCTGGGAATAAGCGGATGGTCCGTCTCGACCATAACATATCGACTGTCATAATAAATTGTGCTGCAACATGACATTCAACACCAAGCAAAGCGTCCAAGGCACATTTAAACAATAGTGCCCTGGATCACTTACCTGATTTTAAACTGAACAAACAACAGAAAAATACAAATGTGATCTCTATTACACTAAATACGCAATTTCTGTTTCAATTTTTCCTTAAGACAGTGTTTCCCTCAACTTAAAACATTTCTAAAAGAAAGTGAGAGTTCCATAATGTAAACACTCTGCAAACGTTTCATAAAAATAACACAATACATGATGAATTTGTTGTGATAGGAATTGCATATGTATGTATGTATGTATGTATGTATGTATGTAT
Organism: Unio pictorum; assembly: GCA_030141615.1. Taxonomy (NCBI): domain Eukaryota; kingdom Metazoa; phylum Mollusca; class Bivalvia; order Unionida; family Unionidae; genus Unio; species Unio pictorum. Next base: position 1,155,902 of record JARLTB010000610.1, read on the forward strand.
GTATGTATGTATGTATGTATGTATGTATGTATGTATGTATGTATGTATGTATGTATGTATGTATGTGTTTAGAGTCTGTCTTTAAGCTGATTAAGATTTCCTTGAATTTGACATATTGACCTATGTTTGATCAAACATTGACTTATTTTAACAGAAAACAATATATAAAAAATATATAAATATCTTAAAGTTTGTGCAAAAATGGATCTATCATTTCTGCGACATTTGTTAGAAACAAACAGAAATAGCATATCCAGGACTGATGTTTTAGATGACATATTTTTGCCGTATTATCAGTGATTTGTGTCAGGTCCGAGTGATGTCCAAGACAGGACACAATGACATATTCGGAAATGAGGAGGCAGATTGGTCGGCTAAGAATGGTCTGGACCTCGCATCAACATACGTTTATCATGTAGCGAGGAAAATTATCTTAAAATAATAGACAAGCTCCCATTTATTGATAAAATTCATATGCTTATTATATATTCATCCCAGGCTATACATGTATGTAAAGCAACGTTTTGAGTATTTGTGTATTTGTCATTTTACCTACGACTATTTTGGCTTTGATGATATATAATAAATATTTTTATTCAACATATTGCCGAGTCTTTCATTTACAACTATCATGTTATAATTGCAACTTATTTTGATAAAAAAAATATGAACAAAATAGTAGAGAATTAAAAACAGAGCATTCAATGTTAATCTCTGGAGGATTCGTGTCAAAACGTCATTATAGAAATTAATGTCTTAGAGGTTTTTGCTGCGGGTGATTCTGGTCAGAACTGGAAAGAACCGCTTTTGATGGTATTTGTAGCAACATGTCATACATTTCTCAACAATTCCCAGTCTTGACTGTATTGTGGAAGGATCTTGAAGCGGAATGATGTGTGTGATTGTAATCAACAGTGTTTATATAGACAACATGAAAACAGACTTTTCACTTTTAAATGTGCAATAGCCATGCGTTTTGTTAATGAACAATAGGCTCACGCCCTGAAAACGTTATGCCCTGGAGATCAGGATTTGGATAAATATCAAAGCATTGGTACGATTTTCTTTCTTTTGTATGGTAAATGTCTTCAAAAGTGTTTGTATTTATATATTTTGTTTTAAAATTCCATTTGCTGTATTCTTTCTTATTATTATTCTTATAATATAAACAATATTTTCATTTAAACGTACACATATGGTATTGACTACATATAGATATAGACATCTCGAAAATATGATCATATTATCTTTGAAAAAGAAAAGTAATACAACTCTAAGATGCTAAATTGATATACTCATAAAAGTTAAAAGTGTAACTAAAATATCACAAAATATTCAGATGTGCATTATTTGCAAACATCCATAATTACAAAATAAATAAATATATATAAAGCAAAACAAAATCCTTCTATTACTCAAAAAAGAAGGAAAAGATGGTCCATGTCTGAGGAAGATGTGGAACGGTTATGGAAATAATACAATATTAAATACAAAATCTTAAAGTATAATATGAAAATTAAAATGACATTGATTTTCCTTCTTGAGGAGTAAACATAGAAGTGTAAATTGGCTTTTTTTAAAACTTAAAATTAAAACGGGCTTTTCGTTAAAAAAAAAAATTCTCTAGAACATGTAACCATATATGCATTTCAAACTTGAAATTGCAGCAAAAGATAACGTTTAGAGGAGATTTGTAAAATAACTAAAGGCCAAGAATATTTATAATGGAGTGCTCTCGCATCAATATTCGTTCCCAATGCTTCACGTGCGTATCAGGTTTTCGTTCTTTTTCTTTCCATTAATACATATCTGAATGTACATACCGGTAAATCTTTCTGTGCGACGTTTAATTTAAACATGTACTTTATTTAAATTTTTGCTCTCTCTCTCTCTCTCTCTCTCTCTCTCTCTCTCTCTCTCTCTCTCTCTCTCTCTCTCTTTGATGACTTTTATAAAATTAAGGCAATATTCTAGAACTCCCAAATACCACTTACAATTATCTTCTTATGTATCTTCAACGTGCATCTCATTTGCGTACAACTATTTTCGCTACGATGTCTTGTAAAGAAATATTTTTGCTGATAAAAGTCCATCCTTGTAAATTTCAAATTATTTCTTTAAAACTTTTTATACAAAAACATCGAGATAATAGACAATAGACATGGCGTTTTTTTGTTTGCAATGTTTCGTTTCAAGAGCCCGTGTTAGAAACCACAATCGTTCAAAGGCTTTGCTGCAGATGATCCTTGCTTGACCCGCTTTTAAGTGCATTGATAACAACATTAATTAAATCTAACAATAATTTAAAGCCTTTATTACATTCTGGACGCAATAGTTGAGAGGTTAGATTTTTGTAAGATGTGTGTGTGTGTGTGTGTGTGTGTGTGTGTGTGTGTGTTGAATTTTTAACGTAGCTTTAACAAGGTTTCTTAAATATTACTACGATGTTTGCAGTGTTACCTTTTATAGTCGGCAAGCAGCAGAGAGATTGAACATAGCCCTTTTTTTTAGAAACGTCAGTTTCCAAAACGAAAGCCTGTTACAGAAACGGAACAATAAGGCAAATAACGCCAAACCCAAGCTTCTAACAAACCGAGAGTTTCTGTCTCTCTCTCTAATGATGTTTTTGGGCACATAGTTTTTAAGTTACTGTATCGTTGTCTTAGTGTTCTTTGGAAAGGTAGGCGCTCGTGTTTTCCCGCCTTGACGCTTAGTTGTGGACATGCACTCTCTGCTGCTGTGAATTAGATCATTATTATATATCAATAATATGGCACCAGTTAGGGAATCTTACACAACCAGATTAGCTGAAGACATATTAGAAGCAATTAAGGAATATGTACCAGTTCGTGATTCTGTCAGACGAAACGTGCAAGAACGCCTAGAGTCTCGGGTGGATTTTACACAGTTTTCTCAACAATATATTCAGACCTGTTACTGAAACAACTAAGCACCTTCTTCTTCAACCTGAAAAACAATAGGTGCAAAAAAAAACCTGAAAAAGCATCAATAATTTTACACAACATTCCTGGTCGAATGCTAATCTAAATCACAATTTAGGTTTTAATCACATCAATTAATGTTAAAAGGTATTCATAAAGGATTTTAATGTGCACTGTCACATATTTTGGATTTTGTAGAAATGTAAGAAAGCTTTTTTTCGGAGCCAAGTATACAGATGTACTTGTAATAATGGGCAATCATAGCAATGCTATCTGGCGAGAAGCTCGCGGTGCTGATGTACGTAAAGTTATATTATTTAACCTTTTTGTATGGATGCTGCAGTAAACGTTCAAGAACATAGTCATATGTTATTTGATAAACTCGGGGTTTTCGATGTCTCTTTAAGAATGAAAGGACACCAAGAACCATCTGAATATATTTTACTTAATTTTTATCAACGTGGAATTTTTTATATTGATCTGTCCAGACTAGACACACTAAAAGCTTCAAACTCCATTCTTGTCATCATTATTAGGCACACAGACAATAATTGACACGCCAATATGATGCCGTGAAGCAATTACGATATATGTTTGATTAAACAATACTAACATCGTTGTTTGTTTCTGAAGCAATTATATCATACCGTCCTCAGATCGAAGTTTCCTTACCACAACCAGATAAGTTTAACCTTGACAACGTCAGACAAAAGTTTATTTATCTCAGGAAAAAAAGGATTACTGAACTGTTAATAATATATTTAAGGCTACAAAAAGAAAGCTCGTAAAGAGTCATGAAAAATCTTGGCAGATAAATAGTCTTAGATTTACTCAATGTTGATCATGAAACCATAACGACATTGTACAAGATTAATTATAGACGATGCTGAACTCGATTGTATGATTGCTGATACCGAACACATGAAAATGTATATAGGTAGAGAAACAGCTCTCTTGTCACACGGAAATAACTTAGTACAATTGTAAGTTATACTGTCGATGGCGAGTGAATGTAATGTATTCATTTACGATTATCAATGCTCGCGTATGTTATAAAACATTTATTCTCGATGATAAATACATTCTTAACATGCGGTCAAATTTGCTAAGGATTTATTTTATATAAAATGAAAAATTTCAAAATTACTGACTCAATTTAGAGGTACTAGTTGGGGACAACGTTCCCTCTAAGCTGCGCGCGCGCGGCGCAGCTGAATTATCAATCCAACGTTACACTTTGCTCAATGCAACGTTAAATTTTGCTCGTCTACGTAATGCTTGCACAATGCAGCGAGCACTGCGCGCACATCTACCATTCGTTAGAGGGAACGTTGGTTGGTGAAAGTGGAGAATAGAACAATAAACGTTACACGGTATACCGAATCCGCTGATATTCTCGATAAAGATGTTAATCGTAACAATAATCGGATTTGTTTATCATTAGCGCCATCTGTATATGATTCAGTAACCGGAAATACGACTGCTTATCTAAATGGACCTGGTGGTTGAGGTGAAACAACTCGAGTTATTGAATTATTAGCTATGGTTCAGATTTTGTTTTCTTAATACCCACGCATAGACATTTTGCGAGAGAAGTGAAAGAAAGAGGCGTAGAATCATGTATTTATACCAGCTTTTTTCGATGTAAGGGAGATAAATGTACTCCTGGATGAATGGGAGAGAAGCATATACCTAAACAAATAATTTGGGATCAAATAAGCACCGGTTCATAAGATGTTTTAAAAATGTTTCTTTATTGATTATTGTTAAAGAAGACCGATAATGTGTTGTGATAAAGGTCAATCATCACCGGTTTTTGGATTGTCTCCGTTAAGATTATTTAAAGAGTTTATATACTTTTACGATGAGATAACCGATGATCACAGCGAGCTTGAATCATAATTAAATGAGTTTAAGAATTTAATTAGATTTCAACCAAATAAAGCTCGGTGTGAAATAATGCGTAAAATAATGTTAGAAACTTTTATGAACAATTTTGGGTATAATGGAAACCAAATGATTTGAAAGTGGTAGATATAAGATATTTCGTGATACACTTCAACATAAGTTATTTATATAACCTCAATAAATAGTTTTAAATCTACCGTTACCATTGTTTTGTCGACCGGTTGATACACGATGACAGAATATTGACTTTGATTGCCATGAACTTAAAAGAAACTGTTCATGATGTTTGTTTTCAAAATGATATATTAAGAAAACACTAATTAATTATAAACAAGTTTATAAGCGAGTTTACTAATCGCATCTCTACCCCTCCAATATCCACCTTGGCTATAATTAAAACCTTGGCTATAATAACTCGATTCTATCTTAATAATAATCGGTTGATTAATTACCAGCCACTAATGTATGTTTAACTTTCATCGCCGATTTTATTAGGAAACTAGAAAGTTCTTCTCTGAGACAATTATTTGTTTACAGAATTTAGCGCATGAATCAACTTCACATGTGCAATATGTCGTTGTTGTAAATCTTTAATTATTATAAGCGTCATCAGGAATATGATATGCTTTATCAATTTAATTTATTGGATACTCTTCGGGCTCTGGCTGATATTGGTCATCAAGTCGGATGTCAAGTCTGGTATCAGGACCACACTAATTATATCCAGGGAGATATTATCTTTCGGATGCGTAGCCCATCGAGCTCCAGGTAAGTTTCCTAACGAAGTAGCTATATCAGCGTCCTTTCTTAATACTGTTTGGTTTTTCTGTTCCATACTTAACACATATACCTGTCACCGCACGCTATATATATATATATATATATATATATATATATATATATATATATATATATATATATATATATATATATATATATATATATATGTGTGTGTGTGTGTGTGTGTGTGTGTGTGTGTGTGTGTGTGTTGTAAATTAGGGAAAACTAAAGATTTAAACTTGCTTTAAGTGGAACAAAGATCCCACATTCAATACATATCATCAATATAAATGTACAATTCTATTTCATATTGCAAATAAACGTTTCTAATTCTTATAGATGTTATATTTATTGAGATGTAATAACTATTTTTTTTCATTCCCAGAAGGACCATAATTATGGCAAGCAACGTAAAGATTTTGTGTTGGCTCTCTGGCCTATTACTAATAGAATATGCCCTTTCAGAAATTACATTTGAAAGAGGAACATATGTTGGGGAACGCAATTTTGGGCACAGTCTTGCTCGCTCTGCTTTTAGGACAACATTCAGAGTAAGCATCAATCAGTGCGCCACTGAGTGTGTGCTCAGAAAACAGAGATGTAAGTCTTTCAACTACAGAAGAATATACCTTTCATGTCAACTGTGCGAAGAGGATTCTGGACCGGGAGGGATAAATCTCCAGCCCGAACATGACTCAATTCACAGCAATATATACACCTGGAAAAAGGTGAATACATATTGGCCATTATGTTAAAACATGGTTTTATCAACATGGTATTGATTTTATGGACGATTCATTTAAATGAATGACTGTATCATCAGCTCGTTAATATATGTTTAATCGTAGGTTATCATGCTAATATATATCATGACTGCAGCACAGTCTGTGTTTCATCCAATACGTAGTAATTAAAGCTCTAAAAGTGTATGTTAAGTATTTTGTGACGTCACTGCTACCTATTCACACACTGTCTAATCATTGTTGATGTCTTATGATTAAGTTGCAATATTGCTTGGGTTATATTTCAGTAAAACATCGACTGAGTGTTTTCGAGACAAAAAAAAATTTCCATACAAGACACTAGATAACTGTAAATTAAAAGTTGCATAATACAATACTGAATATATTTGCTTTTACAACGATCATGGTTATATCGATTAGGCTGACTAGACGAACTGATATATTTCTCCTCCCGTCCACCGCTATATCGCGCGCATTATTAATTCATTGACATCAGGTTCACGCGGTTATTCTGTAACATAAAACCTTTTAACATGATGAATTTATTAAAAGAAAATTTGAATGGATTAACAACCTATTCTAACAAAAGATAGTAACTAGATCTTTTGAGCCATGAAAGTGTATTAGAAAAATAATTTGATGTGACATTGTTAATAAATTGATGAATACATAGATATTTCACAATAGCTGAAATAATTTCATTCTCATTAATAATATATATATATTAATAATATATATATATATATATATATATATATATATATATATATATATATATATATATATATATATATATATATATATATATATAACTTATTCTTAATTGGATATAAACACTACATTTTTCTCATGCAATAAGTAGTCAATCGTCAAAGTGTCAAAAAAATACTAAAATCCCACTTCCACTACAAATCGAAATAAGAAATAAAATTGGCTACTAACGAACATTTTAAGTTTCAGATATTGGAAATAAAATCAAATTAGTATTTCTTATGTAATAAAAAGAAAGGGCAAAATATGATGTAACACATGTACAAATTATTTTCTTACATCAAGCCTCATTCTATCACAAATAACACAATTTAAATATAAGGTTAATATATTTCCATAGTAATGCTGTATCATCACACATTGTATATTTTGTAGATTCTAACAAAATTTGTTTAATTATTCCATGATTTGAATTTTCATTCGTACTTAAAATATATTACCAACCAAAGACATGTTAGTTATTACTCCTATGTGGTACTGCAATTTTCATTTTGTTCATAAAATAGTAAACAACATTTTCGTTAAGTCATTTTATTTGATTTGGTACGTTATTTACATTTCAAATCGGAATTCAACTCAAATAGGAATAAATTAAATTAAACTTTTAATATTGCGAACAGTAAGAGGATTACATGTGTTGTTTTTTGTTGGAGTTTTGTTGGTGTAAATCCAATTTCTCTCATGGTTTTTCCAGAATCGTTTCTGTTAATTTACGGCATTATTGTTCATTGACTCAATTCAGCTGGAGCAAATGGGATCTTACCTAATGCAAACTTTCACTGTTTATTTAAATATAGTTTCATGTTCTTTCAATATATTTTGATGAATGCGGTTTAAATATTAACCACTAAGTACTCGGATGCAAGAAAATCTAATTAAGTTACCAATTTGTGTTTAACTACAATTTTGTTTTACTGTTCGTTTAATGCCATATGTTGTTATTGGCATTGCAATCATTTGTCGTTCAAATTAATAAAACGTGAGTCATAACAAGGTAATATCCATTTTGTAATTGATATGAACACACTTAATCAAATAGCATTTTTTATTTCTACAGATTCCTGTCGGTCATTGCAATGAAATAAATTGTTCATGGACCCAAAGATGCGATCCATCTAACCCCGATACTAAACGTGCATGCGTTCAAACAGGTAACAGATTTTGTCCTCATGGTAATTAGATACGTATCCGTATCGCTATATATATATATTATAACATTTTATATAATATTATATGACGTTTACATCCTTTTCAAAATATAGACTGTCCACTTCCGGAAGTAAGACCAGGTGTAATAATTCATCCGTCCAATGAAACATCTGTGGGCACTCATGTATGGCAGCGATGTGAGTTCGGAGACATGGAAAGAGGCAATCGCCTAACAACATGTCTTGAAATCACAGCTGAATGGTCCGCAACAGATTTCAAATGTGGTAACTCTCTCTCTCTCTCTCTCTCTCTCTATATATATATATATATATATATATATATATATATATATATATATATATATATATATATGTATGTATAATATATATATATATATATATATATATATATATATATATATATGTATATATATATATATATATATGTATGTATAATATATATATATTCATATATCTATGAAACTGAACACAGTTTCATAGAAAAGGCTTCAAACCTGTACTTACATTGCTTGCCTTCAATGATATCTCGCTGCTCCTGGGGCCTAAATAGTTAAACGTCAGCCTCATATACTGGGGTCGCTGGATCAAAACCCGGTCGATTCATATCAAAGACTTACAAAATGGTACGATCAGCTGCATCATGCACGAGATTGAAAGGTTAGTGTTGTGTTTGGACTGGCTGACATGGCGTCAGGATATTGTGACGGTGTGTATCTGCGGCAATTTAGCCCCTATACTAAACATCACTATAAACTGACACACGACCTACATCGTCGCGATAAGAACAAAAGAGAAAAAGGCAAGTTAAAATCGAAACACACAGATACACACAGATTCGATCTTATCGTTATACCACACTTGATCACTTATAAAACTAAACGGGTCGCTTTCCAAATGATGTTCTGGTCAGGCAAATCATTGACCTTGTTCATAACATAAAATATATCAAGAGGTCGTGTCCTAACGATTCCGATATACATCGGAGAATCATTATTACAACTTCGTTGATTTGATGTGATTTTCTTTTTTCCATGTATATTGTATATAACATAGGTTGAATTCCTGTAGAAACAGGCATGTAAAGTTTTGTAAACACGATTTTTGTATTTTACTTGTCTGTCTTGTCTCTGTTCTGTATTTGCCTTTGATAAAGACTCATTAAGAGTCGAAAGCGCTCAGGCTAGAGTTATACTAGTTCTGCACTGTTGTTTGTCAGTTTTTTGCATTAATCTTTATCAATCCCTGACACACGTGATCCCTTGCTGGATTCAGTGCATTTGAAAGGACTGTTATATGCCATATGATTTGTATTCCTTATATATATATATATATATATATATATATATATATATATATATATATATATATATATATATATATATATATATATATATATATATATGAAGCTTTTTAAAATAATACTTTTGTTTAACCTTTAGGTGTGTACTTAAATTGTATGAAATTCTTCAAAAAAATAACCTCAAACAGTTATTTAAGTTATATCTTCATGTTTGTACAGTTTGTAAAACTCCTCCGGTGATACCAGGTGCAATAAATGCGACAGCAGAAGTGGAGGTAGGACAGACGTACACATACAGCTGCCAGGATGGTCTATTCGGGAAAAGAAATCAGAACGCAACAATCACGTGTCTACGGGATGGTCAATGGACAGCGACACATTTTACTTGTGGTAACTTTATAATGCTTTGTATCACGTAAACACAGTGTTATTCAGTTTTAAAATGATGTTACCGATCATAGTTTAAAACTCTTTTTGATGTTAGAATCAAGGAACGTCATCAAATGGCATAACGCAAATGTTCAACGTCTGAGGTATCCGAGTTCATTTACGATTCTATCTTTCTCGTATTTTTGATCAGACACATATATTTATTATTCGTGGTGTGCAATATGTATTTTTCAATGTGAGTCAATATAAACTCAGATATTTGAAACTCGTCACATTGTTTTAATCTCCTATTCAACAAAGGTTCCAAATTGTTTAACTTGTTTCACACGTGGAAACCACTCAAGTAAGAAGTTCTGTACATTCCTATTCTCTGTCAATACATATGTTATAGAATTGTTAAATATTGAATGTCACACTATTTGTAGCATATTGTGCAACAAAAAAAAAGAGACAAACGATGTTGAAAAGAAATATTTGATTACACTAAGTTCTATACATTCCTACAATAAACTTGACTTTGCACGAGGTCAAAACCAGCATACAATGGCACAATATCAATAGGATATAATGAAAAAAATAATTAAAAACTAATAACAAACACAAAATGAAAATTAAATATACGTAACATTGACTCCTTCAAGGCGTTATTATTCGTAAAAATGTCTATAAAAACAGGCTCACTCCTCTTGTATCTTAATAATATCATGCATGTCTCTTGACGGTTAATTAACTCCTCATAAACATTTACTGTGTTCCATCTCTTAATAACTATAATTGTTTCTTTCAATTTGGTGTTCTTTTTCTTTTGTAAGAAACTGGATTGCGTAATGACTATGTTTAATGGATTGACGAAACGTTTATTAAAACTCGCATCAATGCAGCAACAAATTACCATCGGTAACCAATCAAAAAGGTATAGCGTATTCAGCAAAAGCAAAATATAGCACAATCGAGCGAGCTAAGGTATCTAGATTAGGTACATGTGCGAGAGGTCACAAATGTCAAAAGGCGTGCGTCTGAATATTGTTACAAGTCTAGCATCACTAACTCGTACAATAACCCTCCCCAGCTAGTTTTATCTCAATCAACGCTTTGGGTTTAAGAGTATAATAAGTCATTCAGTTTTGAACATCCTAGAGTAGTGTATAAAAAACGGTGACCTAGAGCGTCAGACAGATTTATAATGGAAACAGACCCGTAATTATTCACGCTTATAATCTTCTAAATAGAAAACAGAGACTACGACAAAATTGTATCATACTTTAAATACAAAATCATATGTTTTCCATAAATCTTGATCTTGTAAATGTACAACACTTTGTCGGACTAAAGAGCATCACTGGATGCATGTTGTAATAGAACTAGTCTGCCTCCGTAAATAGGCTCTTAAGATGTACAAGAGAGTGTATCTAGCAATTATTATATTACATAACCAAAAGGACGCGAATTTAATACATTTACACCAATATATTGTGTTCCTATCAAGCATCATGTCAGTAGACCCTTTCAGGGTTATTAGTTTGTGAACCATTACATAAAGATATGGTAAGCTTTTATAATTAAAACTTATACAGAGAAATGTATATTCATGTCACAAAAGCTACTTCGTACCCTTTTTTAGTTTTCGTCATATATGAGATTCGTGGCTTGTTATTTGTAATATTACAAACCTTTCAATAAAATTTAAAGTTGTATCACAATTTGCGTAATCAAAGGTGTATTACATTGATGACAAATACGTACAATATGGTCAGCGAAAATTCTAAGTGCATTAAAAAGCCATTTCGTTTTTTTGAGATATTCTGTAAATTCTCTTTTCATGTTAAGTCAGATGACATGATTCCCTTTTATAATTTTCTTTCCTTTTTGTCCTTCTGGTCGAAAACAAGCAAAACAGCTCACAATCCTAAGATAAACGTAGCCACCATATTTGTTAATTTATATAATCGTATGGATACATGGTTATGTATGGTCAATACAAAGGCTAAGATTCAACATGATTTAACAATATTATAAGTGCCACAGTGATCCGTCGAGGCTAATACAATTTTAGATGATTCCAGTTCACAATTGTTTTTAATCACCTACCCAAATCTTTCCTCGGATACAGTCTTTCTTCAGATAATAATAATAATAATAATAATAATAATAATAATAATAATAATAATAATTATTATTATTATTATTATTATTATTATTATTATTATTATTATTATTTTCATTATTATTATTATTACTATTATCACGTCATCAAATGGCATAACGCAAATGTTCAACGTCGGAGGTATCCGAATTCATTTACGATTCTATCTTTCTCGTATTGTTATCAAACAAATATATTTATTATTCGTGGTGTGAAATATGTATTCTTCAATGTGAGTCAATATTAACTCAGATATTTGAAAAAACTCTTCACATTGTTTTAATCTCCTATTCAACAAAGGTTCCAAATTGTTTAACTTGTTTCACACGTGGAAACCACTCATGTAAGAAGTTCTATACATTCCTATTCTCTGTCAATACATATGTTATAGAATTGTTAAGTATAGAATGTCACACTATTTGTAGCATATATTGTGCAACAGAAAAAAAGGGCAAATGATGTTGAAAAGAAAGATTTGATTACACTAAACTATAAAAGAATATGTTATTGCATTTGCCTGTTTAATTTATACGAAAACAATACTTATAACATCGTCAACAATAACAAATCATGCATGCACCTATGTATGTATGGATTCATGTATGCATGAATGGATAGATGGATTGATGGGTTTATTACATTCCAATACTTTTTAAAGGAACTACGCTCATTCAATAAATTATAATTAAAACTTGATATATTGTTCTGACTTTAATATTTTTAACGCGAATACTTGATTGTGTGCTTCTATAAAATTCATACATTTATTGTGTATGGTTCCATACGGAAGGCGTATTTGCATATTTGAACAGGATGTAAAACTCCTCTGGTGATACCTGGGACAATAAATGAGACGGTAGATGTGGAGGTCGGACAAAATTACACCTACAGATGTCTAGACGGTCTTTTCGGGAACGCAAATCAGAATCCGACAGTAACGTGTCTGTGGAATGGTAGCTGGACATCGACAAATTTTACTTGTGGTAATTAACAATTGCTTTTCATAGTATGACCATAGTGTTGTGACCACAGAGCGTCATAGCATTGTATAAGCCAATATATACTATCAAATGTGTTTTAAACAGCAGGGAAAGTTCCAAACTTCTAGAATCAGGATGATATAAACATCTTTGCTACATAATACAATTTAGTTGTTTAATTCATGTCTACAATAAACTTGACTTTGCACGATATCAAAACCAGCATACAGTGGCATAATATCAATAGGATATAATGAAAAAAATAATTAAAAACTAATAACAAACACAAAATGAAAATTAAATATACGTAACATTGACTCCTTCAAGGCATTATTATTCTTAAAAATGTCAATAAAAACAGGCTGACTCCTCTTGTATCTTAATAATATCATGCATGTCTCTTGACGGTTAATTCACTCCTCGTAAACATTTACTGTGTTCCATCTCTTAATAACCATACTTGTTTCTTTCAATTTGGTGATCTTTTTCTTTTGTAAGAAACTGGATTACGTAATTACTATTTTTAATGGATTGACGAAACGTTTATTGAAACTCGCATCAATGCAGCAACAAATTACCATCGGTAACCAATCAAAAAGGTATAGCGTATTCAGCAAAAGCAAAATATAGCACAATCGAGCGAGCTAAGGTATCTAGATTAGGTACATGTGGAGAGGTCACAAATGTGAAAAGGCGTGCGTCTGAATATCGTTCCAAGTCTAGCATCCCTAACGCGTACAATAAACCCTCCCCAGCTAATTTTACCTCAATCAACGCTTTGGTTTAAGAGTCATTCTGTTTTCAACATCCTAGAGTAGTGTACAAAAACGGTGACCAAGAGCGTCAGACAGATTTATAATGGAAACAGACCCGTAATTATTCACGCTTATACTCTTCTAAATACAAAACAGAGTATACGACAAAATGGTATCATACTTTAAATACAAAATCATATGTTTTCCATAAATCTTGTAAATGTACAACACTTTCCTATCAAGCATCATGTCAGTAAACCCTTTCAGGGTTATTAATTTGTGAACCATTACATAAAGATATGGTAAGATTATATAATTAAAACTTATACATAGAAATATATATTCAAGTCACAAAAGCTACTTCGTACCCTTTTTCAGTTTTCGTCATACATGAGATTCGTGGCTTGTTATTTGTAATTTTACAAATCTTTCAATAAAATTATTATTATTATTATTATTATTATTATTATTATTATTATTATTATTTAAAATTACAAAAATTATTAATAATAATGAAGGAAACTAGAATAGCACATTTTATAGATATAATACGTCTTATTGTTTCATTGCCTTGACTCGTTGATTCCTTTGCAAAATGGCAATACGCAAAATAATGGAAACAATTATTACTAATAGACTTAAACGCCACCTTGAAAGTAACAACTTGATTTCTGAAAATCAGTGTGGGTTTAGAAATAAAAGATCCACTACGGATCAATTAATAAGATTAGAAACCGCTATCAAACTAGCATTCAACTCTGTAAGAAAAGCGGATAGAAACTTAATTGCGGTATTTATTGATCTGGAAATTGCATTCGACCTTGTATGGATCAATGGCTTTATAGCCAAATTAAATCATTACGGCATTACGGGTCGTATGTTCAACTTTATAGAAAATTTCCTTACCGACCGCAAAATTATAACTAGAGTAGGGGCAACTTTCTCTGTGGAACACACCCTTGAAAATGAAATTCCACAAAGGAGTGTACTCAGCCCCACCCACTTTAGTCTGATGATAAACGACCTTGACACAAATTTGGCATCACCTAAAATTGGATTATCACAATTTCTTGATGATAGTGGACTATGGAGAGCAGGCAACCCCTCCAACCATGGCTGAACTTCAAACCAGCTTAAATAACATAGGAAAATGGGCTGATAAATGGGGCTTCAAACTATCGCACCAAAAAACAGTAGCTGTACTTTTCACCCAACGTAAGAAATTCAAACAATATCACAAATTAACAATACAAAATAAAGAAATAACATTCGTAAAAGTAGCTAAATTTCTGGGTATGTACTTGGATGAACACCTAACATAGGCGCATCATATAGATGAACTAGTTAAAAGATGCAACCAGGACTTAAATCTATTAAGAAGCCTCAAAGGCACTCAGTGGGGTGCCAAAAAGGAAACTATTTTAACACTGTATAGGGCATTAATAAGATCTAAACTTGACTATGGGTGCCAAATATACACCAAGGCACCCAAACGTCACTTAAACAAACTAAAAAACATACAGAGAAAAGCCCTACTCATTGGTATCGGCTCACATGAAAAATCGCACGCTACATACCTGGCTATCAACAAATGCAATTCCTCCTTGAGAAAAACTCTCAAAAAACCACCTCTTTGGGAACATTAGTTCATGAATTAAAAACTAAACTTCCAATAGACATATTCCAAGTAGAAAGCAACATAACGTACGACAATGAACCTTGGAGCAAAGTACGAACTAAAGTAAATATCTCCCTATCAGATAAAGTAAACAAGGAAAACCAATAAAACTATTTAAAAACATTAGAATTAGAAATTAAAAATAACCAGTATCAAAAGTTTACAAAAATGTACACGGATGGCTCAAAAATAACAAATCCTTTCAAAACAGCTGCTGCAATGGTCATACCAGAATATAATATTCAAATGGGCAGAAGTTTACCATACCACTGCTCCATTTATACAGATGAATTTTGGGCCATCCTAGAAGCATTAAAGTGGATTGAGGAAAATAAACCGAATAAGACTGTGATTATTAGAGACTCGCTAAGCGTCCTAACTTCAATCCAATATAGCACCACAAAATCTACAGAAAATTTCTTTAAACAAATTAACCTAATACTGAAAACCCTAAATTCAAACAAAACTAGTAGTAGAATTTATGTGGATTCTATCCCCCATTGACATCAAGGTTATAAGTTAGCAGACCAACTTGCTAAAAGCAAACTGAACTATATAGTTTAATTAACACAATGATTAATCAAAAATGGCAAACTGGTTGGGACATAAATAAAAAAGGGAGAATATTACAAAACATCATCAAGGAAGTTAGAAGAGTAATAAATCAACCTAGGTGCACAGGTTATGAAAAATCTAAAATAAATAGAGTAATAATAGGAAAAACCAAACTGGCAAACAGCTTTGTAAAATACATATTTGAACAGCGTGTAACACTCCTCCAGTGATACTATGGACAATAAATGCGACAACAGAAGTGATGGTCGGACAGAACTACACATACTGATGTCTAAAAGGTATGCTGGGAAAACTAAACCAGAACCCGACAGTAACGTGGCTGTTGAATGGTACCTGGATATCAAACAAAATTTCTGGTGATAATTTAAAATTGTTTTTCATCATATAACCATGGTGTTGCCCACACCAATCAGCGTCATAACATAGTATAACGCAAACGAATCATGACATGTCATCAGGCAGCCGAATTCACTGAACATGTTTTTACTCCTCTTTGCGTTGTTTTATTGCAATGAAAACTCTCAGTGTCTAGGCAATATATATATATATATATATATATATATATATATATATATATATATATATATATATATATATATATATATATATTGCCTATATATATATATATATATATATATATATATATATATATATATATATATATATATATATATATATATATATATATACATATATATAGTACCTATAGTCTCATGGCAACAAGAGTAAAGTGAATTGTCCAAGGACACAACACGGTAGCTGACTCCAGCTGGTTCAGCATTTGGATTCAAACTCGAATTATTTCACTCTGGAATCCGGCATGCTAACTACTGATCGGTTTAAACTTCCAATTATTGCTGCCTCATATTAAACAATAAACCTACATCCCAAGAATCAAGTACTGCTAGATCTGCTTGGCCACTTTCACTTCCTGAACTTCATAGGTAAACTGTAACAACAAGAAGCTTGTATTGTATATTTCAGTAAAATTAATTTTCTTTATTTTAATAACTGATAAAGATTGTGTACTTTAAGTATTTAAGACAGTATATTAGCGAAAGGTAGCAGTCATTTTAATTAGACGTGTGCCTAGATTATGTACAATTTGCATAAGTACGATATCGTAAGATATGTCAGACATAGTACTTGAAACTAACATAGACATAAACCAAGATATTTTCCAATGCGCATGTTGTGACTGTAAACATCTTCACATTACACACACCACGTGATACTAGCTGTAGAGCGCCTCCTAATGAACTTGAAAACGATTATTTTAACCTGTGAACAGAAGAAAAAATATCGAGACCCTGTGTAAGCAAATCCTATATATGAAATATATAACAAATCGAATAATACCCCATAATAATGTTTCATTTGTAGTGTAAAGAACCAGTTATAAACCGATAGGAATAATTTCGACTTTTATGTAATTCCTGTAGTCGTTTTCCATTTGTATCTGTAAGCACAACTTTTACCGGAGTTGTGGGATATGTTTCTGACTACTTTCCCATTTTTCATACATGTCGCACAGTAATAAGATTGATTTGAAAGGTAAATGTTGAAGGTTTATTTTCATGTTTGAGCAGTTTGTCCGACTCCTCCGACGAAATTAGGAACACAGAACGAGAGGACAAATGTAGAGGTCGGACAAAGCTACACCTACATATGCCTGCAAGGTCTATTCAAGAAAGGAGATGAAAACACTACAGTCACGTGTCTATCTGATGGGAACTGGACCTCGACAAAGTTTGTTTGTGGTAACTGATCAATGCATTTCATCGCACGACGGCAATGATATTCTAATTATAAAGCCATGTTATTTATACATAGCATTGTTCGACACCCCAAGGCTTCATAGTTGACGTCATAAAGCCACACATGATAAGGTCACGATATTCGTAGCATCCGAATACACTTAAAACTCATAACATTACATTGTTTCGGCGAATAAAAGCAAAATATGATAATATGTGACCTAACATTTTGCTTTTTTGTATACATTTCTGTTTTAAATTTATTTGCAATACACTTTATTTTCAAATTAAGGACTTCGTGCATCTGCCATATATTATTTTCTATTTTTTCAAATAAGTTTCAAATATGAACTATCAACAACAATTTAGATTAGGAATGTATATAATAAGCGACTGACAGTATCTGAAAATACAACTTAAATATAACTCACACAATGTTTCTGTATGTAGAAATTTTGGACTTTTGTTAGCTAAAATACAAAGTTATTGCTCGGTATGTCAAATGTAAGTAATTCGACTATCCTCTAGTCATACATGTATGTTTATCCAAAATATGAATAACGGAAGTAAAATGAGATCTTTCATTGTAATATATATATATATATATATATATATATATATATATATATATATATATATATATATATATATATATATATATATATTCCCATGCAGTAAAACAGAACTGGATGCAGGACAAAATCTATCCAAACAACACACACAAATCTGATGTAATCAGCAATGAGACGGGCATTGATTTGTTTGAGTGCATGCAACGTTGTGATAGCAACCAGATCGATAATTGTTCTTCCTTCTTTTATGATAACCACAGCAACCGCTGTGTGTTGTCCTCTTCATTCCGACGAGGAGTACCTCAGGGGTTGGAATTTTCTGCAGGATGGGTCTATTACACAGGCAAGTATTAGATCTGTGTTACACATATGTGTATATATTGAAGATGTAAATGGCAACATCTTGTTATTTTAATTGATGCAAATGCGAGAAACAAACGTAACATAAAAGGACATGCGTCTTCCATATTAATAAATGTTATTTAATGACGATATTAACTATAAATAAAAAAACTGTAAGTTTTAAATTTAATTACAACTCTTGAAATGTACTTAGTACTTACTGTACAATATATATATATATATATATATATATATATATATATATATATATATATATATATATATATATATATATATATATATATATATATATATTGTGTGTTTCATATGTGTGTTTGGAAAACGAGAGCTTTAAAGAAGAAGCATATCAAATAAATAATTTTGCAAAAATGAATAATTCCTTTGTGCAAGAACAGATAAAAAACCAAATGCCTGGAAAGCGTTAGTAAAATGGTCACACATATATCTCCATATTGTAACTAAGAAATTCATGTATTATGAATGGACAATGTATTTGCAAATGGCTTAGGTTTTTTATTTCGTTTCATCAGACGCTTCCAAAGCGTTAGCAATAACGCAGTACCATCATTGTTTCCTTAATAATTTAAACCCAACACGCCCTGTTGAGTTTTAGTACGAATCCGACCCATCTACCTTCGACTGGGTGGTAATGGATGGGGGATGTAAACTTAAAGCTTAATCTGTTCTTATACCAAGTGCTGAATTCAATTTTCAAATTTAGTAGCATCTGAACAAGCCAGAATAGACGTACGAAACAGAAATAAATTGTGCTTATTGTTCGAATGCGTTCATTCTCACAAATTGACGACTTATTAAGAACGCGGTACTGTGCAATATTCCAGTTATACGTTTAGGTAAATTGGTTCGGAAACAAATAGGACTGAGTCCCCCTTGATATGTATTTTTTAAGAGCTTCGATTGGTATTACAGGGGTCTGTTTGCATATTACAGCGCCATCGGCCTCGTGTGATATGGGATATAGTAATGTCAGCTTGGGAGGTTCTTACTTCTGTATCAAGTTCCATAGAATACGTCAAACCTTCAACGAAGGAATGAAAACATGCGAATCGGAAAAGGCCAAACTGCTCAGCGTTACAACCAAGGCTCAGATAAGGGATGCAAACACGTTTCTAGGGACTGCATATGGTACGTGACAATACAGCTAAGTATAATACATTGGCTATCCATTCGATCAAACACAAAATTTGTTCTCTTTGCTACGTTTCACTTACGGACTCCAGTCCAACTTACCTATCTAGCCTCACCCATGTGTATACACCAGAAAGATAATTACGCTCCTATTCTCTTAACATATATACTCTTTATTCCCACTATAAAAAACGAGGTCATATGGACGACGCTCTTTTGCCTACCAGGGCGCAGCATCGTGGAACGAATGGCCCATTGAAAAAATACCAAATAACACAGTTAACCGTTTCAAGAGTGCTCTTAAAACGCACGTTTTTCGAATGCAGGAACAAACTTAAAGACCTAATAATGTTTAATATCTTAAATATTTTCAGCATGATTTTATTTTTTCTAATTTCATGGTGTTTGTTTTATTTTTGTTTATCATATCATTTTATATGTTGTAAAGATTTTAGAGTTTCTGAAGATTAGGTGTGTCACGGGGTGATAATGCGTAAATACTATAATAAATATACTTTAATCCACCCCTAGGATTATCTATATATCTATTATATATCTATTATGGATATCTAAGAGATGACCGCCCTCGATATAATTACCTCGGTTCGAGTAAAGATAAGTGGTTCAAACTGTAGATTGAAATAGATATAGTGATCCGAGCAGACATATTGAACAAACAAATACTAGCCCCCGTAAAGATAAACAAATAATTGAATCAATTACATAAATAATTGTGAAAATTCCATTCATTAGGAATATACTATGCTTTTAAAAATAAAGCTTTCACCGAATTACAAGAAAACTCAAATAGATTTAAATAATCTAGCCGATATGTTACTGATAGCTTTAGTTCATAACAGGATCGAGTGAAACAATTGAAGTCAACGCAATGTACGATTTCATAACCTGCTAGGCTTATGTTTTTCACTTCCTATAATGCTGTTTAGAACTTTGGATCTCAGGATACAAACTGAACGCGTTATAATTTTAACAGGATGCAAATTTTCATCACAAGATTATGCGTCTCACTGTACTTCCCTTTATTTTCTTTTTCTCAGCATACGTCTCAGGGTACGTCACATCAATGTGCCCAAAAAGCTATGTTCTCCCTTTAAAAACAATATAAATAAACAACCTAAGTTACTCGTTATTCATGATACAGGAACTTTCTTTATCCTGGCTCGGAATCAGATATTTATATTAGTAGTAAACAGATGATAAGGCTATTAATCGACTCTTCAAATGACCGTAGTTAGTTAATTGACTAATTCGTCAAACATTAACATCATTCAATAATGCAACTCACACGAGACTTAGCGGTTTTGAGCCCGCCGCAAGTACTCAGTTACGTCATTTCACACTCGCTCTACATCATACGTGAAATCTAAATTCGGTAAATTTATACAAATTCTCGTAAATCATATTAACTAATGTAAATCATTATATTCCAAGAACTTAGTGTTTATGCAAACACGACAACAAATTAAACAATTCGTCAAACTTATCTAAGAATTAATGCACGAATTTCTATGTATACCTCAACATCGATATAATTCAAAAGCACTTTAGTATACAAATGTATTAGATTATATTCATGCAAGGACCTATAGACTCAGCAAACATTATATAAATAGCATCAACAAATTACATGGAATTGTGATACTATACCTTTGTGTATTCGTCTCCCTGAAGCAGCTTAGTGGATAAATGTCTACTTTACATTACAGCCAATGGGAAAGCAAGCAGCATAACTATCTGGGTTAGTAAGACGCTTGGTATTGAAC
Source organism: Unio pictorum (assembly GCA_030141615.1). Lineage (NCBI taxonomy): Eukaryota > Metazoa > Mollusca > Bivalvia > Unionida > Unionidae > Unio > Unio pictorum. Next base: position 1,177,662 of record JARLTB010000610.1, read on the forward strand.
TTTCTTCCAAAGCTGTTGATTGCATATGTTATGAGAATATGCAAGATGATGTATATAGTTTTTATTTCAAGATCCATATGTGATGAAACATCTAAACCTTTTGGAACAATGGTGAAGTGTAGATATGTTATGAAAATAAATGTTCACAAGCTTCAGAAGTCCTTTAACATTTTAATGTATAGCCATATTAAACAGTGGTTTATGGGGATGTTGGATAAAACTTAACGATATATATGTCAGAATTATTTCTGTCAAACTTAGTGAATATATATATATATATATATATATATATATATATATATATATATATATATATATGTGTGTGTGTGTGTGTGTGTGTGTGTGTGTGCAGAATATTTGTGAATCCAGCCATAAAACTCTTGTTCTTCAAATGCGTAGAGGAGTAATATTGATTAGTCGATATTAATTAAACCAATATTCTAATATACATACATAGATACATGCATGGTGTTGTTCTTCCGTCGATTAGACGAGGACGTCTCTAGTCATCTGAGGGCTGGAAGGGCGGGTTCTGTTTTTTACATGCGCATGTTGCTGATGAGCCCAACTCTTGCAAGGAATGTTTGTTTTCATAATGGAAAGGGAATGAGTGAGACATGTGCAAGAGTGTTGTTGGCACGTGCTTTTCTGGTTTGTAGTTTTCAGCTATGCAGCTGCTGTTCTGCTCGATTCGCACAACTTTGAGACTATGTACATGGAGGAAAGCCAAGTGACTCAATAGCTTCATGTTTGTTCCCACGAATCAGGGTTTATGTTAAACGTTTTCAATGCAGCTTTCATATTGTCTTTTAAACGTTTTTTCTGACCTCTTTGGATCGATGTCTTTGCTGTAGTTTGCAACAGAAGAGTCTCTTTGGAGGCATGTGATCCGGCATGTGTACAACAAAGCGTAGCTGGCACTGCCTGAGGATGTTGCGGCTGCTGGGAAGACATGCATGGGTGAGTACCCAAGTGTCTGTAACCTTGTCCTGCCACTTGCTATTGAGGATTTTCATAAGACTTATGTTGTGAAAGTGGTTCAGCGTCCTGACGTAGCGTTGGTACATCGTCCGCGTTTCGCATGGGGAACACAACTGCCCTGTAGATCTTTAGTTTCGTCTGTATAATGCCTCGTCTACTCCAGACTTTGGTATACAATCTGACGAACGTTGCGTTTTATCTGGCAATGCGAAGGTTCACTTCGTCGTCAATAGTGACTCTCCCTGACAGTGTGCTGCCAAAGTAGGTGAAGCGGTTAGCTACGCTGAGTTATTCAGCCGTTGACGGTGATGTTGGGCTCAACATAAGGATTTCTAAGGGTCGGCTGATGCAGGACCTCAGTAATCTTGGTACTGATGGTGAGACCAAAGCTTGTACAGGAGCTGGAGAACTTGTCAATGCGTCGCTTCAGAGACAGCATGGAGGGCACAGTCATCACAAAAAAGACATCCCTGATGGCAACCTCTCTGTCTCTGCAAGCATTAACCAGAAGGCGGAGAACAATAGACTGAACAGCGTTGGTGCAAGAACACAAATCTCCTTGTATATATTGGTTACTGGGAATGGCTCAGATGTCTCTGTATTGCCGTGGACTCGCACATGAATGCCATGGCGGAACTGTTCCACCATGAATATACATTTTCTTGGCTTCCGTATTTGGCAATTACCTTCCATAGGCCTTCTCTGCTGACAGTATCAAATGCATTTGTCAAGTCGACGGATATGGAGAAAAGTTCGGTGTTTAGCTCTTGACATTTAGCGTGTAGTTGCCTCGCAGCTAACACAATGTCGAATGTCTCACATTCTTTGCGGAATCCACACTGGCTTTGTGACAGCCATACCTGGATAAGGTGCATAGTGAGGAGTTGCAGTAAGATTCTGGCAAGTATTTGCCCTGCATTTGAGTGTAAAGATATACCCTGGTGGTTGTCGCATTCCTGGCATGCCTTTTGCTCTTATACATCTAGATTATGGAAGCGTCTTTGTGCTTCACGCCTTGTAGACTTTAACAGGGATGGAGTCTGGACCAGGTGCTTTGCCACTGGAGAGCAGACGTATCGCTTTCTGTGTCGCCATCAACGATGGACGGTCACCTAGTGCTTCGTTGATGAGTAATTGGGGGAGACGACTGATGGCTTCATTACTGATGAATAAAGGGCGATTCATCACGCTGTCAAAGGTTTTAGCCCATCGTTGAAAAATCTTCTCTTTTCTCTGTAACTAGTGTGTTCCCTTCTGCATACATACATGCACACACACACACACACACACACACACACACACACACACACACACACACACACACACACGTACGTACGTACGTACGTACGTACGTACGTACGTACATACATACATACATACATACATACATACATACATACATACATACATACATACATACATACATACATACATACATACATACATACATACATACATACATACATACGTTCTAAGTCATCACGTTTCTTTTTCTTTCGGCTGATGGTGATCTGAGCCCAAACTCAACGCATGATTTAGCAAGGTGACCATCAGGTGATGCTGCTCAGCTCTGTGCGCGTGTATTGGGCAACATTGTCTGCGATGATCATGTACCAGATGGCTGCTTCACGCGCTTTACTTTTCGACTTTAGTCGTGGCCAGGTTGAACAGTTTGCTGTTGGATCGCATGTGCAGATAGATCCTTTTTGTTGACGTCAAAAAGGCGTGCTTCAGCAGGACACCGGAGAAAATGCCAAATATCGTGGGGATTATGACACAACCTTGTTGAACTCCGCTGTAGAGGTTGAAGGGGTCGAATGTTGAGCCATCGCACTACACTGTGACTTTGATGTCATCGTGGAAGGACTATATCATGCTTAAACCTTTTGAGTGCATCCAACCTTCGCCAGGAGTGTGAAGAGCCCGCCTCTGTTGGCCATATCGAACGCCTTGGTAAGGTCTATTAAGGTCTTGAAGAAAGTTGTTTTTGTTGTTCTCTGCATGTTTTGCAGTTACTAGACTGAGAGATTGTGGACCCGCACTGCGACTCTGGATACACTCATTCTGCATGTGTCTGCTGTCTGTTTAGGATGACGCGTGCGAAGACTTTACGAACGATACTAAGAAGGGGTTTTGCCCTGTAGTTGTTGCAGTCACTTCTGTCTCGCTTGATCTTATACAGAGTTACGATGTTGGCGTCTCTAAAGACCTGAGGTACTTCACCTTCATTCACGCACTGGCAGAGGAGGTCGTGCTGGTGCGTTAGAAGCATGCAACGGCCGCATTATATGACTTTTGGTTTCTCGTCCAGTTCGGCTATGAGAGGAAGTTTATTTTCTTCAATGGCGTTCAAGGCATCGTTACTCACCTTGTTTTCTCTGGACTACAGTTTAGAGTAGTACTCCACCCAACGCTCCATCTGCTTGCCTTGTAGTGGATGTTATCGCCCGCAGCATACGTAATGGGTGCTATCCCTTTCATGGTGGGACTCTAGACGACTCTATAGACATACAGGTCTAAAAGAGGCAAAGTGCAAAGGGTAGCACGGCTGTGCGCACATGAATACCTCCATCAGCTCCGTCCGAGCATGCAGACCTCAGCAGATAGCGGAAACATAAGAGGCATGTACCTTGGCATAAAGAAAGCAATTGGTCATACATACATACATACATACATACATACATACATACATACATACATACATACATACATACATACATACATACATACATACATACATACATACATACACGTGATTTACGGCATATATGCAATTAATATTATTAATATTATTTTTTTAATATTTATGTTGTTATTATTATTATTATTATTATTATTATTATTATTATTATTATTATTATTATTGCATTCACAGAGTACGTATATATTGGTGTCTCGGACGAAATTAATAATGGACACTGGGTGAGCTGGAATGGAGCGGAAGTTTCCATCTTTTGGGATTCAACAGCTTTGCAAAGAAACAATTCAGTTAATAACTGTGGTATTATTCATGTCAATGCTATAGTAATTGGCGTCATCGACCATCCTTGCAACCACAACCATTCTTTTATATGCTGTAAAAACGAGTTTTGATCTACACACAATGCTAATGGGTATATTTGTACCCAAAACACTGTCTTATTTTTTCGATATGGATAAATGTATTTCATTTCTAAATTCTGCTCTCCAATTTGGATATAGTCAAATATGGTTATTTTAGTTCAAGTGTCAGTTGTGACCCTTTTCGTGGCTATGCGATGTAAACATTTGTTATTTTTAGTTTTCGAATTCCAATTGAAATCGTAATGAATACATTGTTTTTTTGTTTTGCTGTGACCTACCTACTTGGTGTGGCTTCAACTCAGTTAAGTCTGTCTTCCGTTTTTTCTGTTTATTTAAGGCAGGTTTGAGCACGTTCGTGTTTGATTCGTTTCCTTGCCAATTGTGTAACTTGTTTCAGCAGCCATATAAAAACGTTTGCCTTAAGTGAATCGTCGTAGTTGAAAATTCCCAGTAATATGTTTAGAAAGTCGTCTTTATCAAACTTTAGTTGAGATGGTCTTTCTATCCATGATCTGACCACCTTTGCAAAACATGTAAAATATTTTGTTTATCACTTGTTGTGTACACCTGCCCAATTAAGTTTGGTTTACTTTTGTAGAAATATTAGTTATGGTCAGTTCTAAAAGTGAATCCCGGCTAATATCTCATTAGTTCCGTACCAACGACAAGTAAACACTGTTAGTCTTTATTTTGAACAGGCCAAGAATGCATCTTATCAGCAAAATATTTGGTTATAAAAAAGAACAGGTTTCCAATAACCTATTGAAGCAACGACTGATAATTTTGTATAACATTTGTTGGTGCACTTCTCTGTGACTGAATCTTTGTCTGACAGAAGAACGATTGTACTCACTCTTGCTCAAATAAACATTTTATGAGACTGGTAAAAACCCTATATTTCATACATTTAAAGTTTGCGAAAAAGTTGATAAAATTATTGCTACAGAGATACACGTAAGAACAGCATGAATCAGCCAGATCAAGCTGGAACCTACTCAACCTTTTCATTCTGAAAAATACTGTTGTCGCATATACTGTAGTTGCGGAATTTTATATGGTCGTTTGACACTGCAATGCGTTTCAATAACATTTATTTTCTTTCCCGTTTCCTATTATTTAAACTGTTATGTCAGTATCTTTCGAAATTAGATGTCATTACTTTCAAATATTTGCAGTACAACTAAACAGACTTGTATTAGCAATAAGGCAAACAAATATAATATCTTAGCAGTTTGAAAAGCGTTGCAGCAACGAATTAATATTTTCCAAACATCCTCCTGTCATACCACATATTGCATTGGATATTTGCATATATTAGACTTCAGAAATATCATGCACAAGCTTTTATGGAATCTAATACAAAAATATTTGAAAACTAAATGCTCAAACACCTCTAATTCCAAAAGAGTAATCACATATTCTTGTTCTCATATTTCTTAACAAAAATGAGAGTTGAAGTCAAAATGTTTGTAAACATTGATATAGCTTTCAAACAGCGATCATCCACTGAACACGTTCGTCTTTAAGATAAGGCGTAAACGTTGTGTCTATACTTAAAAATTCAGTGATAAGTTTACATGACGTTGAAACAAATTTTGACTTTTTCATAAACAGTCGCTGAAAAAGGCAATTTACAGAGTGTGAATTGTGTCCTGCCAATAGCTTGGACATTGATAGAAATGATAAAAAGCCATACTGTCCGTTAGACTAATGGAGACCTAATGAAAGAAAGAAGCAATATTCCGTAGTATGCGGAAGACTGGTCCTCGATCACTACTCTTGTTAACATGCAAATGCGTAATAATTTATACTAATTTTAACTATTTTGTAATAATGTCAAGAATCAACTGCTATGTTGTTTGCACTTATCTCGCAAGAAAAGGTCAAAACAGTCCACGAGAAAGGTAACTCATAATGCAAACAAAAGCCATCCCACGCCGGTGTTTTTTACCTTAACAAACAACAAAATACAGATAAAATAAATCTGAGAAAAATATTTCGATGACAATTATTTCGATGAGTCTAAAACTCTAAATTGTAATTGTAACCACCGCTAAATAAAGTGTCGATATTGCTGTGAGTTGGATTTTTCACGTACTTTTAACAAATTTTCAGTCACATCGCTATGATGTCTGCAATGTGGCAGTTCATAGTGATGTCCAGCATTGGGGCATCATGCCGCAGACATGTAGCATGATGTCCCACCCAGTCACATTATCCTGACACTAGGCCGTCCAGTCCTAATACTAACCTCATAATGCAGAACGCCAAGCGAGGCAGTTGTTGGTGCGATATTTATAAGTCTTTGGTATGACTCGGCTGTGGATCAAACCCTCGACCTCCCGCATCCAAAGCGAAAGCTCCAACTACTATGCTGCCGGAGCGCTCTTAATTAAATTGCGCTTGATATCTGGTGATTCACTTTGATGTATACCAATTGTAATCAGTCTGAGAGACAACTGTGTGAGCTAAGAACCCGAGAAAATAGTTACTGACTCTCACACTTGCCATCCTTCATCGGTTTATTTTGATGACTTACTAATATTGTACTAATTAAAGTCATTATTGTGATTCGAGACAAGTAAAGGTCCTTGTACAAACATGATAGAATATTATTTTGCAAAAGTTAAAACACCGGATGATTTTATATTTCCCAGTCAAGGGTAAACAATTTGTTTGTTTGGTTGATTAGTATTTTTAACGTTGCATTAACATTTTCGCAGTGAGGCAGTTTATTGTGATGTCTAGTGCTGGGGTATCATGCCATAGACATATAGCATGATGTCCCACCCAGTCACATTATCCCGACACCAGGCTGACCAGTCCTAACACTAACCTCTTTATTCTTAGTGTATATCAAGGCAGCTGTTAGTACCATTTTTGTAAGTCTTTTGAATGACTCGGCCAGGGATCGAACCCACGACCTCCTGCTTTCGCGGCGGACGCTCTAACCACTAGGCCACCGGAGCGGTATCCAGGGTAAACAATAGTTACTAATCCAAAATGAATGTAACCTAAGCATGCAAAGAAAACAGACGATATATACATTTGAATATTTCAGATCTCGCCTTTCTGCGTGTACGAGATCAATGACTGAACCCGTCGATGGTAAAACATTGTAAAATGTAAAACGTTATAAGAGAATATCAGTTTGTCTTGAATAGTTCATTTTTACCAACATAAGAGTGTGTGTGCGCTAACAGTTAGTTAATAACACAATGTGTGTGTGTGTGTGTGTGGTTGTTTTGACTTATAGCTTATCACTTTCTTACTGAATGTATACAATTTGATTTTCAATTTCAATACTACAAAATGTATGTATTCTCTAATATATGATGTTCACTATCAGTTTCACATATTCTTGATGAATTATATAAAATGTGATGCTCACTGTTTGTACGAGATCACCTTATATATTGTATGATATGTGATGTTTACTATCATTAACGCACAAACATTATTTAGTATTTCATATTTGATGTTCCCTATTAGCAGCACATAAGTTTGTCTTGTATGATATTTAAATATAGTAAACTCGGTATTTTATAATAAATGTATTGACTTGAATTGAGTTGTGTTGAATATAGTCAATCAAACTGAAGTGAGTTGAATTTTTCCTTAATGTGATATTGTACTAACAGCTACCGTACCACTTATATGCTACTTGGAAAGAAACGTCAAGTGAATTATAACATGAACATTTTATTGTTTTTATCAAAATACTCGTTGGGACCCCGAGTGGCCGAGTGGTCTAAAGCGCTTTTCGTTACGGATCACTGCCATCTCACCTCTGTCTGTGTGGGTTCGAGTCTCAGATTCGGCCAATATGGTTATGTGAGAAAGCTTGCCAGTAGCTTCGTGGGTCGGTGGTTCTTTCCGGGTTCGTCCTCCACCATTAATACTGACCGCCATGTATAGCCTATCATGCGATGAAAAATGGCGTTAAACCATAAAAAGAAACATATATAATGGCAAAGAAACAACAGCAACATCATCAGCCAGCTCTTAATGTATCATTACAACTTATGATGGTAGAATAATAGAAATAAAAAGAGAATATTAGAAATAAAAATACTTGCTTAAGAAAACAATCAATAGTTAATAAAGTTGTGTATGAAATTCCAAATATGTTCTACTTACAAAATAAAACAAAATGAAAAAGTAAAGTTTGACAAATTCTACCAACATATGTTACATGATTTGCTCAATCTTATTTATCTTCATGTTAAATTAAAATATTGCCTGAATAGCGTGATAATGTAACGTATTCTTCAGTACCAAAAATACGATAAATCATCAGGATTCAAGTACAGGTGATAAAAAGATTCGGTTCAGTTGATTTTGCTCTAGTTTTGGATTTATTTGAAAACGAATGTATCGGAGGATCTTATTCGTTTCTGTTTTCAATAGTCGTCTTTAGCTAGCTATGTGTTTTTCTTAGTATAGACAGATTTAATACTAATTTTATGAAACGAGTTGAATAAAGTCCAGCTTTTGCCAGCCTTTGCGCAGGCAATCCGTTGCCGACATTTTTTTTATCATGCACGTGTTGGTGAGACTAGTGCGAATAACACTATTATGTATTGAAGTGATACGTTCTGGCAGAATAATGTTGTTGAAGGAGAAAATCGTAGGTAAAACGGTTACGTATCTTAATTAATAATATCGTATCGCTACATAAAGGTTGGGGTTTCTGAGATTAAAAAACAATTGCTGGGTCATATTAAAACTTTATCCGGCAAAATTAAATGGAAATGTCCACATGTAGTTGACACATAGTTCGCCAAGCTTTATGCAGCCAAGTACACTAACACCTCAGTAACATTAAAATTATCCATGTCAGAGTTGACACAAATGAAAAGACAATGGAATATCTCTGTTCCTTCAAACTATTCCAGAGTAGTTGTTGGCATGCAGAAGTGCGATTGCAGTGATCCGTAACGGAGAGCGCTTTAGACCACTTGGGCCCTTATTCAATTTTTTACCTGTCCGAGCTGTTGGGAATTTGATATGACTGAACATTTAATTGACATTTCTGTTTGAATTTGCTTGAACCTGTAATGGTTGGCTATAGTGAACAACATGCATGGTCTTTTTACCACACAATCTGAAATTCCTGGGTATGCTGAGCAAAGTGTAAAGCCTGTTTACCACACAACCTAGTCGGCCTGGATATCCTGAACAAAATGTAAGGTTTATTTACCACACAATATGGAAGGCCTGGGTATCCTGAACATATGTAAGACCTGTTTACCATATAATTTGGAAGGCCTGGATATGCTGAATAAAATGAAAGGCCACTTTACAGAAGAATCTGCAAGAGACTGTGCTGTTTGGCTATGCAGAACAAAGTATTTTTGATGTGGACTCCTCAAAGAAACCGTACGAGTGTATACCATGAGAAAATCTTGGATATTTGTATGTAATGCAGTTATATGTTGAGTAATTTCATTTACATTTTAAGGACATAAAACGTGCTAACTTGATGTATTATTCTTCTATATTTAACAAAGTTTTTAAAAAAATGTAATATTATGTTTCATATGTCATCTTGTTATGCTTATTTGGAAGACTTTATCTTTTTATGTATGTGCGATTAATTTTTACATTTTTGGAAAAGAATATGTTGTTGGCAGACACTGTTGTGCTTAATTGTGTAAAATGCTACACACACACACACACGCACGTACGCACGCACGCATGCACATACATACATACATACATACATACATACATACATACATACATACATACATACATACATACATACATACATACATACATACATACATCACCACCCTATTTGTAAAAGCATGTGTTGTTTAACTATACTGAACAATGTCTAAGGCTTACCACACTATAGACACAATAAAATACTTAATAATCAGGACCATGTTCTACACTTCATTATTTTGCTCTTCCATTGACTCTACCTGAAACCCCTTAATGCCAGTATATTTTCTCTCAAAACTGTCCAATTCTGTATTTCAGAACAAAGACCATACCATTAAATCTACCTGAAGCCCTTTAATGCCAGTATATTTTCTCTCAAAACTGTCCAATTCTGTATTTCAGAACAAAGACCATACCATTAACTCTACCTGAACCCCCTTAATGCCAGTATATTTTCTCTCAAAACTGTCCAATTCTATATTTCAGAACAAAGACCATACCATTAACTCTACCTGAACCCCCTTAATGCCAGTATATTTTCTCTCAAAACTGTCCAATTCTGTATTTCCGAAACAAAGACCATGCCATTAACTAACTTGGCCTTAAAAATCACCTCTGTAGTTCTGAATTTTTAAAATGAAAACAAATGAAAAATGAAATTAAGGAAAATAAGTAAAATGAAAAACTTTATTCAAAAGAAATAAAATTTCCTTTGTTCTAATTTTATTAAACCGTCATCTATTCAAATAAAGTTGCAAAAGTTTGGCATTCACGTTGTCTTTTGTATATATATATATATATATATATATATATATATATATATATATATATATATATATATATATATATATATATTGTCTATCTAATTACCATGATACAAAGTCACCTGCAACAGGTATGTTTTCAAAATCTTTATTGTATCATCAATTGTACTGTTTATAATGTAATTTTAAAAATAGAATTTACCTTCCTCTTACAAAATTCAATATTTTGGCAAAAAAGAGAAATGTGTACTGTCACAGGGAGTTCTGACTCTTATAAGGTTTGCTGTCATATTTAGCTTGTTTTTTAAACACAAATGCCACATGTATTATGAATGACCTGATATAAGAAAACTGGTTAAATCTATTATACAAATCAATATCACAATACTAATTAAACCTTGGAGTACATGTCCCAACAAGTTTTTCAGGATGCTCTAACACGGAAATACTTCACAATGTACTAAATGAATTTCTAAATCAATTTAAAAAAAGATGACAGAAGAAATTAAAAAAATTAGATTTAATACGTATATATGTTTTGATCACTCTAAATTTGAGATTTCCAGTACAATATCTTGCACATTTAAAATAATTTACAACTTGTTCAAGCTTACCTTATATGTAGTAAAAAAAAGTAAACAAAAGTAAGAACTAAAATTATTCTAGCATGTACAGACAGACATAGACATGGAAGCCAAAGTTATTGCTAAGCCCACTTTTGTAATTTCAGAATAGGAGAAAAAAAGGATTTACTGAGAGCATTATCTTATAAGACTCTTAAAAACAATTGTTAAAGAACAAATAATACACATGTAGCACTAATATCCTGAAATTTGTTTTCTATCCCAGGTAAATTTCTTAACATTCTGACTGCATTTACAATACACCAAACAAGATAACAGTCCATAAAATATACTGCAACCTCAAACTATTTTCAAAAGTAAAATTTCATTACTCAAGTTGATCTGAACTATTTGAAACTAAATATATTTATTTTCAGATTATAGGACAGAAATCACTGTGAAATGGTATACACTATTTTAAACTATGTAATATTTATCTGCTATTATTACCATGCCATTACATTTTATCATGCTTGTGCAGAGTTCAATGCAAATGTTTTCCTCCTCCAATTATTAAATGGATTCTAGAAATCCAGAATCCCTCGAAAGGACAAACTCTACTAGGTGAATAAAATTTCCAAGAATTCATTTCTTCCTTGTAACAGTGTGGTGTTGAAACGATCCCTGATGTTATTCAGCAATAACAAGATTTATAAATTAGATGTTGTGATACACATATTTTATGTTTGATTGGTGCCATAGTACAAAGTAGACAATATTATAAGTATTTTGGTGAACAACCCTTGTCAAAATGTCCATCTATTCTGGGGTATAATGACAAGATTTTATTAACATGGTTTTCATAGCGGCCATATTGGATGTATGACTGGCATAATTATCATTCTTCACTCATGTATCACAATCAGCATATCTGGAGAAGAGAAAAGAGAACCCATGTAGCTGACCAGTCTTTCGAGACGGATTAACAGCTAGGAATTGGTGGGGTTGGAGTGAAATGACTTTTCATTCAGGAGGAGCAGCAATAACAGGATTTTTTTAAAATGGCAGTAGTGACAGCTACATATGACATCAGAATAATTTTCATTTAAGACCTACTGGACAACACATAACAAGTCATCCTATAAAAATTCAACATCAATATGACCTCCTGTAACAGTTCAAGTATGACCAATAGAGCTAAAGAGAAAACGTTTTAAAACAAATGGCAATGCCTTTGTCATTTGCTTGATGACCATATCTGATGACAATATCTGAATATGTTCAAGATAGGAACATTTCTTTCAGATTTGTTCTAAAGTTATTCAAGGATTATTTTATGCTCATAGCAGGTGCTATAATTTTGTTCACATATCAATCTTGTTTTCCTCGAAAGCTTAGAGTTACAAGGAAGACAAATAGCTCATCCATACCAGACTGAAAGCCCTCTATGCCATGATACTTTCTATCATTTATTTAGGAATATTGATCGGCAGGTTTTAAAAAGACATAGATCAGCATCCACTGAACGATTTTGAAAAGCCAGGACTCAGGAATAGTCTATTTACAATCATGTTTAAATTGGTTAGATGGTTTTTAAAGGTTGTAAACAGCAATGTTTAAAATGCAGACGTGCTGATGATGCACAAGAGATGAAGAACATTACGATCAGGTCAAATAAGATGTAAACTGATTACCCACATTTAAAGATAAAAGTAAATTGTGTTACGATTAGTTTCAGGCCAAATAAAAGAGACTCGGCTAAGACAAGCACACCAAATAAAAGATAGATATGACAAGATGTATTTAAGGAAGCTAAATATCAGGTATTCTCAACTGCTGCAGGAAGCTAAATATTAGATATTATCAACTGCTGGAGGAAGCTAAATATTAGGAATTCTCAACTTCTGGAGGAAGCTAAATATCAGGTATTCTCAACTGTTGGAAGAAGCCAAATATCAGGTATTCAAGATCCATAATGAAACTGCAATATATTACACAAACTCCCAAGAAAATCCAAATGCCGTGCTTTTATTTGTGTTTCCTATGCACCCGTATCAAGAAATATTTTGTCAGGAGTTTTTATGTTGTTATTGCTACAACCAACTACGACACACTCTGATACTATTTTCAATACAGCTTCTTTAAATGTAACTTGAATATTTTAAATTGTGACCATGGTCTAAACCACTCTGGTGTACAAATTTGTGGATCACGTGAGCCCACGTGAACATTGGTTCGCAGAGTTGTTGACGTGTTGTGAAAACCCTCCCTAGAACTGAAAGTACATGGAAATTAAATAAATGCTAGTAGAATCCACATACTTGATAAAATTATCTTATTGGATGCAGAAAATAATTGTGTACTTAATTTAAATATCTCTTTTAATATATACACATTAAATACTATCAGAACATATTCTAGAAGAATATATCTACCATTTTGCAAACTGTAATGGCGGTGACCATTATTAAATAGTCTAGAATCACATAGGCAGGGTTATAGGCATTTGAATATAAGTTTCCAACAACGATTGTTATATCCAGTTGTTATTAGCTTAGGGGCCATCCATAAATGACGTTAAGCACCTTGGATGAGAAGGTCATACATTTTTGAAGATGTGCGACGAGGGGGTTGGGGTGTTTAAGAAATGTGACATCACATCAAAATGCGCAACTTTATAAAATGTTCCACTTAATCTTTTGATTGCTTACAATTTATTTAATGACGTTTTAAGGAGCTTAACGCGTATCGTTCATGTGCTCAAATAAGGCTGGACTCGTCTTCAAACTAGGAATTCTTCCGTTTCAAGTCTGCTAGTGTCGACAAAGCGAGGATGAAGTGATCTTTATTTATTAACAGCACTACCGAGAATAAAAAGATATTGTGGTATTTAAGAAGCAAAAATCCTCTATTCGCAACTTTTCATGGATTGTTGCCTAAATCTTGATGTTTCTGGTCGATCGATCGATTGAGAGAGAGAGAGAGAGAGAGAGAGAGAGAGAGAGAGAGAGAGAGAGAGAGAGAAGAAGAAGAAGAATTTTGATACTTTAAAATGCAATTAATGATGATCTAGTTTTATAACCATATAATATGTTTCAGATACAACCACAACATCAACAAAGCCTTAAATACATTACAAATGTGCCCTCTAACCAAGACATTTACCTTACTGTCTCGATCGGTAATTGCATCTCTGTATTATTAATTATAAAAAAAACTTTAGATAGGTCCCAAGGTGAAGTATACACATATAATAAATGATATTTTGTCCGTTACTTTTTGCAAATTCAATGTCTTTTATCAAGCCCAATTTTTTTTCTAATTCGGAACCGTGATAGTTTTTTTCGATGACATATTTTCCTTGCTTTTTCTCAAAGTAAGTATTTTCTACCAAAATAATACCAAGGGTATAATGGGTATAATATTTTGTTTTGGTATACCCCTTTACAAACTTTTTGCGGTTACCCGCTCTAATTATTATCGCGTTGTTTCTTTGACTATGGGCAGTGTAGCGCCCAACAAGTAGCTATAGGACTGACAGGGGACATAACCATTTCCCGTTTTCTGTAGACGCTTCGGTTTCAGAACAGTGGTCTGCTTTTACGGCATATTTTGAGATAAATTTGGAACTTTTGAATGTAAAAGCATTGGAACACAACATAATTAATATCCGGATATATGTTTATAGTACTAAGCGGCCTGTGGAAGTAAAATTTAATATTTTTGCGAGGCGTTGCAAATTTTCAAAGTCTTATTTCCATACATTTAGAGGAGGTAATAATCATAAACACAGTTAGTTTTAAGCTGCTAATAATTTTGAATATATCCATGTATATTTCATATTTCTTAGTTGCCTCTATTTATCGTACAAAGCCTCAATTCGTAAGTCATATCAGGTCGATTCAGCCATATCTGAAATGACCGCTGCATAGGCAAAGTTATTCCTCAACTATTTAGCACATTAATCCCATTGTCGGTCGGTAGTGTGCAAAACTTCATTTAATTTCTACAGGCTTTATATATAGTTTGCGTCAAAGATCATTTTTGTTTGGGTTGCAGTGTTGCATTGCCTTTACAAACCAGTTTATATTCTGAAGGTAAGAATCGGTAAATCTTATATTTTACATTTGAGGCTTTTTAGACCTCATGACTACATAGTATTGCCATGTTGGTATGAAATGATAACTTAAACCGCCGACTCAACATAATGACTAATTTAAGTTTTAGATTTGAAGCGATCGATTTTTTGAGTCAAAATGACTTTTAAGCCATTCATTACAAACGTGTATCTGAATATTCCAAATTACTTAGAAATGAAGTAATGAATGTCTCTAAAGATAAATTAGTATCGTCAAACATCTTATGCATATTACGGAGACATTACATTTACACAACTTATATCTGTTATGGAAACATTATCTAACACAGCTTATCTATATTTATCATTCAGACACTTTTTAGTTTCCAAGTGCAAGGATAATACGAAATAGAACAACAATGTCAGGCAAGAAAGGTTACTTGAACAAAGTTATCAGATATTGACTTCATTTCTGTGAAAACGTAAGTAAAACATTTAGTTACATTCTAGCATTAGGAGACTTTAACATTTTCCAAATCTAATTTGAATCGATAATCTTGTATGATACGTACAGCTAACGAACTTGGATAACGGTTCTCTTTTCACTGTGTCATGTTGTTTTCATAGTCAGAGCGTCTCTCTATTTAGGCAAAAACGATTTGATTCATGGCATTTTGTGTTCTGTTTTCTTCTAATTCTATGGTATTTTAATGGAGAGAACACATTCCAAATAGTCATACATTAATACATAAATTCCATACATTAATACAGAAATTTCATACATTAATACAGACATTTCATACATTAATACAGAAATTTCATACATTATAACAGACATTTCATACATTATAACAAATTTCATACATTAATACAGTCATGTCATACATTAATACAGAAAGTTTACAAATTATACAATGAATGTTTATGGTACTGTTATCTTTTGACATCAAGATGTGCAAGTAAGCATTTTGCATGTATACCTTTAAAATGTATCTTACGGATAGATTTAATAAAGATATCTTATCTATTTGAAACCAACTCTCAAGTGTTAGATTCCTAACTAAAATGTTACTTAAGACGTCAGACTTTGAGTGATAATATACTCATTCATTGAGTATATGCACAGAAAGTAGTTTGAGTGATATTATACTCATTCATTGAGTATATGCACAGAAAGTAATTTGAGTGATATTATACTCATTCATTAAGTATATGCACAGAAAGTAGTGCAGGTGGGTGAAGCTTAACAAGAAAATAAATGGGTTTATGTATGTATGAACCCGAACGATTCCAAAGAGCCTGGTCAATCAGATTGTTGTTAATGACAAAAGAAATCATATTTATCAGAAGATGACCTCGTATTGGTGTCTGTAAGATCTCTGTAATGTCAAAGAGTTTTATATTAACCAGACCGACTGTTCTTCGAGTCTATCACAGTAAATGTCCTTAATTTCTACAATCCGTCTGATCAAGTCATCGAAGAAATAGTTCTGGCAATTTCTTTAGCGATAATGCCGATATGAAATGAAGGTATATAAAACTTATGTGCAAACTGGATCCTTTCTTCCCGGCACAATAGGAGGTAAGAATGGAAAACACATTTACATATTAACGCTAACATAACCTATCAATTCTCAGAGTTGACAATTATCACAATTATTTCGTTATGCGAAATGTAAATGTTAAAATATTACTTGCATGGTAATGCAAGTAATACCATTGAGCAATGAAATAAAACTTCATATTTTCATATATTTTCTCAGAGTATATAGAACGTAAGTATGGTTTGTCCGAAAGGGTGCATAGCTCTTCCGAAATAGTGTCGATATAAGGTCACCATATCATATCATATTGTTACACGCACAGAGGTATTCACTTGACCGAGCGGTGTCAAACCCTGGCGCGAGTCACGATGGAAGTCATATGTTTTCCCCAAATTTCCAAAGACTTCCATGCAACTTGAGTTGTAAAATGGAAAGAGAGACGTGTCTGCTATATTTAATAATCTTTGTTCTAATCAATTGGCGACCCAGATGAGACAACTTGCCCAAAAGTCCATTAACTGCACCTTTGCATGGTTTTTCTTCATTATCATCCGATTTCCGTACCGATAGATTGTCATGCCATAGAAATTACACTAGTATTCCCTTACTAACTGGGAAATATTTAACTGCGCGCCCCTAGGCCAGTCAATCCTCATAATTTCCGACGTATAACGCTCATATACATACGCCCATTTTCCACTAAGGACAGATAAACGGTACCTACCAAGTTCCAACTTATTGATTCCATTCTATAATTTACTGATTTCCAACCATAAATACTGCCTTTTCAATCACAATACTTTTATACACCGCTGAATATTAATATGGACTATGTTACAAAACCAGGGACAGTCATTCGGCTTGTACCTAAAATCACTACTAACGACCCCAGCATGGTTCAAATTCACTAACACTCGGCTCTGTGACGTTTGCTTCTACCAATTGGCTAACTATTTCAGGCTAGTAATATTTCCTTGGCACCTAAGACTAAACACTCACACAAATAAATCTAAGAATTGATTAAAAACAGGATGCTGTCAAATACACATACTCCAAATTTATTACAATATATTACGTTACTGCATTCAACTGACAGTATAACGGTTAATCTTTCTTACACATCGTTAATACAATGAAACAAAATGTCAAGTCGTTGATTATGACCTACAACTTTATCAAGTATAATTGCAATCAACTGAAAACCATGCGTCGGGTTGTGTTCGTATAACATGGACAGACGAACACGTGGACTGAATATTAGATGACATTGAAGTAAATATTGATTATCATATTCTGTAGATCATCTCTATTACTGAACGATAACAAGAAAATTCGATGAAACCATTCCCTGGAGTTAAATATTATATTCAAGTTTGCTCTGACTTTACGTCAGCTTCTGATACGTATGCTAATTTATTTTATTTTTCGCCAGGGACGACTGTTAATCCTCAAAGCAATCGTGAAATTGCAAATTATATATTCGGTTTGTATCATATTTATGCGTTTTAACTAAATCATTTTCACATGAATGGTTAATTTTCTTACTTCAAAGTTGTAAAAGTCATGTTCCAGTCAATAAAATAACACACATGCTACACTTTGTGGTCACATGCAACGCTAAACATTATTTATTGACGATGGTTTGTTCAGCATAAGTAATATTCAATAAAGGGAATGAAATAAGTGCGCGAGATTAATAGCTTGAAACGTACTCGAAATATTGTAATCATTTGTCATGTCTTATTAACTTAAACAAATTTAAAATTAATTTGAAGGTACTACTAAGTACGAAGTAAAATGACAAAATCAAGCTAATATGCCTAATAGTATAACAGGTATAAAAAAAATTATATCTGGAAGCGTGTGCGGAGAGTGAGGGGACCCGAGTCATCTGTATTTATAAGATATGGTTGAAATTGTAAAGCAAATCTTCTTGACGATATTGTATGTATGTATATATATATATATATATATATATATATATATATATATATATATATATATATATATATATATATATATATATATTTGTATGTGTGTGTGTGTGTGTGTGTGTGTGTGTGTGTGTGTTCTTGAGATAGTCCAATATACCTTATTCAGTCCGAGTCCACAATAGGCTGAGTCTACAATGTTCAAGTTCATATAAAACTGTTAGTTATGCCTTTCTAAACTTGAATCTGAGGTCTTATACAGAATATTAAACTTGTTTCAGATGTAATTAACATGTAACCACACGCCAAGTTTAATCAAAATCAGTTTAAATTACTGGACTTGCATGACTTCTGAACCTTTGATCTACAACCCCCTAAAATGTTGTATGCACAACAGCAAATCTACTCCACAGCTGGATGCCCAACCATTGGCACATGATGTCAATTTTTAAAACAACGTTTCCACGGAACCTCTAATGTACATTGGATCATGGGAAAAATGTGTCCCCTGTTCCCCAAATTGGGAAGAAAAAAAAGGTTGCAATGGGGCAAATAATTGTATTTGAAGTACTGGTTTAAAAGCAGGTCCAAGAGGCACACTGTTGTATAGGTGGGGGAGGGGGGTCATGGAACCACAAACAGCAGAAACATACAGTAGCAGTTGTGTTTAATGCCATTTTTCAGCACATGATAAGCAATACATGGTGGCCAGTATGAATGGTGGAGGATGAACCTGGGAAACCCCCCAGAAAGAACCACTGACCCACGTGAAGCTACTGGCAAGCTTTCTTACATACCCACATTGGCCGAATCTGAGACTCGAACCTACGCATACAGAGGTGAGATGGCATTGATCCGTAACAGGGAGTGCTTTAAGACCACAAAGCCACTCGGGGATTCGAAAAAGGCAATATGATGATCAAGTTTAGTTAAATAGCATCTTCTCCATGAATGACATTCTGATGATGCAGCGTTCTGACTACACAAGTGAGAGAGGAACTCCGAGAAAATCTGATTGAAAACTTGAAATATGTACCACTCTCTCATTCTAGCAAATTAATAACACAAACCTGGATATAACCTGAGTTGATTTGTGGATCCTATTGTTTTCTAATTAAAAAAGTACCCATATGCTTACCATTATTGCGATCAAAATTTTTAAAATGAAAATTCAAGATATATTCAAGATATTGCACATTTTTCTGCAGTTGGTGCAGAGATTTAGAATTGGAATGTTTAAATTTTAAAGAAACAAATATATATATATATATATATATATATATATATATATATATATATATATATATATATATATATATATATATATATATCTGTAAATACCTTCTTCAACACAAATATTTTGTCCATAAAATAACACAAGCAAACTGCAAAAAACAGTGCAAAACAGTGAGAATACTGGAACGCCCATTGATGGCAACAAGATCAGAAATAATAAATACCAATTAAATAAGTCATGTCAAGTGAAATTCGTGTTCCAATTAACTATTATTTAAAACTCACTTTCAATGAAATCATCAGAAATGTCATATGCCCTTTACTATTCTGCGGTAAATAGCAGCAATAAATGCCCCCAAGTCTTTCCAAGATAACCTAGTGCTTGCTCGCTGACAGAACTGGATTTATTTTGACTGTCACGAACCTAATGATCTTTAGGGACAATAACACATGCTAACAAAGAAATTAATTGTCTCAGCTAATTACAATAAATGATTTTGTTGTTGTTGTTGTTTTAGGGTTTAGCGCCATTTTCAGCACACAATAGGCTATACATGGCGGCCAGTATTATTGGTGGAGGAAGAACCCGGAAAAACCCCGGAATGAACCACCGATCCACGAGAAGCTACTGGCAAGCTTTCTCACCTGACTACATTAGCCAAATCTTAGACTCGAACCCAGGCAGACAGAGGTGAGATAGATGTGATCCATAACGGACAGTGCTTTAGATCACTTGTCACTTGGCCACTCGGGGCCCCGCAAAAATAAATGAAAGGTGACCAAACGTGTGCATGATCAACATAACTTGCTTGTAAAATCAAAGCATATACACCTCGTTTTTTCTCGATTTAGTTAATATGGGCTTGTTATTAAAAAAAGGCAGCAATCCATTTGCAAAACATAGCTTGCAAGATCGAAAAAAAATGGGGAGGGATTGCAGAGGTAAAATGAATTTTAAATATGCCATACAAGTCAGTAATGTCTTGACTAAGATGATTGTCCTTATTAAAGCACATAATTCAGTCCTTCCATTAGAGAAAGTTCCAGAACAAAAATAACACAAGAACTAGTCAGACTTCCACAACACAGTCCCATGATGGACTTCCTTTCTCTTTGACATGCACTTAGATTTAACATCAGAAATGCACCTCTCTACTCCATGGATGGTAGCATCAACTTCAGTTTGGGTGGCTAGACTTGTATATTTTGGTATCATCAGCATACAATTGGTGCGACACTGGGTGATGATCTATGACACTTGAGAGCAGCTGAGTGTACAAAATGAAGACAACAGGGCTGGAGTGTATTCGATTTTCAGATATAATTTGTGTCCTGTTGACTAAGTAGGACTTGAACCACAGTAAGATATGTAAATAAAAAAATAGCTGCAATTATATTTGATCTGTTGTAAATGGGCTGCTTATATATATATATATATATATATATATATATATATATATATATATATATATATCTGGTATAACATATTTAAAATATGCGAGATCAATAAGCCGATTTTAATACCTCTTTATCTATTTATTGTTTTCGGAGTCTCAGTATATATCAGTCACAAATGCAATACCGGTATTCGTACCCTCTTACAAAGTTACGTCTGTCTAGGTGATCGTAAATGAAAGTAATGTCAATCTGATGTCGAGCATAGAGGCAGGAATTACACTCTTGGTATGACTACGTTCCTGAATGAAAGGACATAACAACATGGATTTATCAAAACTAGCTTTACCTTATTGTCTTTTGTCTGCTTTGTGCTAATGATAATGATACAAATAAAACATTCATTATGACACATACAGTGTCTATCTTGTAAATCTTGTTGCTATGGTTGCGTAAGCTGAAGGGAAAATAATTTTGTTATAACGTTTTCTCCAAATTACATCTTTTAAAGTCTATTAAGTCAAGAAAGTGGCGCTTATTTGACAGATGATATGGTCAACCGAGCGCAGTCTTAAAACTACTTACTATATAGGAAGGTCAACGTGAAGTGTTTATTAAACAACTTTTGACGTACAAAATGAAAATCGATTGAGGTGGTATCCAATATGGTTACCACAGTGGCCATCTTGAAAGTAAGACTATCGCTTGATAGCTGATCATATTGACCTTCACGTACTAAAGCATGCATTAGGGGTCTCTTTGAAGTGGTGCTGGGCAGCATTATATTCATCTAGGGGGTCATTATTAAGCCTTTGTTTATCAGAAACACTATAAATCATTGCATTACATTGGTGAAATATTTACAACTAAGTGAAGGTCTCATTTTATATCTACACTGTCTCTGGGGGATCCCTTATGTTCACAAGATTACCTTATATTGAAAAATACTTATTGCTGAAATATTGTAGAATTAATTTAAATTACTTAGCATTGTACACCACCACTCCATAAGGATAACATATGAAGCATGCGAACATATTCCATAGGCATACATAGCAAGATAGTGATGACGCCAATCAGGAAAAGGATCCATCTTAGATGCATCCGATTTAATGTGCTGTTTGACTAAATTGTATATCAGATCCGTCACTGTAATACCTATCTGTATTATTGAAATGTGGTGTAGACCTTCTGTAGTATTACGATATGTGTTCTAGACACAAAATGATATTCCTCATATTTACTATTGCTGTACATTTACATCATATATCATTGTAATACATTTCAAATCTCTTTGATGTGCTGTCTGGACCAAAGGATAAAAAATCTTTACATCAAATATCATTATAATACATTTTATATGGATCAGATACGTTTTTGGGACATAAGGTAATATTCTGTATCCGACGAATTGTTGTAGTACATTTGTATTATCCTTCCCATATGTTATCGGGACAAAAGGGAACGGGCTTTACAAAATTCATGCTATTGCAATACATTTGTATTATCATCTCGATATGCTATCTGAAAAAGGGAAATGGATTTACAAAGCGCACACCATTGTAATACGTTTCGTATCATTCTGATATGCTATCGTGGCAAAATTGAATAAACTGTCAATTAATCATACAGGTGTACTACGATTGTTCAGATATACTGTCGGGAAGACTAAAAATAAATGAAACACAGATTAACAACCTTTAATAATTAATAGTTTAGTTGCTGTATCATGTCTTCTCTATCGCGTACCATGGCTACAGTTTTTGTTTATCATTCAGTGAAAATTATTATGTTTAAAGTTTGACTGGCTTGCACTATGTTAGCTCCCCATTCATGGTCTCAAAGAATTTTCCTGAAATTTTCCTACTGTCTTAGTTTTCAAGAAACATTGTAATCAGAATCCAGTAAACACGGGTTAAATTGGTGCAAATCCTCTAAACATGGATTTGATTGGTGCAAATCCTCTAAACATGGATTTGATTGGTGCAAATCCTCTAAACATGGATTTGATTGGTGCAACTCATCTAGATACAGGTTTGATTGGTTCATGAAAACAAGCACTCGTATTTATCTGCTTTCTCTGGATGAGTTTCGTCAAGACTTCCTTTATGGGTCGAAACTATTACTCGAGATAAAATATAACGATTAATCAACCTGTATGTGACATTTTTAATCTCCATTAATTGTGAAACTATTTATAATATAATTAGGAATAAACAGTAGGTAACCAGCTCTATGTAAAATCTTTAAATCGAGAATACTTAATGGTTGCTTATTCCTTAATGAAAAGTAACATTCAAATCGTGGGAAATCGGTCTCAGCTAGAAAGGTATAGTATATGCAAAAAATGACTATCGTATGGTGATTCCTGTCACATTACAAGCACTATCCCTTCACCAGTAACACTGAGTACTTCCCAATGTCCGTCATAAAATATAAACATCTATTAAATGTGAATACTTCCCAATGTCCGTCATAAAGTGATGTTTCATTAGGAAATACTGTTCATTGATTAAGACACATATTGGTTTAATATCTTAATGTCTTTTAACATCTGAGAAGAAATATAAAAATAATACTTCTGCGAGGATTCTATACACACACAAGATAAACATATAAACCTGTATATAACTGTACACTAACTAATTATAACTGTACACAAACTAAATATAACTGTACACTTTAGTAAGGAATTTTTCCTGATATAAGACCGATATATACCTATACATGAAATACAACACATTATAATGATTCTGTATTAATATACAACAACGATGTATATCCATGTATTAAATATAAAATATCGTAAAGATTTCCTCATATCAGACAAAGATATATAATTGTTACAGGAAATATGAAATATAATATGAAGTCAGTACTAATATGAGTTCGATATATCCCTGTAAATGAAATTGAAAAGAACGTGAAAAATATATTTAAATATATTAAAAATAGATAACATCCTAGTATATGAAATATGAAATATGAAATATCCTAATAATTCTATATTAATTATCATATAATTGTATAAGTGTTTATGTACATGAAATATAAATTATTAATAGGATTCTATACTAATATATGAGATACTGAGATAGAGAGAGAGAGAGACAGACAGACAGACAGACAAAGACAGAGAGAGAGTTTACAGTATGTGAAGTAGGTGAAATATACGATATTTTATGACACATATACTGCCAAATAAGACAGACAGATAATACCGCAGTAAATGAAATGTAACATTTCGTTGGAATTCTATACTACTTCTATACTAAAGTCAGATAAATTCCCTGTATGATTCATGTCGTCACTGCAAAATCTTCAATATATTTCAGTTAAATGACAGAAGATGCAGTCAACTCCATAGCAGTTAAATTTTATTAGTATAATATTAAATTACAGTTGAAATTATAGTAGTATAAGTGATATAGTAATATTAAATTACTGTTGAAATTATATTAATAAAGTCACAACATTAGTTATGTGTATAGTACGGTCAGTACTATAAAATAAAATAAACTCATACACTTCATAACTGTATGAAAGACATAGACCAAGTTTTAATATCATAAACTCATACACTTCATAACTGTATGAAAGACATAGACCAAGTTTTAATATCATAAACTCATACACTTCATAACTGTATGAAAGACATAGACCAAGTTTTAATATCATAAACTCATACACTTCATAACTGTATGAAAGACATAGACCAAGTTTTGATGTCATAAACTCATACACTTCATAACTGTATGAAAGACACAGACCAAGTTTTGATGTCATAAATTCATACACTTCATAACTGTATGAAAGACATAGACCAAGTTTTGATATCATAAACTCATACACTTCATAACTGTATGAAAGACACAGACCAAGTTTTGATATCATAAACTCATACACTTCCTAACTGTATGAAAGACACAGACCAAGTTTTGATATCATAAACTCATACACTTCATAACTGTATGAAAGACATAGACCAAGTTTTTATATCATAAACTCATACATTTCATAACTGTATGAAAGACATACACCAAGTTTTAATATCAACTGAACTTGTGATTGTTTTAAAGGACTCCGAAGTAAAATCTGTGATTATTCATTTTTTTCTCTCGGCATATTAAAATAACATATTTAAGTTCTTTGCATATGCTTGTTTTCGATTCAAGGTTTTCTTATGCAAAAGTCTTCTGGAACATTTTGAAACACATTACACTGAGTAGCTCTCAATAACTTTTTGTTTGTGTACGTGCCAAAGTTATGTTTATTGTTAGCATTATATAGGCCTCTGAGGCAACAACATATATGTTACGTGGCAAGAAATCTATTGGGCAGATAACGAAATGGGCTGTTTACGTGCGATTAGAAGCAGACAACCGCATGATTGACCATCTATTCAGTATATCAGCCATCCAACCAAGCATCCAACCAACCAACCAACCAACATATCAACCAATATCTTTTATTTCAATTGATATCCATAAGCTCTTTTAAACCATTTAGATAGATCTGTAAAATGTAAAGTGAAGAATGCATGTAGATGAAGATACAATCATGCGATTCAAGTCAGCTTTTAAAATATATGTTATAGATGATGATAATGGAAGCCAGGTATTTAATAACAATTAATCATTTTATGTCATTAAATATTCAAACAACTGTCTCAAACTCGCAGCCAATGATTATCAGTTGCAAAACCAACTATATTTTCAGGTGCCTTTTGAAATCAATAAAGCTCTAAATCAGTTTATTTGTTTCGTGTATATGAATAGGAAATCTGTTATAGCTATTGTTCTTCTAATCATGCAATGAAAACGATTATTTTAGAGATAGTTTAGAGACAAGGTAAAACTAACAAGGGCTGGATGAATATAACGCACCATCTATTATTAATTATTCTAATTATTATAACAGTGCTAGCAGGACTCAGTGATCCACATGTGCAAGAAGATATATTTATAAAAACAATATAGAACTTCATTTTTAAGTTCATATTGCAGATCTAAGTTCAGTTATCTAATACAAATGTTTATAATTCACAGACTTTAAATTATATACCAATTGCTTTCGGCAACTTCATTGTATGCAAACGTATGAGAATGAAGGCAGTGTTTTATTGTATCATTTTTCTATTGCTAATGGGATACGCTTATTCGAGCGATAGATGTGAAAGAGGAACATTGCTCGGAAAACTCAGTTATGGCAAAATTCTTCCGCGTTCTGCTTTTACGACAAGATTCCAGGTAAACCTCTATCAATGCGCCACTGAGTGTTGGCTTAGAAAACAAAGATGCAAATCTTTCAACTACAGAAGAATATACCCTTCATGTCAATTGTGCGAAGAAGATTCTATGGATGGAAGAAATCTACATTCCGAACACGACTCGATTCACAGCAATATAGTCACCTGGAAAAACGTGAGTACACCTCGAATAATATTGTTTTATTAGTATTGTATTCGTATTATGAACACTATAATAATTGCATGTATCAACAGTTTGTTAACACACTTTTATTATGCGTATAATAATGCTAATTAATTTCAAATCTTAAATAAGTTCGCCTAGATCGCTCCAAACATATTTTACATTCATGAATACAACACAATTTCAGTCTCTGGATCTCATCCGATAATTGTACTGACAAGGACATATGATTAAAGGTCACTGGCCATATTCTGACATTTATATGTTTATATCATATTTACATTACGTGAATAAAAGTAGTCATACTCGCACAAAACATTTTAAAACATTTATCCCTAGAAGAGAAAATACATGCTTCTTGTTGATACATTATTACCTGGAGCATTGTAAAAAATTGTGCTTCACTGCTCTGGTGGCCTAGTGATTTGTGTGTCCATTTCGGAAGCAGGAGGTTGTGGGTTCGAGCAGCGGAAGAGTCATACCAAAAGTTTACAAAAAATGGTACTAACAGCAACCTCGCTTGACATTCAGCATTAAGAGGTTAGTGTTAGGACTGGTCGGCCTGGTGTCAGGATAATGTGATTGGGTTCGGAAATCATACTACATGTCTGCGGCATTATGCCCCAGTGTTAGACATCATTATTATTATTATTATTATTATTATTATTATTATTATTATTATTATTATTATTATTATTATTATTATTATTATTCACATATAAGTAAATATTTGTCGTTAGTGTATAAAATAATACAATGAAAACGCAAGTGTCATTCAAATTTTTTTATTTAAATCTCGTATGTATGTGCGGTCTTTAGTACATAGAATATAATATAACTTTAGCGGCTTGTTCTGGTTGTACTTGATGTTTTTGTTTTATACTGAGAATTGAAATATGACGCCATGACACTTTTCATCATGCTAACTTGGCCGGCTATCATCAAGTGTTCCGTAGTGTGGTATCTCTCATATTGTCATGTATGTATCGGTAACGTACGTATTATTAAGCATTATTTATGCTAAAATTAGTCGAAATATTACCTGATAGATTTGTCAAGATATAATTTTCAGACATATATGAAACATGATTACATTTCCTAAGGGTTTATTAAATCGATTGATTTTGATTTCATATTATTAGGACCAAGTAAAGTGTTACCTATATTATAAATGATATGCATGAACAGCGAAATCTCAGAATTATTATATATTATAATTGGGGCGACTTCTCCAGGCAAAGTGGGGCGACTTCTCCGACCACTATGGGGCGACTTCTCCTGACACCTGAGATGAGTTCTCCCAGGGCGAGTTCTCCGCTATTCCAACTTTACCATCCCTCACTCTATTGGACCCAACAGATTCAATCTACTTTTTACGGTAAACATAGTCTTTCGGCAAAAGAAAGAACCCCTTTTTCCCATTATCGCTCTTTTGGTTACATCCATAAGCAATAGAGAGCACCATATTTGTTTTAGAAAATTACGATCGTCAAGATGTATCACGTAGACAGTTACGAGGAAAATTCAACGCATGAATGGCTTGGTTGAACCGAAGGGATAAATGTACGTCACATCCGTTTTTGGCACGCAGAAACTACCTATTGTTTGCCGAGTAAAAATTTGCATTTAAAAACGGAATTTTTAGTCTATTTCAACATTTGTATGGTTTACATATAAATGCATTTATATTATGACTATAATGATATTGGACTTTTGTACAATATAGGTGGCCGGTGACCTTTAATTTACAGCTGCATACCTATAGGTATCGTGAAATCTTTAATAACGTTTTATAATTAAACCGTCAAAACTATTTCCACATTGCACTATATTTCAGTAAAATATCGATTAAGTCGTTTTTATTTAACAAGACTGAATTTTAAAAAAAGGAAGTGGTTAAAGGTTAAACGTTTGATATTATACTACTGCAAATACCGATGTTGGTTGTTTAGAAATGATTATCTGTACAACATTTTCAATGTAATAGACTTAACGAACTGGCGCATTACCCTCTCCCTCCATATCTTACTATCATAATTAAACCAAAGATTTCGTGAAATCACTGACACCGTCATTTAAACTTACTTCATTAATGTTTAATAATATTAGTATGCAGATGAAAATTATTTTAATTGAATGATTTTACATGCAAAAATGTGATGAAATAAATGCCTTGCTTTGAAAAAAAACCAGATTCTAACCAGACATTTGTTAATTTATCAACAAAGTTTTATTATAATGTGTTCAAATGTAAGTGTTCTATTATTCCAAAATACTATATTATAATCCAATCAAACGTCAGTGTATTCCAGCAAACTCTTGTGTGCAGGTATTCCATAATATGAAGTTTCATTGTGCTATAAATATGGTTATGTATGCTGTATTTTATAGCAATTTGCATTTATTACGTAATACATTAAGATGCATTCTCAGAAGTCATTTCATTTATATTTATCCTTATTGACATCTAATAAGGAATTGTAACACAAAACAGTATAATTGGAATTAATATTAAAATCATATTATACACTCTGGAATATCATAATGATTTCTGATGTTTTTTATACTCCTGTATCTCTCAAGACGATGCCAACTTCTACTGTTTATCCAATTAATATTTTCGGAATTGAAAGAATACCGTTTAAATATTAACAGCTCTGTAATCTGATGAAATGAAGAGCACACGATTCATGTTGCTAAATTTTTAAAATCATTGCTGGTGCAAAGTTAAATGTGAGTTTTTTCTTTATACTTCCTGAAGTATCATCTTTCGCACACTTTTACATACGCAATAAAATTACACATCAGCTAGGAACGTTATGTCTTTTCCGGATATAAAAAAAATCTTGTTTTAAATGTGCATCGGTAACTAACATTTTTCTCCAGTGTACACATGTAAGCAAAACCAATGAAAACATATGTTAATGGTTTGGTGAGCGGTGCATTACTTTTATTATTGACAAAGTCCAATGAAACTGGTGATACTGATTCTTAATATATAAATTATTTTTTTTGACATATATATTTAATGAAAAATGCCTTTTGTAAAACATAAAACTTATACTAAAATTTGTAAAATCTTGTTATGTATCATACATTCGTGAGTTACACTTTTGTATTATAACTTCTGGATAACATTATATGGCTATTATATGGCTTTTCACGAAATAGAGAACCACTGTTTCAGTGATTTCATTACAGATATTTAATGACGTATTAAATTTTGTAGTGACCTCGAAGTTACGCGAAATTACAGGATTCTGCTCTCAGTGAATGAAATCCCTGATTTAACCGTCATAATGGATCATAATGCAAACAAGCGAATATATATATATATATATATATATATGTATATATATATATATATATATATATATATGTGTGTGTGTGTGTGTGTGTGTGTGTGTGTGTGTGTGTTATAGTCACATATTTGGTTTAAATTATTAAAGCTCATGATGATAATAGTAGGAATTGCTTATAAATGATCATATTGGATTTTGATTGAACATTTTTTTTCTAATCCTACAGATTAATATGGGAAATTGCAGTGCATTAAATTGTACTTGGACCCAGAGATGCGATCCATTTAATCCTTCTGGAAGCGCATGTGTTCCGTCAGGTAAAAATATTAAGATTTTATCTTTGAGAGTGATTAATCAATTGTATCTGATTTTTTTTTTAAACTGTTAATTATTTCGCAATTTAACACGACGATTGTTTAGTGTTAATTTAGACAGTTGGTTCTTTTTCTATTTCAAAATATAATGAAAATAAATTGAATGTAATGAAAACCTTTGTTTTGTTTTCGTTTTTATTAATAATAAATAAGTGTTTTCCACTATTACATTTGTGTCGTCTGTCTGTAGGTCAAAGATCGAACCTTCCCTGGACACGAAATCTATTAGGGTATATGTTACAATTTCAAAATTAAAATATGGATAAAAGGTAAAACAACATATGTGTATGGCTCTCTATATTCATGCAATTAAGACTATATAGTGGTTTATGACTAAAAACTATACTACTACCACTATTTTCGTTTTCTATTGAGGAGTGGAAGTATATATTGTATTTATGGATAACACGCTATTGGTATAGTCATATATAGAACAGCGTGTATACGTATGAACGAATTTCACATTCCTTTCAAACTACAGAATGTCCATTGTTGGAAACAAGACCAGGTGTAACGATTGATCCGTCCAATGAAACATCTCTGGGCACTCATGTATGGCAGATATGTGAGCTCCGAAGCATGAATAGTGCATATCATATAGCCACGTGTCTTGAAAGCACGGCTCAATGGTCCACTACAAATGGCAAGTCTCTCTCTCTCTCTCTCTCTCTCTCTCTCTCTCTTAAATAGTAATACATACATGCTCGCCTCGATCTCATCAACCCATGTCTCTTAAAATGAATTAAACTGAACCCGGTTTAATACAAAGTCGCAATCTGGAACTATATAATTTGTTTTCAATGCTTTTTTTTACCACCTCTGATTTAAAACTCGGCATTTCCCAAAGGCTGTAGATTTTGTTAAAGGAGAACCAAACTTAATGTACAGACCACATTAAACTGATTTCAACACACAGAGAATATTCATAACTAACTCCCCCTGTATATTAATAATATAAATGTGTTTCGAGTGCTAAGTGGCTCCTAAAACAAGTGTGATCCTCCTTTTCTTAATCTTTATCATGTTCTATTTCACTAAGGAGTTTTACCTTTCGTAAGACACAATATTACACAATGATTCTGTCCCTTTTGCGTTTGTATCGCACTCATGCTTGTTACAAATATGTTCAGTGTGACAGCAAACACCAACGTATATAGTATTCAACACAAGCAATCTGCAGCACAAGAATGAACTAAGTAAACGAGAGTATGACATTTGTTCTCGTAGGTTACCTATGCTTATCAATTACCATGACAATTTGCATCAAGGTCGTATAATTATATGAGGCATCTTGATATATATATATATATATATATATATATATATATATATATATATATATATATATATATATATATATATATATATATATATATATATATTAGTGACATATATGATAATGCCACACGTTCAGATATAATTTGTACGGAATATAATGCAAACGACAAAATCTATATAATTTTGTCAGCATCATAACTTTGAACTATACAATTGTATTGTTCATAAATTATTGTATGGATCCTTGAAATTTAAAGAATGTTTTCATTTGTAAAGTCAATTATTAATGCGCATCTAGAAATGACGTGGTTATTTACATTCATTCTAACGTCAGTGACATAACCTTACACTCTGCATAATAGTCGCATCTCCATATAGGGAGTGCGAGTAGATTGTGATGGTATGCGATTGATGCTATTTATCAAACCAATAAATATAAAGAAACTATGCAACAATGATAATTGCAATAACAGTCATGTGAACGAAAACAACAAACTCGACAAGAAATATACAAGACTTTTGGAATTTATAAGCAATTTTATTACCTGCTCTTATTGGACGGCCTCATCTTTTGTTTCCTCTGTAAACCTTTGAAATCACAATACACTTGTTACTCTGGAAACACCATCACTTAAACATACCGTTTCTGTATACATAACAATATTTGGTATAAACTCGTCGACACTCAATAACAAAAGAACGTGTTGTTTGTGTACATGAACAAATAATCCATATTCCTCAACAACCATTAAAATATGGCATCTCCTTGTTTAGACGAGTTAATTCTCTTCAACTGTGCAATGTTGGTAAGCATCTAAACACTTACACATTTTATTATATGAATTATTGGTGATAGAGGACTTATTTCCATATTGTTGTCTGTAATAAACATGGCACGGGGAAATATACTCAGCTCTGTATACAACAAAACATTGAAGAAGAGCATAACATATTTTGAAAGATATTTTGGATTGCAGTGTCACTTAGCAATATAGAAAAGTATACAAAGAAAAAAACATTAACGTTTTTAAAACATACCTTTTCTCAGGACTCAAGCAGGTGTCACAAAAGAACATATTTGTATTACTCCCATAATTTTGATGAAATATGTATCGATATTTTTGTCTGAGTTAATTGGAAACTATTGTCATCGTCTGCTATGTTCAACATCATTTCATATATATATATATATATATATATATATATATATATATATATATATATATATATATATATATATATATACTACAGACATGCTGGCCACTTTCTGGTAATGCCATTGGTACATGTGTGTATACAATCTTACATAGTTTAGCACTTTGTATGTTTGACTGACATTGTTGTATGTAAAGTCATGAAACTGATTGTATGTATGAATTCATCCTTGGAGATCACATAGAGATAAATCCACGTGTTAATGTTGGCGTAAGTTACATCCAGTAATTTCAATGTTGTAAGGCGTTAAACTAACTGGTTGACAGGTCAAATCAAAAGGAGCAGATAAAGCAAATGCCCAATAAACAAAATATGTCAAAAGCATTGAACTAATTTCGACAAAGACTACTGTCAAACGTACATTTGCAAGGACATAAATGCAACTGTCAGTGTCATTGACGTATTGTCTTTTACTTTAATCCAACTGCGGATAGCACACTACTGTATGAGTATTCTATGTGTAAATTGGTCTGTTTTATCAATACATTGTTCAAAGCCAGAGTGGTATTTCTTACCACCAATGTGAAGGCAAACCCAAATTACCTAATTATCAGAATTATATACGCCGCCTATTACATACATACATACATACATACATACATACATACATACATACATACATACATACATACATACATACATACATACATACATACATACATACATACATACATACATACATACATACATACATAGTGGTCACCCGGTCCTCGAACATCGTTATGATTCGTCTTAAGGCAACTCTCTCAACCCAGTCTGTTATTCGTCGAACCATGGGGATGGTTATGTTCTTTTAAAATCGCTGTGATTCGGCCAAATGATTAAGCTCGAACCATTACCTGGCAAGAATAAGGCTTACTAAAAATCGCGGACATTTCTTTTACCTTGACGACCTACATACCTGCGAGTTTTCAAACAGAAACTCATATTGAGTGCTAAGTTTAGCATGTGAAGCACTAGCACAAGCTTGTAGTGCCTCTTCTTAGATGGGACTTAAAACCCCTGCCAATACAAGGAGCCATATTATATATGTCCCATACCTTTAGGGTTAATTTTATCCCTTGCCTTTGTGATGCCCTTGTCCCTATATATGTTGTATTCCTGGGTTATATGAAGATAGACATTGAGTTGGAAGGACTCTCGAGTAATCTTCGTAGCATAAGGTAGAAATGGTTGATATCGGAAAGAGATAAGTATTTCTTCTCGACCACATGTTGGCCACCCACGAATTTACTTTTTCACAGCCGTAAAGTAGTGGGAGAAGAATAAATATGCGCTGTCTGCAAATAGCTTACTGCGGGTTATATTAGCACTGATTGTGCAAGATTCGAGCAATTGCCTCCAATATGTCGCTTTGACTGGTCATGCGTTCAAAATAGGCATATACGCAGTTTATTTGGATATTTAATATTAAGGACCAGTCTGAATCTAACTGTCTAGACTTTATGATACATCAGTTTCAGTGTAGTCATGATATGCTCTTGCTCTGGTCTGCAGAGAGAGAGAGAGAGATAGAGAGAGAGAGAGAGAGAGAGAGAGAGAGAGAGAGAGAGAGAGTCCTAAATTGGTCTCAACTCTTTATGGACATCTTAACACTGATATCATTAATATCAAAGCCATTGTGATTCTTAAATTGTGTGTTTGGGCCCATGCTACTGCTAATTGAATACATTGGTTGATATAATGATAAACGATGTGCAATAATAATAGTCGTCTGAGTGATAGAGGCCAATTGGCTGATGTAGGTGACAATAACAGTCTTTAGTGTACTGCTGTATGTTTCTGAGGTATGGAGCCATCGGGACGATGCTGGAGGGGAGACTATTATCATCGTGGGATGAGAGCGTGATGATCTATCTCCGCCCTATACTGCGTAGCACGTGCGACACTGTAGACTACACTGGAGCATGTAGATGTCTTAATACGGCAACTGTTAGATACATTTCCTATAAAACAATGGTATTGTGATCAGTGGACAGCTACTAGAACTACCCATGACAAAACAATCTTCTTCTAACAAATTTCAAGGTGGAATAACTGATGTCTTTATAAAAACAATTAGAGCGCGTGAAAGCACGTGTTTCAAGCCCAACATTGGAACCTTATTTAGTGATACAACCGACAGTAAAATTACATGGTACAGATCATTATTTTAGTAAAGGGCAATACCGTCAATATTACTGAAATTGCTGGCTCTTTTAATCCATCAATCTGTCTTATTAACCAATTGATCCATTGAATTTTCTATCCTCCTTGATTTGTTTCGTTATCTATACGTTTATGTAATGCTCATCTTGTTAATATAAGTAAAAATGATTCGATTGGAAAGTACATCGAAATTATAACAAAAGATTAAACCATCTAGGTGATTGAAAATATGAAATAGTAAAATATGTTTGATATTTTGCATTGCATCCATGTTGTGAAGTTTTCCTTTGATTAACGGAATCGATAATGATAACAACAATGAGGCACATTATAACAATGAATCACAGAGCGGTCAAATAAAAGCAAGATTTCAAATATATTGTACTAAAGTTTCGTTGTCTTATCTGTCAAGGATTACTCTGAAACGGTTCTTTAAAATTTTGGAAGTCTTTGAAAAGTAAATTTGTCTCTCATAACAACGTACAGAACCATATTACAGAACGGCGTGGTGGTTGGTAAATACCCTGTAAACGAAATAATGCAATGCGCTGTACTAGCATGTCAACCGAAGCATTATCGGACTAATTTATGATATAACTTAAGTAGGAAAAAAAAAGTCAAATTACTTTCATGGTTCATTTTTCAAATGCAAAGCTCAGCATTATTTTAAGATTAATTTATAACTAAAGTAAAAAAAGTGGAAACAACATTAACTGAATTATCCCAACTCATGAATGATTTACGACATCATAACCGCAGACCTTGTCGTTGACCAAATTATGAATATGCATTTTCCAGCCTCGTGTGAGATAGATTACAAGATTGTCAGTTTCGGAAATAGCTCCTACTTCATCAAGTTCCATGACACGAGAGCAACTTTCAACGAATCGGTGAAAATATGCCAATCTGAAAATGCCAAACTACTTGTCGTTACGACCATGCAAGATATAGCTGTCATAAAGGAAGCTTTTAGCCAGAAAAATGGTAAGTGGCAGTGAGCAGATACCTATATAGGACAAAACTTGTTGTTATATTCTCAAAACGTTTTAAATGATCTCCAAGAAGTACTTTAATACTGATTAAAAACGAAATTTGAAAAACGGAAGTCAGAATCATGGACTACTTTGTACAGTTTGCAAGTTTTGTTTTGAGGAAGATGTCGCTTAATGCTTGTCTTTTTCCGTAACGTTGGCTAGTTTCATAACAGACCCATACCAGGCAAACAAACTTAAAACATCTATATGAATATAAGTCTGCTAAAATGAAGTCTTGTAGCTGTTTTCTAATTTAGTAACGATGCTCACATACGATGGCAAAACACCACATTTGCACAGCCTTGCGATTCTTTCCAAAATTGTTTCTGTAAAATATTGTCAAACTCTTTTCAGGAATTATATACAAACAATCATTTCAACGGTTTCAAACTTTAAGTGCGAGAGGCTTTTTAATAGCAACAAAGTGCATGTTTAATATGCAATATATATATATATGCAATATATATATATATATATATATATATATATATATATATATATATATATATATATATATATATATATATATGCAATATATATATACACACAATACATATATATATATATATGCACATATATGATACATATAATATATACATATATATATATATATATATATATATATATATATATAATGCAATATATATACACACAATACACACAATATATATATACACACAAGAGAGATCTTCCCTTTACAATATTTTGATCAAATTTTTTTTCATAGGGTTTTGGAAGAGCAATCTTTTAAACAGTCTCACAACATTTAGGAATGTTCATCTGGTCTTGGCAAACTATACCAGAATGTTCTGCGGAAAAAGTATATAAAAACTGATACTGTGGTTTCTGAAAAGTTCTAACAATATTTTAACAGACACACAAAATACACAGAACAATACTATTCTCTCACTTGACCTTACGGCCAGGAAAATGAAAAACGGACATATAACCTAATAAAGAAAAGAATTTGTCTTCCAAATGACAGTGTTGGTTGTAAACAGTCATTTTGAGCTCTTTATCTGCTAATATGAACATGTAGTGTAATCGCCGATGTCTAAAATTAAGTCAGATCTATAAATGTGTACGCTGTATATATTCATTACAAATTGCATCCAGCTTGTAATTTGAGGATTCTACATTTAGATGATATTTTGATATTTAATTGCGTGCTTTTTTTCAAAGATCATTGGGACAACTCAATGAACATATTTTTCATGTGTTCAGGTTACAGTTAGAGAAAGGACTACATAATTGATAAATATTATTTTCTCTTTGACAAATCTAATACTCAATAAAGTCAACCAATTTCTTGAAAGAAAGTGTTACAAACATGATAGGTAAACCTTGACAGAAATTAACATTTTAATCAATCATCTACATATATCGATAAATGCGTCCATACATACATACATGCATACATACATACATACATACATACATACATACATACATACATACATACATACATACATACATACATACATACATACATACATACATAAATACATACATTAATGTAAAACGAAAGAGTGGTGAACATATGATTATATACAGGATGGATATTTGCTGGTATAACGGATGAAGCTCAAGAAGGAACTTGGTTAGCCTGGGACGGAACAAATATAATGGATGATCTTCACTTGCATCCGGGAGAACCAAATGGACACAGGAAAGAGAGCTGTGGAGTTATCGATTTTGAAAAAAACGTATGCGGCATTAAATACGTATCTTGCTATAAAAATTGTAGCTTTCTGTGCCGTAGAAATTAAATATGGTCCAAAACAACACGAGGGATCACAAAAGAACATACCGGAGCATTTTATTCCGACAACACTGTTGTATTTTACATATTGTTTTTTTCTTCTGCTGTTTTCTCATTGCAAATTTGGCATTCAAGTCGTTTACACTTATTAGAAGACCTCGTAACCATCATGCGGTTTGCCCGTTTATTTATATTTCCTTCAGTTCTCGAAAATCGTTCAAATAATTTTGATTAAACTAACTTCTAATTTATGTTCTGTGTTATATACCTACAAATAACTATTTCATGGCGTAAAATTTGTGTTCAAATTCTTTAATAAACTGTTTAGCTTGATATGATCGTTCTTTATCAAAATTTGGACCCGGTTCGTGTCAGATTGTTATCTCTAGCAATACTATAGCTTCCGTGGCAGCCAGGTGTTAAGTTTTACCTTGTCAACAAAAGTATTTTAAATCTATCTTGCCATTAATAGTTCATAAGATAACGCCATTGAAAAAAAATGTACATGATATAAACTGGCCTCCGTTGTTGCATATGTATCAAATGATTATGTAACTTATCTCACACGTGTCAGACAAGTTTGGTCAAGCCTTGTGGGAATTTGAATAAAATAATCTGTAATATCACTGAATAAAGACTGAGATCTTAGAAGTTGATGAGAATCATATAAACGTTTTTAAATAAAATTCCAATAACTTTCAATAAAATGTCACCAAATAATTTCTGAATAGAAATAACAATGCACATAATGCATCTGGGCATTGCCTGACAAAAGCATATCATCTGGGCATTGCCTGACACATGCATATCATCTGGGCATTGCCTGACACATGCATGATATCATCTGAGCATAGTCTGACACATGCATATCATCTGGGCATTGCCTGATACATGCATGGTGTAATGAAAACTTGGGTTTCATGTTCTAAAAATCACTGTTCCGACTTAGAGTGTATGAGAATAATGACATGATTCTTATTTTTCATTTCAAGATTTGAAAATTACTACATTGATTCTTCCTCGATCTGGCCAATCGAAAATTTTACGTGTATGCTTTGCTCATGACAAAATGATGCATATTCATACGAGCAGGATATAAAAGTGTTGCAGCAACAAAATAAAAAGTTCAAATAACCCACAGTCATTTCCATCAAATAGCCCTTTTGTTACTTGGACCAAATATCTTCTGTCATATCAATTATTACATAGGAGTTTATAATGTACTTTTGACACATTTGAGGACGGTGTTTGCTGGTAAGCAATCTGCTGCAAAACGAATATACTAGCTAATTGTTAAACTACACTGTTTTATATTGAATCTCTTTTTTCCATTAAAATGTGTTTAAATTGTTAACACAAGGTTGTTAGGCGAAATGTCCTGGGTCACTACTTGATTTTTTATATTATATCATTATATATGCATCGTTTATTACGTAGCTAATTGTTTTTTCTTACTATATGTTAATATATGTTATGATGTGTAACATGTTTATGTGCCTTGGTCGACAGACAGGCAATTTCATATTTAAATTGCCATTTAGTTTCACGCTCTTTCTGTACGTACCAGAGGTTATGAGACCTAATAATGCATGCAGATCGGCCATGCAATAATAAGTGACAAAATTAAAAGTAAGTTTACGATGAGAACAAAATTGATAATTACTATTTCAAAAGCTATTCAATATAAATGTTTATCAGAATTCATCTGTTTCATTTGCATTCTTCCATGTCGAGCAAGTTTAAATATGAGCTCTCTTGTCTAGTTTATGTTTCAAAAGCAACATAAACTCATATTGTCGTATCAAACATTCTTCCCATCTTCACCTCAAATAATCCAACCACCAAAATGTTCTTTCCGTGGCTTATATGTGTTTGTTTGATTTTATTCTCAATTGAAGTCGCTAAGCTTATTACTTTAAACGTACAATAGATAATAAAGTTTAAGTTAGTGTTGGTGTAAAAGCTTAGGAAGTAAATAGTATAATATTAAATACAATATATCACTATGCACAGCATAATAATGTCAATAAGTAATGTATAATATTAAATATATCAGTATGCACAACATGCTAGTGTCAATAAGGAGTGTCTAATATAAAATATATCACTATGAACAACATCATAATGTCAATATGGAGTGTATAATATTAAATATATCAGTATGCTCAACATACTAGTGTCAATAAGGAGTGTCTAATATAAAATATATCGGTATACACAACATACCAGTGTCAATAAGGAGTGTCTAATATAAAATATATCACTATAAACAACATAATAGTGTCAATAAATAGTGTAAAAGGTTACATAATACGTTATTCGATGACAAGATAACAATATAGTAACAGTACTGCACACTGACAACAGGCAGCAGTGTAGAAGCTTCTGAAAGCACGAAGCTCTCAATCCTCATTCTTTTGCATGGCGTAATAATCATCCTGTTATTTCATTGTATTTTTAACTTATAAGGCACATCAGCAACAGCAATATAAATTAACATAACTTATAACTTTCGGATAAGGTTTTAAATGTTCCACTAATGTGGCTCAAACAAGTAAGAAATGTAATTGTTTTCAACACTTGATTAGGTGTAATTCTTCAAATAATTAATTTTGCATATAATAAAATGTATTCTAATTTTATTATCTTTGTTATGAGTACATGAGGCTTAAGTTGATATGAAACGAGATGATGTCGAAAAGAAAATGATGGCGGTTGATTCTGTTCAAGCTCTATAATATTAAACTTTTAACTCATCGTCTTTAACTACAGAGGCTCTGTTATGTGGCAGTCCTCTATCTATACGCCATATAACCTGTTACTTCTCATATTTGTTAATAAAACATAACCATTATGTATTGCATAATTTTAAATATATCATATTCCTTTTTGTCTTGTTATATAAATATATACATCGTGTAATACACTTTTTAAAAATTAGTCCAGTTTTATTCATTTAAAATAATTATGATAATCAAAGTGATAGCAGTTAACACGGCGTTGTGATACATGTAGTTTATGATAGAATATTCTATACAATTTCCTTGTTACCATTGAATATATTTATATGCTAAATGTCCTGCAATGTATTTATCAGCCATGGAAAATTTTTATATAGTGTTTTCATGGCGATGTTATAAAATAAACTAGAACGAAAAATAAAGCCATATCGAGCATGACAAATTTCATGCTTCATATCTAAAAGCACTTTCGTATTTTGTACTAAATCTGAAATATTCCCAACATCAAGCATACATGATCAAAAAAATATAGTTTCTAAAACACAAAGGCATGGTGCTACATAGCTGCTTATAAAACGCCGATTCGAGTTACAAAATGGCAAACGTAGTTTTTTGGAGTAAGGTCCACTGAAGTAAAGTGCCCTACCCAAGAATATATAAATGTCGCAGGACCAGACTGCTCGGATTGCACGATTAGTACTTGCATCATTCCATTGTGCGTCCCGCAGTCTAAATACTGAGACACAGCAGCTCGAAGAGAAAACGGTAAAGTGATACCAAAGAATCCCACGAAAACATATATAACACAATTAGCTACCCATATGTTCATAGCATTAAACTGGCATATTTCTTGCATAATAGAGTAATACATATTGTCTTGAATGCATACATACTTAAAATGTCTGCCATCTATCCAATTTCATGAGACAATCAACGTCAGATAGCCACTTATATGTAACAGAGGGTAGATTCTGTCGGATCCAGGGCCTTTATCTTGCTGTGGACAAGGATGGAACTGAGTGCTCCATATGCGTCTTATTGATTATAGCTTCTAACTACTTTATTCTATGCAGTGTTTAATGTTTTGGTTTCTCATTTAATATTTTCACTGTTATTCTGTCAGTGTTTGGAAGTATTGTGTTCCTATATTCAATATTGTATTACTATATATTTTCGAAGTTTCAATACGATTTTTACTTGTAGTGGTGTAAAATTGTTTAAGAAAAGAATATCCGTGATTATTCTATATTTTGTTCGAAATGTATGACTCGTATTAAGAAAAATTGAGTAATTATAGTAATTGACTCATTATTTCTTTCATAATCGCTTGTGATTCTAATACACATATGTATTATTGTAAATGTTCTTCACAACTAAATTCATGATCTCCAACAATTATTTTCATAAATTAATTCTACATATTGTGAAAGTTATCGCCTCTTACGTGTCGGCTTTTATAGCATAACATTCGAAATGTAGATTAATGCACAAGATATAAACTTAATATTTGAAACGTTTGGCTCTTTACTGAAACTAAACTATATTTGGCAACCTT
Organism: Unio pictorum; assembly: GCA_030141615.1. Taxonomy (NCBI): domain Eukaryota; kingdom Metazoa; phylum Mollusca; class Bivalvia; order Unionida; family Unionidae; genus Unio; species Unio pictorum. The sequence goes on from JARLTB010000610.1 coordinate 1,219,731, forward strand.
TTCGCTTAATTAGTTGTTAAATCATTGAAAAACTTTTAAAAATATTTCAAGTACTGAAATTCTATGAAACTATGAAGTTGGTAGGTCTTGATTAGTTCGAACATAAAGTAGAATAAGGTCATGTTCATTTTCATATGTAGCTTTATACATGGATTGTTGCTTTCATTTAATAAACCAAAGTTGTCAAGGCATCAATGGGAGTTCTTATCTTCTTCGCTACATATAGTAACGTACTTCGTCTTGTCATAAGGCGCTGTCACCCAACAGACCACAACTTGTATGATCAATCAAAATCATCTGTATGTCTCGCTATACTCACAAAAACTTTAGACTAATTAAAGCAATCATTGTAATGATGTACTCATAAAGCATTATTATTTAGGTCTGCTTCTGTAACTATTCATAAAAGGTAACATTAAGTATCAATCAGGTTATATATATATGTATATATATATATATATATATATATATATATATATATATATATATATATATATATATATATATATATATATATATATATATATATATATATATATATATATATATACAGAGGCGTAGCGATGATATTTTGCGCCCGGGGACGAACTATAAAATTGGCGCCCCAGCGATCTTGTGACCAATTTATTACCCTTGTTTACTTATTATAATGTAACGTTGCAAGCCTCATTTTGGAATGCTGGCTGATTCGGACCGTGGCTAATTCGGACCATAGCTGATTCGGCCCAAATTACGGGCTGATTCGGACCAGATGACGGGATGATTCGAACCATGTGAACTATTATAAGAAAAACCATGTAACACAAACATTATTTAGTTTGGTAGTTATTACTGTTTTTGCAGACATACAAAGAGCATATAAAAAAATTGATATTCGGCTTTTAAATTTACGTGACAGTTGCTAGCAAATTTCTAACCGAAATCAGAACAAACTCCATATTAACTATAGCATTTAGATTTGTTCAACTAAAATAAAGAATATATAAAAAACTGACAACGAACAGTGCAAAATTAGAATCTAACTAGCCTGAGCGCTTTCGACTCCCAAATGTAAGTGACACATTTAAATCTCAGACGAAACCAATTGATATTTCACATGGTCCGAATCAGCCAGAAATCTGGTCCGAATCAGCCAAAAAGTTTGTCCGAATCAGCCAGAAATCTGGTCCGAATCAGCCCGTAATTTTGACCGAATCAGCTTGGTCCGAATCAGCCTGTTACCCTCATTTTGGCGCCCCTGTATATTGGCGCCCGGGGACATATGTACCCCCCTGCCCCACTCCTGCTACGCCTCAGTATATATATATATATATATATATATATATATATATATATATATATATATATATATATATATATATATATATATATATATATATATATATATATACAACCTGCGTTCATTACTTGAAAAATATAGAATAGAAAATATCCAGAAGAACGTGCAATCGAAATCGAAATATGGTTTGTATAAAATTGCAAACCTTTAACCATCCACGCTTCTAACAGTCTGATTTACTAATTGTCAAAGGTATTTTTTTCTAGGTTTATTGAACGTTTGGACTTTTAAACACACTACAACCACGCATGTTATACATTATTAACAACCACATATGTTAAATTATAAACAACATACAACCACGTACGTTATATTATAAACAGTACATAACAACGTATAATAAATTATGTTTTGAACCACGCATGCTAAATCATAAGCAGTCTACAACCATGCATGTTAAATTAAAAACACTCTACAACCACTTGTGTTATATTACAAACAGCATACAACCACGGGTGTTAAATTATAAACAGTCTACAACCACATATGTTAAATTACAAGCACTCTACAAGCACGTGTGTTAAATTATAAAGTCTGGACCCACGTATGTTAAATATAAACAGTCCTCAATTATGCATGTTACATTACAAACACTCTACAACATTTGTGTTAAAATACAAACAGCCTACAACCACGTGTGTTAAATTATATGGTCTACAACCACGTAGGTTAAATTACCACGTAGGTTAAATTATGTATAGATATACACGTCTGAAATGTGACAGTTTATTGTGATGTATAGCACTGGGGCATCATGTCGCAGACAGTATGATGTCACACTCAATCACATTTGTCCGACACCTAGCCAGTTCTGACAATAACCCTTAATGTTTTGCGTCAGATGTCAGTACCATTTTCATATGTCTTTGCTATGACTCGGCCCGGGTTCTAACCCGCTACCTCCCGCATCAGAAAAATGGCAGTAACGATAATACTAAATCATTCAATATTGATGACCAAGATATGAAACTTGATGATCTTGCAATGACAAATGTGATATAATAAATGCTAGATAAGCCGTGTTGAAAACACAATTCTCATGGGAAATAGCTTCTGTTTTTACATGAATATTAAGTGTTAAAGAGTCGTCGGCCAATAGGTAGATTGATTAAAAAATTATGCCCTATAATTACATGGCATAGTTTATTCTGAATACTGATCTCATTTTCAAGCAATATAATAGTATTTTAGTCGCACACCTCCCACCCCCAAACATGAGCTACAAATGAGATGATGAACTGTTACTGTAGAATATTCTTCTCTTTCAGGTCACTGATCTAAACGTTTTTGTTGTTTGTTGGTTAGAAATGCTGTTTTATAAATAGCGGTATAACTCTAAATGGTATCATTCTCAAAGTGTATATTACATAGCGGTAAAGCTCTAACCAGCAGCATTCTCAGGCTGTATTACAAATAGCGGTATACCTCAAACTGGTAGCAGCATTACATAGCAGTATTGTGAATAGTTGTATAAATATGACACTACAGTGTCAGTGTGTATTGTACAGATAACTATATCTCTGATTTCTCGCATTATCTAGCTGTATTGTGTTCGAAAGTAAATTAGATTAGATCTTTAGAGAAAGCTTCCAGAAAATGATGAAGTGAACGAATGCAAGGTAACATTGTGATTTTAATGTTAAATTACCTTACAACAATCATATTTTTGTACTGCCATTTGCATGGTATAAAAATAAATATGCGGTTATAAATATCATTATTGTAATTCAGAAGAGATAATCCTTACTTTTCATCGACAAAGCAGAAAGTATATATGAGAATATAAAATAAGATATATATAGATCTGTAAACTGATTGACACAATTTTGTTCAATAACGAAACAGAAAACAGATGCTAATTTTGGGGGAGATTGTTTAGAATAATGAGATATAACTCAAAAAACATCAATGAAGAAACTCGAGCATTCGAACATATAATGATGAGATACATTTAAAATGTGCATGACATAGACATTCCTACAAAAAAGACGATCTTAGGAAAAATTACAATCCACAAAAACTATACTGTAACCATACATAGAGTAGTATGAAGATGAGAATTGAGACCGTTTTACCAAATTGTGTCTTGTATCAACCACACGACCATGTACGTACGAATATTGATCCAGGATAACTATCACATGCTTAACTGGCTTTACGAACTTGGAATGTTGCGAGAAAATCCATGTTTATATTTATCGAAAGCTGCATCGACATACTTAGGTTAAAAATACTGCAGCTCAAATTAGAAAACTTTTTGCAACAGCATCGGTTAATATTGATCTATTTTAATGTTTAAAATTTCTTCATTACATGTATGTATGTATGTATGTATGTATGTATGTATGTATGTATGTATGTATGTATGTATGTATGTATGTATGTATGTATGTATGTTTCATTGCTATGTTTGCTATTCATTTACGTTAAGAGTTCAACATAAACTAGCAAAGATTCAAATTCCCAAGGCTTTGAAATTCAAAACAACAGTCATTTCTATCTTTCAAATCCATATTACGGACATTTGTTTTTTTCCTCATATCTGGCGACCGAATATGACTAAGCATACCTACCACTCGAAATTGGTTAACACTTGAATGATTGATTTAAAAAAAAAGAAAATATGATAATTATGCAAAATCGTGTTTTATGTTGTTAGCAATTGGAACCTGATTATGTTTGGGTATAAGTTGATACTAGCAGAATCAGATCTATTTCGGTAACTGAATAGCGGATTCATAGGGTAGAAATATCGGATAAATTTTTTAATCAAAACTAATATTAAATTTTAATAATACTGCTTAAAACCAGCCAAATTGAAATCTGAACAAACAGCCTAATGATTTATATTTCAGTTGAAATTCTTCAAATGTAATGCTATTAATACGGCCTTTTTAAGCCGATCGAAAATATTATTCATGACACACTGAAAACGGTGCATACACATCTTGGTGTCACTCTGGACCCTAATAAATTCCGGGTCTCATTCGTCTTGGCCTCACTTTGAGCCGCAATGAATTGCAGGCCTCAATGATCTTGACATCATTCTGAGCCGGAATGAATTGCGGGCCTCAATGGTCTTGGTATCACTATGAGACCAAAATTACCGGGCCTGGGTGATCTTGCAATCACCCTGCTGGATAACGGAGGATGTGACTCTGTTGTCTTAGTATCAATTTGATTCTTATTGATGCTGGGCCGCACTCACTTTGGCATCTCAACACAATTGAATGACGGACTAGATTCTTCGCTATACCACTATATACCCTAATCGACGATAGGCCTCATTCGTTTTTTAAACACCTGGATTCTAAGGAATGATGGATCTCACTCGTATAAGTACAATTACTGAACACAATGGAGGATGGGCTCACGCAACATTGTATCACTCTCGATACTAATGACTGTTTCATATTTCTCATTCACAATATTGATGAAAAAAACATCATTTAAAATACCAAACAAATACCATATAGTCATAACATTTGTAAACATTTTGTTGCACTACAAACGGCAACACGTTTTTATCAAATAAAATTTGTGTCAGATCTATTTTAGAAAGGTAAATGTTGTACATAATAACTTAATTATATTGCAACCTGATTCATGATAACGCTTTTAACTAGAGGTAAGAGGCGTCATAAAATGGCATATTAAGGCAATACAGTCGTATTTATATATATATATATATATATATATATATATATATATATATATATATATATATATATATATATATATATATATATATGTGTATGTGTGTGTGTGTGTGTGTGTGTGTGTGTGTGTGTGTGTATGTGTGTGTGTGTGCTCTTTCACGAAAGCTCATGTATATCCGTATATACGTATGTACGGCTCTTGAATCCTTACAGCATAGACCATGAAGCGTTGCTTAGTGATATTCCAAAGTACATAGTTTATGTCAAAATTGATAAGAATTTTGATCTCGTTAACATGGTTGTGGGAATATGTATGGAATTTGGGTCGAAATCTAATTTAAAGACGTGTTAGACTGGGATCCTGAATGACGCGCTGGCTCATTTAATACTGCCCCTCTCTTCGACACGAGCCCGGATCTTACAGGATTGGGTAAACAAAGAACTGACCCTCTCACCAACATATGCCCGGATCTTACATGATTGGGTCAACAAAGAACTGCCACTGTTCCCGACACCTGCCCGGATCTTACAGGCTTGGATCATCAAAGAGAATCTTTTACACCAATATTCAGAGAAACATATATGCAATTAATGGGTATTAAAAGATAAATTGCCGATTAGAGCCTTTTGGCACCAAGATCAATCAATCTAGGTGGTACAAAACAATATTGCACAGTACAATATTATTTTAAACCAACAATATTTTAGAAAATGGAAACCATGTTTCCTATGGGCGACAATTCCAGCTTCTGTAAGTTCAATTAATGCAAAAATATAAAACCTAAACATAAGTTTTTGGTTTGTCCGACCTATCCTTAAACGTTCAAACATAACAAATCACCTATACGGACCTAGCAGATCTGAAGAGGAACACATCTGAAGTAATGGCCTGCTTAGCTCGATCAATCAGACCGCTAATTCGGTGCTGAGACTGATGGACGAATTTTTACCTTGATCTATCTTATTCAAAGAATGGAAGCATTTTTGCAAGACTGATTAATCCGCAACACATCGGTGTATATTTGAGATACTTGCTTACATTAATATGACGTTAAACGCTAACATTAGTTAAGAGTATTTTAGGTCTTTTAACAGATATACAGGAGTACAAGGTCTTTTATTTTTGAAAAACTAAATCCTATTCAAAGTAACCGATCCAGTGGCCTAGTGTGCAGAGAGTCTAACGCGGAAGCGGGAGATCGTGGGATCAATTCTCATACGAGTCGTACCAAAGACTTACAAACATGGTACTAACAGTTGCCTCGCTTGGCGCTCAGCATTAGGAGGTTAGTGTTAGGACTGGTCGGTTGGTGTCAGGATAATGTGACTGGGTGGGACATCATGCTACATGTCTGCGGCATGATGCCCCAGTGCTAGACATCACTATAAACTAGCTCACTGCAGATTTCGTAGCGATATTTCTGAAAAAGTGTATAAATCTACATTAAACTCCAAATCAAACAAACAAACAAACAAACCTATCAAAGTAGGAAAAGGAAGATCACAACAACAACCAATTCAACACTGGAAATAGCTGAGGTTGTAGGAATATAGTTACATTTCATTTTTGTTTTACGCAGAAATTTTAAGGCAACATTTGTAAAAATTGTGTGTGAATAATGTCTGGACATAACATACCATTTCTGTTTTGTTTATACATATATGAATTGAAAATAAAATAAATCTTATTAATAATTCAAAGCAGTGTGAGATGTTAATGAATTTTTTTTAAAAAAAGTATAAAAATATTATATTATACAAATTTATCAGAGATGTTTCACTTTAAATCCTTACATTTCATATAGTATCATTTAGCTACGCAATTCAGTGATCCTTTTAGTCTAAACAATAATTTAAACGTAGAGTTTAACAGATGTTTGAATAAATTTAGCCAGCGATATTGCAGGATTCGCTAATCTTTGAAAAAAATGATTATTACAAACATACTGTGCTAACTTGTTGAGGCTTATGTGTTGTCATTAAATATACGACATGTTCCCTAAATTTAGTACATTATTCGTCCATGCTAATACTCTCTATAAAATAACGTTGTAATATACATTGGTTGAATGGGATATTGTCTGTTACATAAGCGCATTTCAAAATAACCCTTAATCAAGATGATTAAACTCACTCTTCAATCTTCTATTACATTACGGCTGTTGTATTCCTTTTGTCCACGAAGTAAGGGACATAACTTCACAGAGACACGAACGGAGTCGAGTCAAAATTCTTACGTGAATACTAATGTCTCTGTCTGACGTGTACAAAGAATTTATATTGACCTGAATCAGTTCACAAAGTGCTCGTTCTTATTACTGCATGCATAATTTATGTAGCCAAACACAATCAAGCGTTGTAACGTCAAAGCGCATGCTATCTGGTTAAGTGAAGCTCATTTAATGGAGGACTTTATATGTTATTTTTACAACATACATTTTGCTTACATTATGTTAGACTATATAAATAACATGCCTGTCACGTCGCGAATCTTATCATGTATATATAGTGGCTGTATCGTGGCTCAATAGCGCCGAACATACAATGTCATTGACATTGCCGTCTTTGTATATTGATGAAAACATTAAGGAACTTCTCATTCTTTCTTTTTATGATCTCTTTTTTACGGGAATATATTTCTGTACTGATATAGATATTTCTGTATTCAATATCTAATTATTACTCATACGTTACCCAAGCGCCAAACTTATACAACACACTCTAGGTTTCGAGAACCCTTAATATTTGAAATGTTAAGAATAAAATACAGTCTTCACCTCCCTACCAATAACCGAACATCATGAATGCACCCTCGTTCTAAGCACTGGCGCCTCATCAACTACGTCATTGTCAGGAAGAGAAACAGGCAGGATGTCTGTGTGACCAAGTCTTTGTGCGAAGATTACTGCTGGGAAGACTACAGCTTCATCATCACCAACCTCAACAGCCGCATTCAGCCCAAAAGAAGCAAACAGGGAAAGAAGGCTCATAAACGACTAAACATCGCCAAGCTTAAATGCACAGTACTAAACAGTATCTCGTTAGTGTTCTGGAAGAACGTCCGAAATCTACCCCTCTAAACCATCAGAATGTGGAGATCGACTCGGCAAACCTTTGTAAATCCTAGGACCCTCAACCGAAATACATTAAGACTGATGAGAGCTGCGAGGAGATCAAGCAGTTTCTGAATGGGAAACACCGCCTCCTTCAAGACTACCTCGACAACCCTAAGTCCACCTCTAGGAAAGTTACATACAAAGAACTGTGCACTAGAAGCTCCGCCAGTTGCGAGACACATAGTGTCATGGTTACTCGCGAGTTATGAGCGTTATTCTTATAAAATTGTACAAGCCCCACATGTCAAAGGGTAAGTGTTATGTCCCACATTGTCAAAGGGTATTGTACAACATATAATAATAATAACTATAACCAACTCCCCTTTGATACTCGTTATCTAAGAGATGTCCGCCCTCGATATAATTGCCCGGTTCGAGTATGAGAATAGATGTAGTAAACTGAGCAGGTATATTGAACAAACAACTCCGATCCCCCGTAAAGATAAATAAACAATTTAATTAATTACATACACAATTATGAAGCTTCCTTTCATTAAGAATACACGCGGTTTAGAAATACAACTTTTACCGAATTACAATAAGATTTAAAATAAATTTAAACAACTTAGCCGTTATATTACTGATAGTTTTAAATCATCATAAGATTGAGTGCTACAATCGAAGTCAATGACTTATTCGATTTTTAAAACCTGTAGTTGTGGATGTTTCTGCTTGATTCAGGACATGTTCACCGTATCATGCGTACACTGCAATTTCTGTTTCTCCAAATTTCTTTTCCCAAAGTTTACGTCGCTATTCCCGTAATTTCACGAACTTCCAAAAAGCTATTTTCTTCCTTTCAAAAGAAAATTAAAACAACGTAAGTCTCTTGTTACAATGGTTACTGTTGAGACTTTCCATTATTACTGATTCGAGCAATCAGATATTTATATCAGTGATAACAACTTTAGGGCTAGTAATTAACTACACATGTTCTCAAATGAAGGTAGTTACACACATTACGAATTATACACCAAGGCTTTGAATTCGCGCCCTATGATTTACACAGTACATAAACTGAATACACTGTCGCTAAATCATCAAAAGTCGGTGAATTCACATGTTTTCTAGAAACCCCTTAACTAATGTAATACATTAAATTCTTAGAAGCTAATCATTATACAAACCTGATGATAAATTCAAGAATTAACGTAACACTTCCTATTCATAACTCAGCAGAATGTTTTTATGACATAAATTAACACTACGTCATTCTTAACTAAGAATTAAGGTAAGAATTCCAATTCATAATTCAAAAGCACATTATTATACAAATGTATCAAATTAAATCAATTATACAAATGTATCAAATGAAACCATACAGACCTGTAAACTAAGCAAACATCATATAAATTGCATCAACAATATACATGTACTTGTGACAGTACCTTTGTGTTTTTGGTGTGTCACTCAACCGTTGGTTTGGAGGTTTTCGGCCACGCTTCCTTAACGAATGTATTTATCTCAAATAACGTCCAGAGTCTTAGCAAATTCTATCTCTTGTCCTCTCACAGAAAAAATTCAGACTAACTTTTAATTTCACTAGGCCGTAATTATGTTCTACGAATTTTCGTCTGAAAACACACCCCTTTTTTAACCGTGACCAATCCAAATCAAATGTATTTCCTCTCGATTTCCTCTAAAAGTCGTTTATTAATGGTTTATTAAGAGATCAGTGCGTTTATTAATGGTTTATTAATAGAACGACTAAAATTTGCCACTTCACACATAGCTGAGCACCAAAGCTGACAAGATCCAGTGCTACACAGACCAGCATGACACGATGAACGTCTACAATGCCCTGAAAGAATTGTATGTACATACATTCTCTGGATCATTTCCCCTTCTCAGCACAGATGGCAATACAATAATTACTGACAAAGAGTATATTCGTCAACGATGGGCAGAACACATTGACAGCGCCCTGAAGCGCCCTTCATCCATCAACGATGAAGCCATCGTCTCCCCCAATTACCCATTAAAGAAGCACTGGATGACCCTCCAAACTTGATAGAGACGCAGAAAGTGACACATCTGTTCTCCAGAGGCAAGCACATGGTTCAGACTCTATCCCAGCTGAAGTCTACAAGGAAGGGGGCACAGCCCTGAAAGAATGGCTCCATGAGCTGTTTTTACTGTTATGTCAGCAAGAGACGATCCTTTAGAAATTCAAAGACGCTTCCATAATCCACCTGTATAAGCGCAAGGCAAGCGCCAAGCATGCGACAACCAGCTGGGTATATCTTTACTCTCAATTACAGGAAAGATAAAAGCCAGAATCCTACGGAATCTTCCTCAGCACACACCTTGACCAGGGACTATTGTCAGAAAGCCAAAACAGGATTCCGAAAATAACATGGGATCATCGACATGATGTTTGCTGCGTGACAGCTACAACAGACATGTGAAGAGCAATACACCAACCTTTCTTGATCAACACCGACTTGGCGAAGACCTTTGATAATGTCAGCAAAGAAGGCTTGTTGTAGGTAATTGCCAAGTACGGATGCCCAATATAATGTATATCCATGCTGCAGCGATTTCATAATGCCATTGTCCAGGGCAAAGGAGAGACATCTCAGCCATTCCCAGTAACTAATAGCGTCAAGTAGGGATGTATTCTGGCACCGGCACTGTTGAGTCTATTGTTCTCCACCATGCTGTCTAATGATTTCGGAGACGGAGAGGCTGTAGTCGGTATAAGGTACCATACAGATGGAAAACTGTTCAATCCCAGGAGGATGCAAGCAAAATCTATGGTCATGACAGTCACCATCAAAGATTTCTTTATTTCCGATGACTTCGCCCTCAATGCTCGCTCAGAAGTCAACCTGCAAAGCAGAATTGCCATGTTCTGTAGCTCCTGCACAAGCTTTCGTCACACCATCATTACCAAGAAAACTGAAGTCCTGCATCAGCTGTATCAACGGTCAAACACTCGACGTTGTGAACTGCTTCACCTACCTTGTCACAACAATGCCATAATACGTAACTATTGACGACGAGGTGAACGGTCGCATCGCCAAAGCCAGCGCAACTTTCGGCAGTTGTATGGCAACGTCTGGATTATAAGAGGCATCTGCATCCAGAACAAACGGAAGGTTTGCAGGCAGTTGTTCTCCCTACACTACTTTACGCATGCGAAGCAAAGACGGTGTACCAACGCCATGCCAGGACCTGAACCACTTACACACCACAAAACTTAGGATGTTCCTCCTATCAAGTCCTTGTGCGGAGATGACTGCTAGTCAGACCACCGTCTTACCATCATCAAGCTCAACATCAGCATTTAGCTTAAACGAAGCACACAGGAAAAGAAGACTCATTAACGACTAAACATCGCCAAGCTGAATTGCATTAGCACCAAACAGTGTCTTGCTGGAGGTCTGGATGAACGCCCGAAATCTACCCCTCTCGACAACTGATCATGGTAATGTGCTTTCTTCCATATACGAGGAGAAGTTTAATGGTCATGAGTGTGTCGTTTACTACCTTGGAAGGTCCAGCCAATTTGCCAATCAGTGCTGCTTTCCATGCAAAGCTGCTCTTAAAGAAAAAGCGTATCCAGAGCCCATTTCTCAGAGTTCGCCCTCTATTTCAGGGTCTCGCACAAGGCAGTAATATCCACGTTGTATCTGGCGAGTTTCTGCATCAGAATAATTACGTAACCTTTCTTATTTTATTCTATATTCGCCCCATGATACATCCTGAGCAGGGCGTATATAAAAATGAGGCAGCAGTTCTGAATATTTTCTTTCGATGTAAAAAGTATCCGTAGAGACTCCAATCGCTGTTTTAGGAAATCTGTTTATCATCGATAATATATTTATCGAAACATACACGGGAATTGGAGAACTTAAATGGATAAACTGCGGTGGCTGGCCATCAATGTAACCAACAATTGTACCTAATTTAAGTTCTGTTAGACGAGTAAGAGTTGCATCGACTTTCAAATATATTTATTTCTCTTCGTTGCTTAAGCAATCATAAAACTATTAAGTTATCATCGTCCATAAATAATCTTGTATAGTGTCCTTTATGATCATATTATCCTCCTCAGATAAATTTCACGATTATTCTGCTGCCAAGATCTTTGTCATTTTATTTTCAAAATCACTTATATCAGGATTTCATCATCAGAATATTTATTTTCTTGTGGTAACCAAAATAATAATTCAAACAAAGGAAATACGCAAGTGGATAATGATAATGATAGGTTCTACTACTCCTTGTTTGAAAGCTTATGTATTTGAATTTTGCAGATATCATTTATAAAGCGTACTAAAGGAAGCGTTGGAAGTGTGATTGTGTGGGGTTAGATGAGAAATACTGTTGTGTGTACAATATAGTGTTAAAAATACAGAGAGCTGAAAAGATAGTATGATACGGTAATAAATGTGCCAAAGACTACCTAGATTTCGATATAATGATTTAGACAAAAAGTGATTTAAACAAATATTTTTATATAAAATGGAGCAAAACGATTTTGTGAGCATCCAATCATCAAGAAATGCGAATCATCGCGTAATGGTGTAGTCAGGCATAAACGGAATATTACCTCATATATACCGGACTAATGGGTTCTTTTTAGTATTAATATACCCATCAATCTGAAGAATTAGATTTTTGATTCATCTGATCAAAATTATTACAGGATATATGAATTTTTGTATAATGAAATTTTAAATAGGTACTTGCAGATGACATGGAATTGTATAAACCACTTTATTTGTTAAATACATGGACCAAAGGTTCGTTTTTGGTATACATTTATACTCGAGGATGATGAATGTATATTGTTGTTGTATAACAAAATAGTGAGTTCTTTCCATCATATGTCGCACGTGCAAAGTCCTTTTCATGGGAAGAACCGGATGTTTCCAATTGATATCTGTGTATATATAACTCACCGTAGGTAATGCTCTTTACATTACAGATGGTCTTGTTAGTGACCAGGTCTACTATAGGTACCTGCACATCTTCAGCTGTAGATGTATCTAAGTTTAATAATTTCTTGCATATGAGATATAACTATTACAATATCACGTCTGTTTTTGTTTCTAGCTTTGGTTTACGCAATATAATGCACATATTTTTTATTTTTGTTTGCGACTTAGCAAAGGATTTATAAGTAATGTAAGGTTACATTTTTAATAAATGTTTAGTACATTACGATTCTTACCGAACATGGTTAGGTTTACTTCCGAATTATTTTTTTTTAATGTATTGCCGTGTATGAAGGTTTTACGTTTTATGCCTTTATCATGCACAATACACGATATTGGGTATATTTTCAGCTGTGTTTTGCTCTGTAGAGTATGTATACCAGTTTAGAGCCGTCCCGAGAAAACGGAGTGTCCAGAGGGACTCTAGCATTCAAATTTATCGGATTGATCGAGCTTGACGTGATGCAATCTCTAAAGCCGACTACAGGAATTAACTGTGGCAGCTGTGAAGCTTAACTGTAGCAGAAGCGGATCTGAAACAGTGTGCTGATGACGGAGTGTATACCGTTACATATTATATTGTAGCCGTGGGCTATTTTGGGGGTTCGTAAAACCAATTGTATATTTCAGTACTGTAAAGATAAAATGTATATCTGTCCAATTTCTCTTGCATAACTTCACTATCTGACCGAATTAATTTTACTAAATGAGTACAGTTCTACATTGCTTACAAGATGAGTAAACTATATTCATTTCTTTATTATGAAATTACCCCTTGACTTTGTATTTTGTATTTAAAAACAGTATGTGTATTTTGCATTATTATATCTGTACATTCTTATATTAATTAATCCAATATTTTAATTGCATATACGAACACATTATTCGTAACTAATTCTACATTAAAGTCATTCATTACTAAACATTATATTTTTTATCATTATCAAAAGTGTTCTGTTGTGTTTTCGGAAATTCCACCCGGTTATCTTAGTATAGCGGAATAAATCTATATAGAAAATATCCCTGTTCAGCTTGATTTCATTATTCATGATTTGCTTGATAGCTACCATCATTTACATCACATAGAAGATTTGACAGCACTAGTTATATTAACAATTCTGGTGAAATATGACGACCTCCACGGTATGGATCGTTGTTTTACTTGAGAAATGTTGGTGGTTTGTTTATTTTTCTCCACAATCCGATGATTCTAAGATTATATTCATCGATTATGTTGTTGACTGATTTTTTTCATCTCGTCGACGTCCAGACCTGGCAGTACAAATTCTAGAATATCAAGGTTATCTTGAAATAATTGAGAAAATACTGTTTTGTGTTATTGTACTGATACGGGGGTAATACATTCTTCACTAAGGAAAATTATTATTTCAACGACAATTCTATTGATATATATTCAAGGTCTGATTTAACCTGTTTTAGATGTAATGTTTCAAATATATGTTGTTTTTATATGATTATAACGCTAAGATAGAGAAGAAACCAAAATTCGAAGATATGTAAATGATTTAGAGTGTATCTAATATCTTTGAAAAATACATATTAGTACATTTTTTGTCGATAATTGCGTTTCTTATTTCATAATATATATATTTGTAATATATATATATAGATATATATATATATATATATATATATATATATATATATATATTTGTAAATCAAGACGTTTTGTACCATTAGATTCAATGTAAGTACATACAATATCTCACGGATAACCATCACGATATTCTGTACGATTAATGAAAACATTTTTCTTAGTATAAAAATTATCTCGTTGTAAGTCTGGTGGTCGTTTATACTCTGGTGCCATTTCACACCATACTGAAGCGCTTTGGATCGATAAATGATAACAGAATCTAAAGAGTTTATTTTAATTGCAGCTGATAATGCTGGTTTGTGAACTGTTATAACCATTTTTCCCCTGTAACTGATTTAATTCTGCACTTATTGATCTGTTTGATTTGAGATAGATGGAATAGCAACAATCTACCAATCAGGAGCTCCATCTTGGGTTTTTAATTTGCCAATACCTAAGTATTATTCGCCTATAATCCACTGAACGATTTTGATATTTTTTATCAACTATGATACACTCGTAATTGTGCAAGTTTAATTTAGTTTGATAAAAATGAAGTGGGAAGGTTGATGCTAAATTCAGGATTGGTCAAATTTGCTGAAAGCATTGATCAGTTGACGGAGTCGTAATAAAGAATATTCGTTGTTCGGATATAATAATAGATATTGCTTTGAAATTAGGAATATCAGCAATATTTATATTTACTCCACCTCAAAAATGTATATCAACGACAGTTTGTCGTGTTAAACTGCTTTTCCTATACTACTGAGTTTGAAAATATCTTCTGTTTTATATATATATATATATATATATATATATATATATATATATATATAATCATCACTCTTTCGTTTCTTATGTATGTATGTATGTATGTATGTATGTATGTATGTATGTATGTATGTATGTATGTATGTATGTATGTATGTATGTATGTATGTATGTATGTATGTATGTATGTATGTATGTGGTTTATTTTTGTAGTGATTGTTTTTTAGGAGATGATGGTTTAGTATGTGATTTAGGAATGTAACTGTTAATGGATCAATTTTCTCCTGTTTAGCTCTTAGTTTATCTATTTTTGCAGAGAACGTTACAAAACCTGGATCATCCGTATTAATACCACTCTTACTATAACGACTTCTAAAGATCATCTTACAATAATTGAATGCAGACAAACCTTGATGAGCTGGTAACATTTCAGATAAAAAATTAGAATTATTGGCAGCGTATTTAGCTAATTCATCACCATTCATATTTTTATTGTTTTATAAGTTTCAGGTCTACATTTATAAATTAATATTTGAACAGATAAAAGTTTGCTCTTGTTTTTTATATGTTGTTCTTTCTTGTTGTTTCTGGTCTCCCACGTTTTGCTTTTTTTATATTGATTATACACGTAGTTTATTGCATTGATCTATTCTATATGCAATCTACTTTTGTGTTGATTTCCATCTGTTTTAGTTTTAAATTTATAACACATGTCAACCCAATCTTGTCGATTGGAAATCTATTTTCCATGTCTTGATCCCAACATTTGTTTTCTCATTTCATGTTGTGTACGAACAAGGGCTGGACATTCATCTGGATCAGTCTTATCGATTACTTTTGAAGCATTTTCAGTAACTATATTATGTAATTCGTTGCCTATTTATTCATCGTTTTTTCTCTCTTCAGTAATATGTTTTACTGGTTGAGGTATTAGACCAGTAAGATCTTAAAAAGTCTTGATGTCTCTTCATATTTGCTTGATTGCTTCTTGTCGCTCTCGTGCTAATCTATCTGTGTAAGATTCGGCTACCATTATTGATAAAATAATTGTTTAATTACTCAAAAACAAAACACATATACACAATTTGAAGAACAAAAAAGAAAAAGGATAAAGTAATAGAAATAAACTAACCCAATCAAAGAAACTCGGTCAGTTAGAGGCTTTGGTTTGGTATTATTCATTTTGTATTTGTCTTTCTTGTAGAAGCTCTCTTTTTCAAAAATGACGTTTCATCGAAATGTCTGTTCGCACTATCTTTTGCAAAGAAACAATCTAGAACAGAAGACAACCATATCAACCAGATATTAGGTTAACATATTAAGATATATGAATATGCATGAAGGACGTTCAGTACTGTGTTTTCAAAAGCTTCAATTGACAAATTGCCTGAACGACACGTAATTGAAGAACAGGGTTAGTCGAACGATACTGTAACGTTAGTACTCTGCTGTGCTAAACTATAAATTTCAGCCAACTCGACGAATGACCACGTCAGTCAAGTACAGAGAGAGTATTTCCGTAACTTTGAAAATATTCTGAGCTCCACATGGTATGATATGTATTTACTTATCTGTGCATTCTAATGGCAAGGAATATATTAATTCGAAGTTGCCATTTTCTTTTCCAAATATGGTAGTTATGGTTGTCCTTATCCAAGCTATGGTTGTCCTTATCCAAGCCCATTTTGTATCTCAGAGTAGGTACATATTTGAACAAATACACAATGTAAGGCAGACTCAGTGCAATAAAGATATGCATGTCTGAAAGTTCTTATCCTCTTAGAAACCTTCATATTTAAATATACACCATATTTCGTTTTAAAGCATTAATTCTTCAAGTGTATTTTTGTGTAAAATCTTGTCAGCACAATTGTATTTGCGTCTTTAACTGTACCGGTACTAGTTTCAAGATTTTCTTTCTAAAGTTCTCGGAAATTACAATTTTCTTTTTATTTAGAATGTTGTGAAATTGTAAAATATTGAGTGTCAGTTATTGATCCGCTGTCGCCAACAAAGTATGAATAGAATTCAAAATCTTGTAATAATAATCATAATTTACTTTTCATTATTTATTTCGTTATGGCATGTAATTTAATCTATAGAGTCTGTGAATCGCAATTAATGCAAAGCGATGTAAGTATTATTTAAACATCATAATGATTTCCAACGACATATTTGGTCTCTTTTTGCTTCTTTTAGCAATATGGTAAGCGTCAGATTTAGATGTACCATACATCTAAATATAATAAATCTTCCATGTACACGTAGGTGATTTGTAAATAGTAAGGCACGTCAATACATGTATGCATGCATGTTAAAGGCGCGTCAGCATATGCATGCATGTGTGTATGTATGTGTGCGTGCGTGCGTAATGTATGTATATACATTGTAGACATATGTAGGTGTAGCTTTGTCCGACTTCTACATTTGTCCTCTCGTTCTGTGTTCCTAATTTCGTCGGAGGAGTCGGACAAACTGCTCAAACATGAAAATAAACCTTCAACACTTACCTTTCAAAGCAATCTTATTACTGTGCGAAATGTATGATTAAATTAATTCGGTTAGAAAAATGGGAAAGTAGTCAGAAAAATATCACACAACTCTGGTCAAATTGTGTTTACAGATACAAATGGAAAACGACTACAGGAATTACATAAAAGTTAAAATTAATCCTGTCGGTTTCAAACTGGTTCTTTATACTACAAATGAAACATTATTATGGGGTATTACTCGATTTTATTATCTATTTCATATAAAGGATTTGCTTACACAGGCTCTCGATATTTTTCTTCTTCTGTTCGCAGCGTTATTCACTAGGTTAAAAAAATCGATTTCAACTTCATAAAGAGGCGCTCTACAGCTAGTATCATGTGGTGTGTGTAATGTGAAGATGTTTACAGTAACAACATGCGCATTGGAAAATATCTTGGTTTATGTCTACGTTAGTTTTAGGTACTATGACTGACATTTCTTCGGATATCGTACTTTTGGAAATTGTACATGATCTAGGCACACATCTAACTAAAATGACTGCTACCTTTTGCTAATATACTGTCTTAATTACTTAACGTACACAAATCTTTATCAGTTATTAAAATAAAGAAAATTAATTTTGCTGAAATATACAATACAAGCTTCTTGTTGTTACAGTTTACCTATGAAGATCAGGAAGTGAAAGTGACCGAGCAGAATTCAGCTGGGAGCTCGACTTGAAAGTGAGAATGTCCTACGGATGGCTGGATCTATACAATATTGGTTCTACCTGGGAATAAGCGGATGGTCTGTCTCGACCATAACATATCGACTGTCATAATAACTTGTGCTGCAACATGACATTCAACACCAAACAAAGCGTCCAAGGCACATTTAAACAATAAAGCCCTGAGGGCCCTGGATTGCTTACCTGATTTGAAACTGAACAAACAGCAGAAAAATACAAATGTGATCTCTATTACACTAAATACGCAATTTCTGATTCAATATTTCCTGGAGACAGTGTTTCCCTCAACTTAAAACATTACTAAAAGAAAGTGAGAATTCAATAATGTAAACACTCTGCAAACGTTTCATAAAAATCACACAATAAATGATGAATTTGTTGTGATAGGAATTGCATATGTATGTATGTATGTATGTATGTATGTATGTATGTATGTATGTATGTATGTATGTATGTATGTATGTATGTATGTATGTATGTATGTATGTATGTCTTTAAGCTGATTAAGATTTCCTTCAATTTGACATATTGACCTATGTTTGATCAAACATTGGCTTATTTTTACAGAAAACAATATATAAAAAATATATAAATATCTTAAAGTTTGTACAAAAATGGATCTATCATTTCTGCGACATTTGTTAGAAACAAACAGAAATAGCATATCCAGGACATGTTTTAGATGACATCTTTTTGCCGTATTATCAGTGATTTGTGTCAGGTCCGAGTGATATACAAGACAGTACACAATGACATATTCGGAAATGAGGAGGCAGATAGGTCGGCTAAGAATGGTCTGGACCTCGCATCAACATACGTTTATCATGTAGCGAGGAAAATTATCTTAAAATAATAGACAAGCTCCCATTTATTGATAAAATTCATATGCTTTTTATATATTCATCCCAGTCTATAAATGTATGTAAAGCAACGTTTTGAGTATTTGTGTATTTGTCATTTTACCTAAGACTATTTTGACTATGATGACATGTAATAAATATATTTTTTATTCAACATATTGCCGAGTCTTTCATTTACAACTATCATGTTATAATTGCAACTTATTTTGATAAAAAAAACATGAACAAAATAGTTGAGAATTAAAAACAGGTCATTCAATGTTAATCTCTGGAGGTTTTCGTGTCAAAACGTCATTATAGAAATTAATGTCTTAGAGGTTTTTGCTGCGGGTGATTCTGGCCAGAACTGGAAAGAACCGCTTTTGATGGTATTTGTAGCAACATGTCATACATTTCTCAACAACTCCCAGTCCTGACTATAATGTGGAAGGATCTTGAAGCGGAATGATGTGTGTGATTGTGATCAACAGTGTTTATATAGACAACATGAAAACAGACTTTTCACTTTTAAATGTGCATGAGCCATGCGTTTTGTTAATGAACAATAGGCTCACGTCCTGAAAACGTTATGCCCTGGAGATCAGGATTTGGATAAATATCAAAGCATCGGTACGATTTTCTTTCTTTTGTATGGTAAATGTCTTCAAAAGTGTTTGTATTTATATATTGTTTTTAAAATTCCATTTGCTGTATTCTTTCTTATTATTATTCTTATAATATAAACAATATTTTCAATTAAACGTACACATATGGTATTGACTACATATAGACATCTCGAAAATATGATATTATCTTTGAAAAAGAATAGTAATACAACTCTTAGATGCTAAATTGATATATTCATAAAAGTTAAAAGTGTAACTAAAATATCACAAATTATTCAAATGTGCATTATTTACAAACATACATAATTACAAAAATAAATAAATATATATAAAGCAAAACAAATTCCTTCCATTACTCAAAAAAGTAGGAAAAGATTGTCCATGTCTGAGGAAGATGTGGAACGGGTATGGAAATAATACAATATTAAATACAAAATCTTCAAGCATAATATGAAAATTAAAATGACATTGATTTTCCTTCTTGCGGAGTAAACATAGAAGTGTAAATTGGTTTTTTTAAAATTAAAATTAAAAAGGGCTTTTTCGTTAAAAAAAATTATAATTTCTCTAGAGCATGTAATCATATATGCATTTCAAACTTGAAATTACAGCAAAAGATAACGTTTAGAGGAGAGTTGTAAAATAACTAAAGGCCAAGAATATTTATAATGGAGTGCTCTCGCATCAATATTCGTTCCCAATGCTTCACGTGCGTATCAGGTTTCGTTTTTTTTCTTTCCATTAATATATATCTGATAGTACATACCGGTAAATCTTTCTGTGCGACGTTTAATTTAAACATGTACTTTATTTAAATTTTTGCTCTCTCTCTCTCTCTCTCTCTCTCTCTCTCTCTCTCTCTCTCTCTCTCTCTCTCTCTCTCTCTCTCTCTCTCACTCTCTCTCTCTCTCTGATGACTTTTATAAAATTGAGGCAATATTCTAGAACTCCTAAATACCACTTACAATTATCTTCTTATGTGTTTTCTACGTGCATCTCATTTGCGTACAACTATTTTCGCTACGATGTCTTGCAAAGAAATGTTTTTGCTGATAAAAGTCCATCCTTGTAAATTTCAAATTATTTCTTTAAAACAACTTATACAAAAACATCGAGATAATAGACAATAGACATGGCTTTTTTTGTTTGCAATGTTTCTTTTCAAGAGCCCGTGTTAGAAACTACAATCGTTCAAAGGCTTTGCTGCAGATGATCCTTGATTGATCCGCTTTTAAGTGCATTGATAGCAACATGAATTAAATCTAACAATAATTTAAAGCCTTTATTACATTCTGGACGCAATAGTTGAGAGGTTAGATTTTTGTAAGATCTGTGTGTGTGTGTGTGTGTGTGTGTGTGTGTGTGTGTGTGTATGTGTGTGTGCGTGTGTGTGTGTGTGTTGGATTTTTAACGTAGCTTTAACAAGGTTTCTTAAATATCACTACGATGTTTGCAGTGTTACCTTTTATAGTCGGCAAGCAGCAGAGAGAGCGAACATAGCCCTTTTTTTTTTAGAAACGTCAGTTTCCAAAACGAAAGTCTGTTACAGAAACGGAACAATAAGGCAAATAACACCAAACCCAAGCTTCTAACAAAACAAGAGTTTCTGTCTCTCTCTAATGATGTTTTTGAGGCACATATTTTTAAGTTACTGTATCGTTGTCTTAGTGTTTTTTAGAAACGTAGGCGCTCGTGTTTTCCCTCCGTGACGCTTAGTTGTGGACGTGCCCTCTCTGCTGCTGTGAATTAGATCATTATTATATATCAAACATATGGCACCAGTTAGGGAATCTTACACAACTAGATTAGCTCAAGACATTTTTGAAGCAATTAAGGAATTTGTACCAGTCCGTGATTCTGTCAGACGAAAAGTGCAAGAACGCCTAGAGTCTCGGGTGGATTTTACAGAGTTTCTCAACAATATATTCAGACCTGTTAGTGAAACAACTAAGTATCTTCTTCTTCAACCTGAAAAACAATAGGTGAAAAAAAACTGAAAAGCATCAATAATTTTACACGACATTCCTGGTCGAATGCTAATCTAAATTACAATTTAGGTTTTAATCACATCAATTAATGTTAAAAGGTATTCATAAAGGATTTTAATGTGCACTGTCACATATTTTGGATTTTGTAGAAATGTAAGAAAGCTTTTTTTCGGAGCCAAGTATACAGATGTACTTGTAATGAAAGGCACTCATGGCAATGCTATCTGGCGAGAAGCTCGCGGTGCTGATGTACGTAAAGTTATATTATTTAAACTTTTTGTATGGATGCTGCAGTAAACGCTCAAGAACATAGTCACATGTTATTTGATAAACTCGGTATTTTCGATGTCTCTTTAAGAATGAAAGGACACCAAGAACCATCTGAATATATTTTACTTAATTTTTATCAAAGTGGGATTGTTTATATTGATCAGTACAGACTAGCCACACTAAAAGCTTCAAACTCCATTCTTGTCATCATTATTAGCAACACAGACAATAATTGACACGCCAATATGCTGCCGTTAAGCAATTACGATATATGTTTGATTAAACAATACTAACATCGTTGATGGTTTCTGAAGCAATTATATCATACCGACTTCAGATTGAAGTTTGCTTACCACAACCAGATAAGTTTAACCTTGACAAAGTCAGAATAAGGTTTATTTATCTCAGGGGAAAAAGGATTACTGAAATGTTAATAATATATCTAAGGCTACAAAAAGAAAGCTAGTAAAGAGTCATGAAAGATCTTGGCAGATAAATAGTCTTAGATTTACTCAATGTTGATCATGAAACCATAACGACATTGTACAAGATTAATTATAGACAATGCTGAACTCGATTTTATAATTGCTGATACCGAACACATGAAAATTAGTATAGGTAGAGAAACAGCTCTTTTGTCACACGGAAATAACTTAGGTACAATTGTAAGTTATACTGTCGATGGCGAGTGAATGTAATGTATTCATTTACGATTATCAATGCTCGCGTATGTTATTAAACATTTATTCTCGATGATAAATACATTTCTTAACATGCGGTCAAATTTGCTAACGATTTATTTTATATAAAAAGAAAATATTCAAACTTACTGACTCAATTTAGAGGTACTAGTTGGGGACAACGTTCCCTCTAAGCTGCGCGCGCGCGGCGCAGCTGAATTATCAATCCAACGTTACACTTTGCTCAATCCAACGTTAAATTTTGCTCGTCTATGTAATACCGAATCCGCTGATATTCTCGATAAAGATGTTAGTCGTAAAAATAATCAGATTTGTTTATCATTAGCGCCATCTGTATATGATTCAGTAAACCGAAATACGACTGCTTATCTAAAAGCATCTGGTGGTTGAGGTGAAACAACTCGAGTTATTGAATTATTAGCTAGGGTTCAGATTGTGTTTTCTTAATACCCACGAATAGACTTTTTGCGAGAGAAGTGAAAGAAAGAGGCGTAGAATCATGCATTTATACCAGCTTTCTTCGTTGTAAGGGAGATAAATGTACTCCTGGATGAATGGGATAGAAATATATACCTAAACAAATAATTTGGGATCAAATAAGCACCGCTTCATAAGATCTTTTAAAAATGTTTCTTTATTGATTATTGTTAAAGAAGACCGATAATGTGTTGTGATAAAGGTCAGCCAGCACCGGTGTTTGGATTGTCTCCGTTAAGATTACTTAAAGAGTTTATATACTTTTACGATGAGATAACCGATGATCACAGCAAGCTTGAATCATAATTAAATGAGTTTAAGAATTTAATTAGATTTCAACCAAATAAACTTCAGTGTTAAATAATGCGTAAAAGAATGTTAGAAACTTTCATGAACATTTTTTGGGTATAATGGAAACCAAATGATTTGAAAGTGGTAGATATAAGATATTTCATGATACACTTCAACATAAGTTATTTATATAACATAAAGAAACAGTTTTAAATCTACCGTTACCATTGTATTATCGACCGGTTGATACACGATGACAGAATATTGACTTTGATATACCAGGACCCGTGACAGAGTCAAGAAAATAGAATATGGTATTAAATGAAAATGTACAAATCTCCATGGACGCTAATATACGCAATGACGATCAGCTCATCATAAGTATTAACTTTTTCTTATACATGACTTTGGATCGCGGATGATCGTATCGAGGGGTCATACTTAATTCATCTCGCAGTGTCGCAAGTCAGGAAAATATCTTAGCTGCAAAAATTGCCATGAACTTAAAAGAAACTGTTCATGATGTTTGTTTTTACAATCATATATTAAGAAAACAATACAAAACAAGGTGGCAAAAAAAAATAACCGCGACTTTGATGATGACGCTGAATTTATCATGACACTAAACAACGTAATAATCATTGTGCGATCTGTAACACAGTAATGTTGTGGAACAATATTCTTAATAATGCCAGACAATTTACCGTAGATAGAAATGATATAAGTCTTCGTCATCCAAGATAAAATGTAATGATGAAATAGCTTGAATACAATCAACGTAGAGGCGCTCGTTAAGTGAATACGGTGATAATTGTGTTTTTTCAGGAATTACTTGCAATTGTTCATGTTTAAAATCCATGTTGAGAAACGGTTGAATCTGATCTGTATATTGCATGTCTGCCCGTGGATGTAACCACGGTAGACATTGTATACGTTGTAATAATCCAGATAGGATCAGTTGCTCTTTTTAAACTTTGACGTTCACCAGGTTCATATAAATATCTTACAGTTGCATAACCTAATACGGGTTGTTATGAAAACTCATGTCATTGTATTGGTATGCTTTTTTGTGACTGCAATAATGGGTTTCATAGAAACGAGTGACCTCATTGTTTAACGCAATAATCACACTTGGTAGTCTTGTAACCTATTCGCCAGATCTTATATCGTTCTGACCTATTTATTTTGTATGCTGATATCCAAATAACCACTCAGCAAAAGTTCTATTAAATCGCTGATTGTCTAATCACTGTAAATTGCGGTAATCCTCATCATATTTTGACGTCATGTGTTTGACGAGAAATGATGCTGCCCCAAGAAATTAGTTGCCAGGATCAACTTGTAGTAGTTGTGGCCATCGTAGACAAGTTCGTTGTAAACATTCTCATTGATAAATTTGTTTAAACGCAGAAACAACATTAGTTGCTATCTTTGTTAAAAATGGTTGTATCTTAGTACACGTCTTTTAAGTTTGACAGTATCATGTGGTAAAACTAATATATCCGAATATATATGAACTTCAATAATAACGCTGACATCAAAATATGCGTATCGTGCTAACCAATTTACAGCGACAGAACGTGTAACATTTTCTGCATCAGCGAGTTTACTAATCGCTTCTCTTCACCTCCAATATCCACTTTGGCTATAATAAATACCTTGGCTATGATAACTCGATTCTATCTTAATAATAATCGGTTGATTCATTACCAGCCCCTAATGCGTGCTTAACTTTCATGGCCGATTTTACTAGGAAACTAGAAAGTTCTTCTCTGAGACAATTATTTGTTTATAGAATTTAGCGCATGAATCAACTTCACATGTGCAATATGTCGTTGTTGTAAATCTTTAATTATTATAAGCGTCATCAGGAATATGACATGCTTTATCAATTTAATTTATTGGATACTCTCCGGGCTCTGGCTGATATTGGTCATCAAGTCGGATGTGCAAGTCTGGTACCAGGACCACACTAATTATATCCAGGTTGATATTATCTTTTGGATGCTTAGCTCATCGAGCTCCAGGTAAGTTTCCTAACGAAGTAGCTATATCAGCGTCCTTTCCTAATACTGTTTGGTTTTTCTGTGCCATACTTAACACATATACCTGTCACCGCACGATATATATATATATATATATATATATATATATATATATATATATATATATATATATATATATATATATATATGTGTGTGTGTGTGTGTGTGTGTGTGTGAATTAGGGAAAACTAAAGATTTAAACTTGCTTTTAGTGGAACAAAGATCCCACATTCAATACATATCATCAATATAAATGTACAATTCTATTTTATATTGCAAATAAACGTTTAAAATTCTTATAGATGTTATATTTATTAAGATGTAATAACTATTTTTTTCATTCCCAGAAGGACCATAATTATGGCAAGCAACGTAAAGATTTTGTGTTGGCTCTCTGGCCTATTACTAATAGAATATGCCCTTTCAGAAGGTACATTTGAAAGAGGAACATATGTTGGGGAACGCAATTTTGGGCACAGTCTTGCTCGCTCTGCTTTTAGGACAACATTCAGAGTAAGCATCAATCAGTGCGCCACTGAGTGTGTGCTCAGAAAACAGAGATGTAAGTCTTTCAACTACAGAAGAATATACCTTTCATGTCAACTGTGCGAAGAGGATTCTGGACCGGGAGGGATAAATCTCCAGCCCGAACATGACTCAATTCACAGCAATATATACACCTGGAAAAAGGTGAATACATATTGGCCATTATGTTAAAACATGGTTTTATCAACATGGTATTGATTTTATGGACGATTCATTTAAATGAATGACTGTATCATCAGCTCGTTAATATATGTTTAATCGTAGGTTATCATGCTAATATATATCATGACTGCAGCACAGTCTGTGTTTCATCCAATACGTAGTAATTAAAGCTCTAAAAGTGTATGTTAAGTATTTTGTGACGTCACTGCTACCTATTCACACACTATCGAATCATTGTTGATGTCTTATGATTAAGTTGCAATATTGCTTGGGTTATATTTCAGTAAAACATCGACTGAGTGTTTTCGAGATAATTTTTTTTCCATATAAGACACTTAGATAACTGTAAATTAAAAGTTGCATAATACAATACTGAATATATTTGCTTTTACAACGATCATGGTTATATCGATTAGGCTGACTAGACGAACTGATATATTTCTCCTCCCGTCCACCGCTATATCGCGCGCATTATTAATTCATTGACATCATGTTCACGCGGTTATTCTGTAACATAAAACCTTTTAACGTGATGAATTTATTAAAAGAAAATTTCAACGGAATAACAACCTATTCTAACTAAAGATAGTAACTAGATCTTTTGAGCCATGAAAGTGTATTAGAAAAATAATTTGATGTGACATTGTTAATAAACTGATGAATACATAGATATTTCACAATAGCTGAAATAATTTCATTCTCATTAATAACTATATATATATATATATATATATATATATATATATATATAAACGTATTCTTAATTGGATATAAACTACATTTTTCTCATGCAATAAGTAGTCAATCGTCAAAGTGTCAAAAAATACTAAAATCCCACTTCCACTACAAATCGAATCAAGAAATAAAATTGGCTACTAACGAACGTTTTAAGTTTCAGATATAAAATCAAATTAGTATTTCTTATGTAATAAACAGAAAGGGCAAAATATGATGTAACACATGTACAAATTATTTTCTTACATCAAGCCTCATTCTATCACAAATAACACAATTTAAATATAAGGTTAATATATTTCCATAGTATTGCTGTATCATCACACATTGCATATTTTGTAGATTCTAACAAAATTTGTTTAATTATTCCATGATTTGAATTTTCATTCGTACTTAAAATATATAACCAAAAAAAGAAATGTTAGTTATTACTCCTATGTGGTACTGCAATTTTCATTTTGTTCATAAAATAGTAAACAACATTTTCGTTAAGTCATTTTATTTGATTTGTTACGTTATTTACATTTTAAATCGGAATTCAACTCAAATAGGAATAAATTAAATTAAACTTTTAATATTGCGAACAGTAAGAGGATTGCATGTGTTGTTTTATGTGGGAGTTTTGTTGGTGTAAATCCAATTTCTCTCATGGTTTTTCCAGAATCGTTTGTGTTAATTTACGGCATTATTGTTCATTGACTCAATTCAGCTGGAGCAAATGGGATCTTACCTAATGCAAACTTTCACTATTTATTCAAATATAGTTTCATGTTCTTTCAATATATTTTGATGAATGCGGTTTAAATATTAACCACTAAGTACTCGGATGCAAGAAAATCTAATTAAGTTACCAATTTGTGTGTAACTACAATTTTGTTTTATTGTTCGTTTAATGCCATATGTTGTTATTGGCATTGCAATCATTTGTTGTTTAAATTAATAAAACGTGAGGCATAACAAGGTAAATATCCATTTTGTAATTGATATGAACACACTTAATCAAATAGCATTTTTTATTTCTACAGATTCCTGTCGGTCATTGCAATGAAATAAATTGTTCATGGACCCAAAGATGCCATCCATCTAACCCCGATACTAAACGTGCATGCGTTCAAACAGGTAACAGATTTTGTCCTCATGGTAATTAGATAAGTATCCGTATCGCTATATATATATATATATATATATATATATATATATATATATATATATATATATATATATATATATATATATATAACATTTTATATAATATTATATGACGTTTACATCCTTTTCAAAATATAGACTGTCCATTTCCGGAAATAAGACCAGGTGTAATAATTCATCCGTCCAATGAAACATCTGTGGGCACTCATGTATGGCAGCGATGTGAGTTCGGAGACATGGAAAGAGGCAATCGCCTAACAACATGTCTTGAAAGCACAGCTGAATGGTCCGCAACAGATTTCAAATGTGGTAACTCTCTCTCTCTCTCTCTTTCTCTCTCTCTCTCTCTCTCTCTCTCTCTCTCTCTCTCTCTCTCTCTACATATATATATATATATATATATATATATATATATATATATATATATATATATATATATATATATATATATATATATAAATAAATCGTAACTGAACACAGTTTCATAGAAAATGCTTCAAACCTGTACTTACATTGCTTGCCTTCAATGCTATCTCGCTTCTCCTGGGGCCTAAATAGTTAAAAGTCAACCTCATACACTGGGGTCGCTGGATCAAAACCCGGTCGATTCATATCAAAGACTTACAAAATGGTACGATCAGCTGCATCATGCACGAGATTGAAAGGTTAGTGTTGTGTTTGGACTGGCTGACATGGCGTCAGGATATTGTGACGGTGTGTATCTGCGGCAATTTAGCCCCTATACTAAACATCACTATAAACTGACAAACGACCTACATCGTCGCGATAAGAACAAAAGAGTCAAAGGCAAGTTAAAATCGAAACACACAGATACACACAGATTCGATCTTATCGTTATACCACACTTGATCACTTATAAAACTAAACGGGTCGCTTTCCAAATGATGTTCTGGTCAGGCAAATCATTGACCTTGTTCATAACATAAAATATATCAAGAGGTCGTGTTCTAACGATTCCGATATACATCGGAGAATCATTATTACAACTTCGTTGATTTGATGTGATTTTCTTTTTTCCATGTATATTGTATATAACATAGGTTGAATTCCTGTAGAAACAGACATGTAAAGTTTTGTAAACACGATTTTTGTATTTTACTTGCCTGTCTTGTCTATGTTCTGTATTTGCCTTTGATAAAGACTCATTAAGAGTCGAAAGCGCTCAGGCTAGAGTTATACTAGTTCTGCACTGTTGTTTGTCAGTTTTTTGCATTAATCTTTATCAATCCCTGACACACGTGATCCCTTGCTGGATTCAGTGCATTTGAAAGGACTGTTATATGCCATATGATTTGTATTCCTTATATATATATATATATATATATATATATATATATATATATATATATATATATATATATATATATATATATATATATATATACATATATCTATATATATATATATATATATATATATATATATATATATATATATATATATATATACATATGAAGCTTTTTAAAATAATACTTTTGTTTAACCTTTAGGTGTTTACTTAAATTGTATGAAATTCTTCAAAAAAATAACCTCAAACAGCTATTTAAGTTATATCTTCATGTTTGTACAGTTTGTAAAACTCCTCCGGTGATACCAGTTGCAATAAATGCGACAGCAGAAGTGGAGGTAGGACAGACGTACACATACAACTGCCAGGATGGTCTATTCGGGAAAAGAAATCAGAACGCAACAATCACGTGTCTACGGGATGGTCAATGGACAGCGACACATTTTACTTGTGGTAACTTTATAATGCTTTGTATCACGTAAACACAGTGTTATTCAGTTTTAAAATGATGATACCGATCATAGTTTAAAACTCTTTTTGATGTTAGAATCAAGGAACGTCATCAAATGGCATAACGCAAATGTTCAACGTCTGAGGTATCCGAGTTTATTTACGATTCTATCTTTCTCGTATTTTGATCAAACACATATATTTATTATTCGTGGTGTGCAATATGTATTTTTCAATGTGAGTCAATATAAACTCAGATATTTGAAACTCGTCACATTGTTTTAATCTCCTATTCAACAAAGGTTCCAAATTGTTTAACTTGTTTCACACGTGGAAACCACTCAAGTAAGAAGTTCTATACATTCCTATTCTCTGTCAATACATATGTTATAGAATTGTTAAATATTGAATGTCACACTATTTGTAGCATATTGTGCAACAAAAAAAAAGAGACAAACGATGTTGAAAAGAAAGATTTGATTACACTAAGTTCTATACATTCCTACAATAAACTTGACTTTGCACGAGGTCAAAACCAGCATACAATGGCACAATATCAATAGGATATAATGAAAAAAATACTTAAAAACTAATAACAAACACAAAATGAAAATTAAATATACGTAACATTGACTCCTTCAAGGCGTTATTATTCGTAAAAATGTCTATAAAAACAGGCTGACTCCTCTTGTATCTTAATAATATCATGCATGTCTCTTGACGGTTAATTAACTCCTCATAAACATTTACTGTGTTCCATCTCTTAATAACTATAATTGTTTCTTTCAATTTGGTGTTCTTTTTCTTTTGTAAGAAACTGGATTGCGTAATGACTATGTTTAATGGATTGACGAAACGTTTATTAAAACTCGCATCAATGCAGCAACAAATTATAATCGGCCAACAATCAAAAATGTATAGCGTATTCAGCAAAAGCAAAATATAGCACAATCGAGCGAGCTAAGGTATCTAGATTAGGTACATGTGCGAGAGGTCACAAATGTGAAAAGGCGTGCGTCTGAATATTGTTACAAGTCTAGCATCACTAACTCGTACAATAACCCTCCCCAGCTAGTTTTATCTCAATCAACGCTTTGGGTTTAAGAGTATAATAAGTCATTCAGTTTTGAGCATCCTAGAGTAGTGTATAAAAACGGTGACCTAGAGCGTCAGACAGATTTATAATGGAAACAGACCCGTAATTATTCACGCTTATAATCTTCTAAATAGAAAACAGAGACTACGACAAAATTGTATCATACTTTAAATACAAAATCATATGTTTTCCATAAATCTTGATCTTGTAAATGTACAACACTTTGTCGGACTAAAGAGCATCACTGGATGCATGTTGTAATAGAACTAGTCTGCCTCCGTAAATAGGCTCTTAAGATGTACAAGATAGCGTATCTAGCAATTATTATATTACATAACCAAAAGGACGCGAATTTAATACATTTACACCAATATATTGTGTTCCTATCAAGCATCATTTCAGTAGACCCTTTCAGGGTTATTAGTTTGTGAACCATTACATAAAGATATGGTAAGCTTTTATAATTAAAACTTATACAGAGAAATGTATATTCATGTATTGTCATGTCACAAAAGCTACTTCGTACCCTTTTTTAGTTTTCGTCATATATGAGATTCGTGGCTTGTTATTTGTAATATTACAAACCTTTCAACAATTTGCGTAATCAAAGGTGTATTACATTGATGACAAATACGTACAATATGGTCAGCGAAAATTCTAAGTGCATTAAAAAGCCATTTCGTTTTTTTGAGATATTCTGTAAATTCTCTTTTCATGTTAAGTCAGATGACATGATTCCCTTTTATAATTTTCTTTCCTTTTTGTCCTTATTGTCGAAAACAAGCAAAACAGCTCACAATCCTAAGATAAACGTAGCTACCATATTTGTTAATTTATATAATCGTATGGATACATGGTTATGTATGGTCAATACAAAGGCTAAGATTCAACATGATTTAACAATATTATAAGTGCCACAGTGATCCGTCGAGGCTAATAAAATTTTAGATGATTCCAGTTCACAATTGTTTTTAATCACCTACCCAAATCTTTCCTCGGATACAGTCTTTCTTCAGATAATAATAATAATAATAATAATAATAATAATAATAATAATAATTATTATTATTATTATTATTATTATTATTATTATTTTCATTATTATCATTATTACTATTATCACGTCATCAAATGGCATAACGCAAATGTTCAACGTCGGAGGTATCCGAATTCAACTTACGATTCTATCTTTCTCGTATTGTTATCAAACAAATATATTTATTATTCGTGGTGTGAAATATGTATTCTTCAATGTGAGTCAATATTAACTCAGATATTTGAAAAAACTCTTCACATTGTTTTAATCTCCTATTCAACAAAGGTTCCAAATTGTTTAACTTGTTTCACACGTGGAAACCACTCATGTAAGTTCTATACATTCCTATTCTCTGTCAATACATATGTTATATAATTGTTAAGTATAGAATGTCACACTATTTGTAGCATATATTGTGCAACAGAAAAAAAGGGCAAATGATGTTGAAAAGAAAGATTTGATTACACTAAACTATAAAAGAATATGTTATTGCATTTGCCTGTTTAATTTATACGAAAACAATACTTATAACATCGTCAACAATAACAAATCATGCATGCACCTATGTATGTATGGATTCATGTATGCATGAATGGATAGATGGATTGATGGGTTTATTACATTCCAATACTTTTTAAAGGAACTACGCTCATTCAATAAATTATAATTAAAACTTGATATATTCTTCTGACTTTAATATTTTTAACGCGAATACTTGATTGTGTGCTTCTATAAAATTCATACATTTATTGTGTATGGTTCCATACGGAAGGTGTATTTGCATATTTGAACAGGATGTAAAACTCCTCTGGTGATACCTGGGACAATAAATGAGACGGTAGAAGTGGAGGTCGGACAAAATTACACCTACAGATGTCTAGACGGTCTTTTCGGGAACGCAAATCAGAATCCGACAGTAACGTGTCTGTGGAATGGTAGCTGGACATCGACAAATTTTACTTGTGGTAATTAACAATTGCTTTTCATAGTATGACCATAGTGTTGTGACCACAGAGCGTCATAGCATTGTATAAGCCAATATATACTATCAAATGTGTTTTAAACAGCAGGGAAAGTTCCAAACTTCTAGAATCAGGATGATATAAACATGTTTGCTACATAATACAATTTAGTTGTTTAATTCATGTCTACAATAAACTTGACTTTGCACGATATCAACCAGCATACAGTGGCACAATATCAATAGGATATAATGAAAAAAATACTTAAAAACTAATAACAAACACAAAATGAAAATTAAATATACGTAACATTGACTCCTTCAAGGCATTATTATTCTTAAAAATGTCTATAAAAACAGGCTGACTCCTCTTGTATCTTAATAATATCATGCATGTCTCTTGACGGTTAATTCACTCCTCGTAAACATTTACTGTGTTCCATCTCTTAATAACCATAATTGTTTCTTTCAATTTGGTGTTCTTTTTCTTTTGTAAGAAACTGGATTACGTAATGACTATTTTTAATGGATTGACGAAACGTTTATTGAAACTCGCATCAATGCAGCAACAAATTACCATCGGTAACCAATCAAAAAGGTATAGCGTGTTCAGCAAAAGCAAAATATAGCACAATCGAGCGAGCTAAGGTATCTAGATTAGGTACATGTGGGAGAGGTCACAAATGTGAAAAGGTGTGCGTCTGAATATCGTTCCAAGTCTAGCATCCCTAACGCGTACAATAAACCCTCCCCAGCTAATTTTACCTCAATCAACGCTTTGGTTTAAGAGTATAATAAGTCATTCTGTTTTGAGCATCCTAGAGTAGTGTACAAAAACGGTGACCAAGAGCGTCAGACAGATTTATAATGGAAACAGACCCGCAATTATTCACGCTTATACTCTTCTAAATACAAAACAGAGTATACGACAAAATGGTATCATACTTTAAATACAAAATCATATGTTTTCCATAAATCTTGTAAATGTACAACACTTTCCTATCAAGCATCATGTCAGTAAACCCTTTCAGGGTTATTAATTTGTGAACCCTTACATAAAGATATGGTAAGATTATATAATTAAAACTTATACATAGAAATATATATTCAAGTCACAAAAGCTACTTCGTACCCTTTTTCAGTTTTCGTCATACATGAGATTCGTGGCTTGTTATTTGTAATTTTACAAATCTTTCAATAAAATTATTATTATTATTATTATTATTATTATTATTATTATTATTTAAAATTACAAAAATTATTAATATTAATGAAGGAAACTAGAATAACACATTTTATAGATATAATACGTCTTATTGTTTCATTGCCTTGACTCGTTGATTCCTTTGCAAAATGGCAATACGCAAAATAATGGAAACAATTATTACTAATAGACTTAAACGCCACCTTGAAGTAACAACTTGATTTCTGAAAATCAGTGTGGGTTTAGAAATAAAAGATCCACTACGGATCAATTAATAAGATTAGAAACCGCTATCAAACTAGCATTCAACTCTGTAAGAAAAGCGGATAGAAACTTAATTGCGGTATTTATTGATCTGGAAATTGCATTCGACCTTGTATGGATCAAAGGCTTTATAGCCAAATTAAATCATTACGGCATTACGGGTCGTATGTTCAACTTTATAGAAAATTTCCTTACCGACCGCAAAATTATAACTAGAGTAGGGGCAACTTTCTCTGTGGAACACACCCTTGAAAATGAAACTCCACAAAGGAGTGTACTCAGCCCCACCCACTTTAGTCTGATGATAAACGACCTTGACACAAATTTGGCAGCTTAAATAACATAGGAAAATGGGCTGATAAATGGGGCTTCAAACTATGGCACCAAGAAACAGTAGCAGTACTTTTCACCCAACGTAAGAAATTCAAACAATATCACAAATTAACAATACAAAATAAATAAATAACATTCGTAAAAGTAGCTAAATTTCTGGGTATGTACTTTGATGAACACCTAACATAGGCGCATCATATGGATGAACTAGTTAAAAGATGCAACCAGGACTTAAATCTATTACGAAGCCTCAAAGGCACTCAGTGGGGTGCCAAAAAGGAAACCATTTTAACACTGTATAGGGCATTAATAAGATCTAAACTTGACTATGGGTGCCAAATATACACCAAGGCACCCAAACGTCATTTAAACAAACTAAAAAACATACAGAGAAAAGCCCTACTCATTGGTATCGGCTCACATGAAAAAATGCACGCTACATACCTGGCTATCAACAAATGCAATTCCTCCTTGAGAAAAACTCTCAAAAACACCACCTCTATGGGAACATTAGTTCATGAATTAAAAACTAAACTTCCAATAGACATATTCCAAGTAGAAAGCAACATAACGTACGACAAGGAACCTTGGAGCAAAGTACGAACTAAAGTAAATATCTCCCTATCAGATAAAGTAAACAAGGAAAACCAATAAAACTATTTAAAAACATTAGCATTAGAAATTAAAAATAACCAGTATCAAAAGTTTACAAAAATGTACACGGATGGCTCAAAAATAACAAATCCTTTCAAAACAGCTGCTGCAATGGTCATACCAGAATATAATATTCAAATGGGCAGACGTTTACCCTACCACTGCTCCATTTATACAGATGCATTTTTAGCCATCCTAGAAGCATTAAAGTGGATTGAGGAAAATAAACCGAATAAGACTGTGATTATTAGAGACTCGCTAAGCGTCCTAACTTCAATCCAATATAGCACCACAAAATCTACAGAAAATTTCTTTAAACAAATTAACCTAATACTGAAAACCCTAAATTCAAACAAAACTAGTAGTAGAATTTATGTGGATTCTATCCCCCATTGACATCAAGGTTATAAGTTAGCAGACCAACTTGCTAAAAACAAACTGAACTATATAGTTTAATTAACACAATGATTAATCAAAAATGGCAAACTGGTTGGGACATAAATAAAAAAGTAAGAATATTACAAAACATCATCAAGGAAGTTAGAAGAGTAATAAATCAACCTAGGTGCACAGGTTATGAAAAATCTAAAATAAATAGAGTAATAATAGGAAAAACCAAACTGGCAAACAGCTTTGTAAAATACATATTTGAACAGCGTGTAACACTCCTCCGGTGATACTATGGACAATAAATGCGACAACAGAAGTGATGGTCGGACAGAACTACACATACTGATGTCTAAAAGGTATGCTGGGAAAACTAAACCAGAACCCGACAGTAACGTGGCTGTTGAATGGTACCTGGATATCAAACAAAATTTCTGGTGATAATTTAAAATTGTTTTTCATCATATAACCATGGTGTTGCCCACATCAATCAGCGTCATAACATAGTATAACGCAAACGAATCATGACATGTCATCAGACAGCCGAATTCACTGAACATGTTTTTACTCCTCTTTGCGTTGTTTTATTGCAATGAAAACTCTCAGTGTCTAGGCAATATATATATATATATATATATATATATATATATATATATATATATATATATATATATACATATATATAGTACCTATAATCCCATGGCAACAAGAGTAAAGTGAATTGTCCAAGTACACAACACGGTAGCTGACTCCAGCTGGTTTAGCATTTGGATTCAAACTCGAATTATTTCACTCTGGAATCCGGCATGCTAACTACTGATCGGTTTAAACTTCCAATTATTGCTGCCTCATATTAAACAATAAACCTACATCCCAAGAATCAAGTACTGCTAGATCTGCTTGGCCACTTTCACTTCCTGAAATTCATAGGTAAACTGTAACAACAAGAAGCTTGTATTGTATATTTCAGTAAAATTAATTTTCTTTATTTTAATAACTGATAAAGATTGTGTACTTTAAGTATTTAAGACAGTATATTAGCGAAAGGTAGCAGTTATTTTAGTTAGACGTGTGCCTAGATTATGTACAATTTGCATAAGTACGATATCGTAAGATATGTCAGACATAGTACTTGAAACTAACATAGACATAAACCAAGATATTTTCCAATGCGCATGTTGTGACTGTAAACATCTTCACATTACACACACCACGTGATACTAGCTGAAGAGCGCCTCCTAATGAACTTGAAAACGATTATTTTAACCTGTGAACAGAAGAAAAAATATCGAGACCCTGTGTAAGCAAATCCTATATATGAAATATATAACAAATCGAATAATACCCCATAATAATGTTTCATTTGTAGTGTAAAGAACCAGTTATAAACCGATAGGAATAATTTCGACGTTTATGTAATTCCTGTAGTCGTTTTCCACTTGTATCTGTAAGCACAACTTTTACCGGAGTTGTGGGATATGTTTCTGACTACTTTCCCATTTTTCATACATGTCGCACAGTAATAAGATTGATTTGAAAGGTAAGTGTTGAAGGTTTATTTTCATGTTTGAGCAGTTTGTCCGACTCCTCCGACGAAATTAGGAACACAGAACGAGAGGACAAATGTAGAGGTCGGACAAAGCTACACCTACATATGCCTGCAAGGTCTATTCAAGAAAGGAGATGAAAACACTACAGTCACGTGTCTATCTGATGGGAACTGGACCTCGACAAAGTTTGTTTGTGGTAACTGATCAATGCATTTCATCGCACGACGGCAATGATATTCTAATTATAAAGCCATGTTATACATAGCATTGTTCGACACCCCAAGGCTTCATAGTTGACGTCATAAAGCCACACATGATAAGGTCACGATATTCGTAGCATCCGAATACACTTAAAACTCATAACATTACATTGTTTCGGCGAATAAAAGCAAAATATGATAATATGTGACCTAACATTTTGCTTTTTTGTATACATTTCTGTTTTAAATTTATTTGCAATACACTTTATTTTCAAATTAAGGACTTCGTGCATCTGCCATATATTATTTTCTATTTTTTCAAATAAGTTTCAAATATGAACTATCAACAACAATTTAGATTAGGAATGTATATAATAAGCGACTGACAGTATCTGAAAATACAACTTAAATATAACTCACACAATGTTTCTGTATGTAGAAATTTTGGACTTTTATTAGCTAAAATACAAAGTTATTGCTCGGTATGTCAAATGTAAGTAATTCGACTATCCTCTAGTCATACATGTATGTTTATCCAAAATATGAATAACGGAAGTAAAATGAGATCTTTCATTGTAATATATATATATATATATATATATATATATATATATATATATATATATATATATATATATATATATATATATATATATATATATATATATATATATATTCCCATGCAG
This sequence comes from Unio pictorum, assembly GCA_030141615.1. Classification (NCBI taxonomy): domain Eukaryota; kingdom Metazoa; phylum Mollusca; class Bivalvia; order Unionida; family Unionidae; genus Unio; species Unio pictorum. The sequence goes on from JARLTB010000610.1 coordinate 1,258,338, forward strand.
TAAAACAGAACTGGATGCAGGACAAAATCTATCCAAACAACACACATAAATCTGATGTAATCAGCAATGAGACGGGCATTGATTTGTTTGAGTGCATGCAACGTTGTGATAGCAACCAGATCGATAATTGTTCTTCCTTCTTTTATGATAACCACAGCAACCGCTGTGTGTTGTCCTCTTCATTCCGACGAGGAATACCTCAGGGGTTGGAATTTTCTGCAGGATGGGTCTATTACACAGGCAAGTATTAGATCTGTGTTACACATATGTGTATATATTGAAGATGTAAATGGCAACATCTTGTTATTTTAATTGATGCAAATGCGAGAAACAAACGTAACATAAAAGGACATGCGTCTTCCATATTAATAAATGTTATTTAATGACGATATTAACTATAAATAAAAAAACTGTAAGTTTTAAATTTAATTACAACTCTTGAAATGTACTTAGTACTTACTGTACAATATATATATATATATATATATATATATATATATATATATATATATATATATATATATATATATATTGTGTGTTTCATATGTGTGTTTGGAAAACGAGAGCTTTAAAGAAGAAGCATATCAAATAAATAATTTTGCAAAAATGAATAATTCCTTTGTGCAAGAACAGATAAAAAACCAAATGCCTGGAAAGCGTTAGTAAAATGGTCACACATATATCTCCATATTGTAACTAAGAAATTCATGTATTATGAATGGACAATGCATTTGCAAATGGCTTAGGTTTATTATGTCGTTTCATCAGACGCTTCCAAAGCGTTAGCAATAACGCAGTACCATCATTGTTTCCTTAATAATTTAAACCCAACACGCCCTGTTGAGTTTTAGTACGAATCCGACCCATCTACCTTCGACTGGGTGGTAATGGGTGGGGGATGTAAACTTAAAGCTTAATCTGTTCTTATACCAAGTGCTGAATTCAATTTTCAAATTTAGTAGCATCTGAACAAGCCAGAATAGACGTACGAAACAGAAATAAATTGTGCTTATTGTTCGAATGCGTTCATTCTCACAAATTGACGACTTATTAAGAACGCGGTACTGTGCAATATTCCAGTTATACGTTTAGGTAAATTGGTTCGGAAACAAATAGGACTGAGTCCCCCTTGATATGTATTTTTTAAGAGCTTCGATTGGTATTACAGGGGTCTGTTTGCATATTACAGCGCCATCGGACTCGTGTGATATGGGATATAGTAATGTCAGCTTGGGAGGTTCTAACTTCTGTATCAAGTTCCATAGAATACGTCAAACCTTCAACGAAGGAATGAAAACATGCGAATCGGAAAAGGCCAAACTGCTCAGCGTTACATCCAAGGCTCAGATAAGGGATGCAAACACGTTTCTAGGGACTGCATATGGTACGTGACAATACAGCTAAGTATAATACATTGGCTATCCATTCGATCAAACACAAAATTTGTTCTCTTTGCTACGTTTCACTTACGGACTCCAGTCCAACATACCTATCTGGCCTCACCCATGTGTATACACCAGAAAGATAATTACGCTCCTCTTCTCTTAACATATATACTCTTTATTCCCACTATGAAAACGAGGTCATATGGACGACGCTCTTTTGCCTACCAGGGCGCAGCATCGTGGAACGAATGGCCCATTGAAAAAATACCAAATAACACAGTTAACCGTTTCAAGAGTGCTCTTAAAACGCACGTTTTTCGAATGCAGGAACAAACTTAAAGACCTAATAATGTTTAATATCTTAAATATTTTCAGCATGATTTCATTTTTTCTAATTTCATGGTGTTTGTTTTATTTTTGTTTATCATATCATTTTATATGTTGTAAAGATTTTAGAGTTTCTGAAGATTAGGTGTGTCACGGGGTGATAATGCGTAAATACTATAATAAATATACTTTAATCCACCCCTAGGATTATCTATATATCTATTATATATCTATTATGGATATCTAAGAGATGACCGCCCTCGATATAATTACCTCGGTTCGAGTAAAGATAAGTGGTTCAAACTGTAGATTGAAATAGATATAGTGATCCGAGCAGACATATTGAACAAACAAATACTAGCCCCCGTAAAGATAAACAAATAATTGAATCAATTACATAAATAATTGTGAAAATTCCATTCATTAGGAATATACTATGCTTTGAAAAATAAAGCTTTCACCGAATTACAAGAAAACTCAAATAGATTTAAATAATCTAGCCGATATGTTACTGATAGCTTTAGTTCATAACAGGATCGAGTGAAACATTGAAGTCAACGCGATGTACGATTTCATAACCTGCTAGGCTTATGTTTTTCACTTCCTATAATGCTGTTTAGAACTTTGGATCTCAGGATACAAACTGAACGCGTTATAATTTTAACTGGATGCAAATTTTCATCACAGGATTATGCGTCTCACTGTACTTCCCTTTATTTTCTTTTTCTCAGCATACGTCTCAGGGTACGTCACATCAATGTGCCCAAAAAGCTATGTTCTCCCTTTAAAAACAATATAAATAAACAACCTAAGTTACTCGTTATTCATGATACAGGAACTTTCTTTATCCTGGCTCGGAATCAGATATTTATATTAGTAGTAAACAGATGATAAGGCTATTAATCGACTCCACATGTCTTCAAATGACCGTAGTTAGTTAATTGGCTAATTCGTCACACATTAACATCATTCAATAATGCAACTCACACGAGACTTAGCGGTTTTGAGCAAGCCGCAAGTACTCAGTTACGTCATTTCACACTCGCTCTACATCATACGTGAAATCTAAATTCGGTAAATTTATACAAATTCTCGTAAATCATATTAACTAATATAAATCATTATATTCCAAGAACTTAGTGTTTATGCAAACACGACAACAAATTAAACAATTCGTCAAACGTATCTAAGAATTAATGCACGAATTTCTATGTATACCTCAACATTGATATAATTCAAAAGCACATTAGTATACAAATGTATTAGATTATATTCATGCAAGGATCTATAGACTCAGCAAACATTATATAAATAGCATCAACAAATTACATGGAATTGTGATACTATACCTTTGTGTATTCGTCTCCCTGAAGCAGCTTAGTGGATAAATGTCTACTTTACATTACAGCCAATGGGAAAGCAAGCAGCATAACTATCTGGGTTAGTAAGACGCTTGGTATTGAACTTTCTTCCAAAGCTGTTGATTGCATATGTTATGAGAATATGCAAGATGATGTATATAGTTTTTATTTCAAGATCCATATGTGATGAAACATCTACACCTTTTGGAACAATGGTGAAGTGTAGATATGTTATGAAAATAAATGTTCACAAGCTTCAGAAGTCCTTTAACATTTTAATGTATAGCCATATTAAACAGTGGTTTATGGGGATGTTGGATAAAACTTAACGATATATATGTCAGAATTATTTCTGTCAAACTTAGTGAATATATATATATATATGTGTGTGTGTGTGTGTGTGTGTGTGTGTGTGTGTGTGTGTGTGTGTGTGTGTGTGTGTGTGTTTGTGTGTGCAGAATATTTGTGAATCCAGCCATAAAACTCTTGTTCTTCAAATGCGTAGAGGAGTAATATTGATTAGTCGATATTAATTAAACCAATATTCTAATATATATACATAGATACATGCATGGTGTTGTTCTTCCGTCGATTAGACGAGGACGTCTCTAGTCATGTGAGGGTTGGAAGGGCGGGTTCTGTTTTTTTACATGCGCATGTTGCTGATGAGGCCAACTCTTGCAAGGAATGTTTGTTTTCATAATGGAAAGGGAATGAGTGAGACATGTGCAAGAGTGTTGTTGTCACGTGCTTTTCTGGTTTGTAGTTTTCAGCTATGCAGCTGCTGTTCTGCTCGATTCGCACAACTTTGAGACTATGTACATGGAGGAAAGCCAAGTGACTCAATAGCTTCATGTTTGTTCCCACGAATCAGGGTTTATGTTAAACGTTTTCAATGCAGCTTTCATATTGTCTTTGAAACGTTTTTTCTGACCTCTTTGGATCGATGTATTTGCAGTAGTTTGCAACAGAAGAGTCTCTTTGGAGGCATGTGATCCGGCATGTGTACAACAAAGCGTAGCTGGCACTGCCTGAGGATGTTGCGGCTGCTGGGAAGACATGCATGGGTGAGTACCCCAGTGTCTGTAACCTTGTCCTGCCACTTGCTATTGAGGATTTTCATAAGACTTATGTTGTGAAAGTGGTTCAGCGTCCTGACGTTGCGTTGGTACATCGTCCGCGTTTCGCATGGGGAACACAACTGCCCTGTAGATCTTTAGTTTCGTCTGTATAATGCCTCGTCTACTCCAGACTTTGGTATACAATCTGACGAACGTTGCGTTTTATCTGGCAATGCAAAGGTTCACTTCGTCGTCAATAGTGACTCTCCCTGACAGTGTGCTGCCAAAGTAGGTGAAGCGGTTAGCTACGTTGAGTTATTCAGCCGTTGACGGTGATGTTGGGCTCAACATAAGGATTTCTAAGGGTCGGCTGATGCAGGACCTCAGTAATCTTGGTACTGATGGTGAGACCAAAGCTTGTACAGGAGCTGGAGAACTTGTCAATGCGTCGCTTCAGAGACAGCATGGAGGGCACATTCATCACAAAAAAGACATCCCTGATGGCAACCTCTCTGTCTCTGCAAGCATTAACCAGAAGGCGGAGAACAATAGACTGAACAGCGTTGGTGCAAGAACACAAATCTCCTTGTATATATTGGTTACTGGGAATGGCTCAGATGTCTCTGTATTGCCTTGGACTCGCACATGAATGCCATGGCGGAACTGCTCCACCATGAATATACATTTTCTTGGCATCCGTATTTGGCAATTACCTTCCATAGGCCTTCTCTGCTGACAGTATCAAATGCATTTGTCAAGTCGACGGATATGGAGAAAAGTTCGGTATTTAGCTCTTGACATTTAGCGTGTAGTTGCCTCGCAGCTAACACAATGTCGAATGTCTCACATTCTTTGCGGAATCCACACTGGCTTTGTGACAGCCATACCAGGATAAGGTGCATAGTGAGGAGTTGCAGTAAGATTCTGGCAAGTATTTGCCCTGCATTTGAGTGTAAAGATATACCCTGGTGGTTGTCGCATTCCTGGCATGCCTTTTGATCTTATACATCTAGATTATGGAAGCGTCTTTGTGCTTCACGCCTTGTAGACTTTAACAGGGATGGAGTCTGGACCAGGTGCTTTGCCACTGGAGAGCAGACGTATCGCTTTCTGTGTCGCCATCAAGGATGGACGGTCACCTAGTGCTTCGTTGATGAGTAATTGGGGGAGACGACTGATGGCTTCATTACTGATGAATAAAGGGCGATTCATCACGCTGTCAAAGGTTTTAGTCCATCGTTGAAAAATCTTCTCTTTTCTCTGTAACTAGTGTGTTCCCTTCTGCATACATACATGCACACACACACACACACACACACACACACACACACATACACACACATACATACATACGTACGTACGTACGTACGTATGTACATACATACATACATACATACATACATACATACATACATACATACATACATACATACATACATACATACATACATACATACATACATACATACATACATACATACATACATACATACGTTCTAAGTCATCACGTTTCTTTTTCTTTCGGCTGATGGTGATCTGAGCCCAAACTCAACGCATGATTTAGCAAGGTGACCATCAGGTGATGCTGCTCAGCTCTGTGCGCGTGTATTGGGCAACATTGTCTGCGATGATCATGTACCAGATGGCTGCTTCACGCGCTTTACTTTCCGACTTTAGTCGTGGCCAGGTTGAACAGTTTGCCGTTGGATCGCATGTGCAGATAGATCCTTTTTGTTGACGTCAAAAAGGCGTGCTTCAGCAGGACACCGGAGAAAATGCCAAATATCGTGGGGATTATGACACAACCTTGTTGAACTCCGCTGTAGAGGTTGAAGGGGCGAATGTTGAGCCATCGCACTACACTGTGACTTTGATGTCATCGTGGAAGGACTATATCATGCTTAAAGCTTTTGAGTGCATCCAACCTTCGCCAGGAGTGTGAAGAGCCCGCCTCTGTTGGCCATATCGAACGCCTTGGTAAGGTCTATTAAGGTCTTGAAGAAAGTTGTTTTTGTTGTTCTCTGCATGTTTTGCAGTTACTAGACTGAGAGATTGTGGACCCGCACTGCGACTCTGGATACACTCATTCTGCATGTGTCTGCTGTCTGTTTAGGATGACGCGTGCGAAGACTTTACGAACGATACTAAGAAGGGGTTTTGCCCCTGTACTTGTTGCAGTCACTTCTGTCTCGCTTGATCTTATACAGAGTTACTGAGGTACTTCACCTTCATTCACGCACTGGCAGAGGAGGTCGTGCTGGTGCGTTAGAAGCATGCAACGGCCGCATTATATGACTTTTGGTTTCTCGTCCAGTTCGGCTATGAGAGGAAGTTTATTTTCTTCAATGGCGTTCAAGGTATCGTTACTCACCTTGTTTTCTCTGGACTACAGTTTAGAGTAGTACTCCACCCAACGCTCCATCTGCTTGCCTTGTAGTGGATGTTATCGCCCGCAGCATACGTAATGGGTGCTATCCCTTTCATCGTGGGACTCTAGACGACTCTATAGACATACAGGTCTAAAAGAGGCAAAGTGCAAAGGGTAGCACGGCTGTGCGCACATGAATACCTCCATCAGCTCCGTCCGAGCATGCAGACCTCAGCAGATAGCGGAAACATAAGAGGCATGTACCTTGGCATAAAGAAAGCAATTGGTCATACATACATACATACATACATACATACATACATACATACATACATACATACATACATACATACATACATACATACATACATGCATGCATACATACATACATACACGTGATTTACGGCATATATGCAATTAATATTATTAATATTATTTTTTTAATATTTATGTTGTTATTATTATTATTAGTAGTAGTAGTAGTATTATTGCATTCACAGAGTACGTATATATTGGTGTCTCGGACGAAATTAATAATGGACACTGGGTGAGCTGGAATGGAGCGGAAGTTTCCATCTTTTGGGATTCAACAGCTTTGCAAAGAAACAATTCAGTTAATAACTGTGGTATTATTCATGTCAATGCTATAGTAATTGGCGTCATCGACCATCCTTGAAACCACAACCATTCTTTTATATGCTGTAAAAACGAGTTTTGATCTACACACAATGCTAATGGGTATATTTGTACCCAAAACACTGTCTTATTTTTTCGATATGGATAAATGTATTTCATTTTTAAATTCTGCTCTCCAATTTGGATATAGTCAAATATGGTTATTTTAGTTCAAGTGTCAGTTGTGACCCTTTTCGTGGCTATGCGATGTAAACATTTGTTATTTTTAGTTTTCGAATTCCAATTGAAATCGTAATGAATACATTGTTTTTTTGTTTTGCTGTGACCTACCTACTTGGTGTGGCTTCAACTCAGTTAAGTCTGTCTTCCGTTTTTTCTGTTTATTTAAGGCAGGTTTGAGCACGTTCGTGTTTGATTCGTTTCCTTGCCAATTGTGTAACTTGTTTCAGCAGCCATATAAAAACGTTTGCCTTAAGTGAATCGTCGTAGTTGAAAATTCCCAGTAATATGTTTAGAAAGTCGTCTTTATCAAACTTTAGTTGAGATGGTCTTTCTATCCATGATCTGACCACCTTTGCAGAACGTGTAAAATATTTTGTTTATCACTTGTTGTGTACACCTGCCCAATTAAGTTTGGTTTACTTTTGTAGAAATATTAGTTATGGTCAGTTCTAAAAGTGAATCCCGGCTAATATCTCATTAGTTCCGTACCAACGACAAGTAAACACTGTTAGTCTTTATTTTGAACAGGCCAAGAATGCATCTTATCAGCAAAATATTTGGTTATAAAAAAGAACAGGTTTCCAATAACCTATTGAAGCAACGACTGATAATTTTGTATAACATTTGTTGGTGCACTTCTCTGTGACTGAATCTTTGTCTGACAGAAGAACGATTGTACTCACTCTTGCTCAAATAAACATTTTATGAGACTGGTAAAAACCCTATATTTCATACATTTAAAGTTTGCGAAAAAGTTGATAAAATTATTGCTACAGAGATACACGTAAGAACAGCATGAATCAGCCAGATCAAGCTGGAACCTACTCAACCTTTTTATTCTGAAGAATACTGTTGTCGCATATACTGTAGTTGCGGAATTTTATATGGTCGTTTGACACTGCAATGCGTTTCAATAACATTTATTTTCTTTCCCGTTTCCTATTATTTAAACTGTTATGTCAGTATCTTTCGAAATTAGATGTCATTACTTTCAAATATTTGCAGTACAACTAAACAGACTTGTATTAGCAATAAGGCAAACAAATATAATATCTTAGCAGTTTGAAAAGCGTTGCAGCAACGAATTAATATTTTCCAAACATCCTCCTGTCATACCACATATTGCATTGGATATTTGCATATATTAGACTTCAGAAATATCATGCACAAGCTTTTATGGAATCTAATACAAAAATATTTGAAAACTAAATGCTCAAACACCTCCAATTCCAAAAGAGTAATCACATATTCTTGTTCTCATATTTCTTAACAAAAATGAGAGTTGAAGTCAAAATGTTTGTAAACATTGATATAGCTTTCAAACAGCGATCATCCACTGAACACGTTCGTCTTTAAGATAAGGCGTAAACGTTGTGTCTATACTTAAAAATTCAGTGATAAGTTTACATGACGTTGAAACAAATTTTGACTTTTTCATAAACAGTCGCTGAAAAAGGCAATTTACAGAGTGTGAATTGTGTCCTGCCAATAGCTTGGACATTGATAGAAATGATAAAAAGCCATACTGTCCGTTAGACTAATGGAGACCTAATGAAAGAAAGAAGCAATATTCCGTAGTATGCGGAAGACTGGTCCTCGATCACTACTCTTGTTAACATGCAAATGCGTAATAATTTATACTAATTTTAACTATTTTGTAATAATGTCAAGAATCAACTGCTATGTTGTTTGCACTTATCTCGCAAGAAAAGGTCAAAACAGTCCACGAGAAAGGTAACTCATAATGCAAACAAAAGCCATCCCACGCCGATGTTTTTTACCTTAACAAACAACAAAATACAGATAAAATAAATCTGAGAAAAATATTTCGATGACAATTATTTCGATGAGTCTAAAACTCTAAATTGTAATTGTAACCACCGCTAAATAAAGTGTCGATATTGCTGTGAGTTGGATTTTTCACGTACTTTCAACAAATTTTCAGTCACATCGCTACGATGTCTGCAATGTGGCAGTTTATAGTGATGTCCAGCATTGGGGTATCATGCCGCAGACATGTAGCATGATGTCCCACCCAGTCACATTATCCTGACACTAGGCCGTCCAGTCCTAATACTAACCTCATAATGCAGAACGCCAAGCGAGGCAGTTGTTGGTGCGATATTTATAAGTCTTTGGTATTAGTCGGCTGTGGATCAAACCCTCGACCTCCCGCATCCAAAGCGAAAGCTCCAACTACTATGCTGCCGGAGCGCTCTTAATTAAATTGCGCTTGATATCTGGTGATTCACTTTGATGTATACCAATTGTTATCAGTCTGAGAGACAACTGTGTGAGCTAAGAACCCTAGAAAATAGTTAATGACTCTCACACTTGCCATCCTTCATCGGTTTATTTTGATGACTTACTAATATTGTACTAATTAAAGTCATTATTGTGATTCGAGACAAGTAAAGGTCTTTGTACAAACATGATAGAATATTATTTTGCAAAAGTTAAAACACCGGATGATTTTATATTTCCCAGTCAAGGGTAAACAATTTGTTTGTTTGGTTGATTAGTATTTTTAACGTTGCGTTAACATTTTTGCAGTGAGGCAGTTTATTGTGATGTCTAGTGCTGGGGTATCATGCCATAGACATATAGCATGATGTCCCACCCAGTCACATTATCCTGACACCAGGCTGACCAGTCATAACACTAACCTCTTTATTCTTAGTGTATATCAAGGCAGCTGTTAGTACCATTTTTGTAAGTCTTTTGAATGACTCGGCCAGGGATCGAACCCACGACCTCCCGCTTTCGCGGCGGACGCTCTAACCACTAGGCCACCGGAGCGGTATCCAGGGTAAACAATAGTTACTAATCCAAAATGAATGTAACCTAAGCATGCAAAGAAAACAGACGATATATACATTTGAATATTTCAGATCTCGCCTTTCTGCGTGTACGAGATCAATGACTGAACCCGTCGATGGTAAAACATTGTAAAATGTAAAAAGTTATAAGAGAATATCAATTTGTCTTGAATAGTTCATTTTTACCAACATAAGAGTGTTTGTGCGCTAACAGTTAGTTAATAACACAATGTGTGTGTGTGTGTGTGTGTGGTTGTTTTGACTTATAGCTTATCACTTTCTTACTGAATGTATACAATTTGATTTTCAATTTCAATACTACAAAATGTATGTATTCTCTAATATATGATGTTCACTATCAGTTTCACATATTCTTGATGTATTATATAAAATGTGATGCTCACTGTTTGTACGAGATCACCTTATATATTGTATAATATGTGATGTTTACTATCATTAACGCACAAACATTATTTAGTATTTCATATTTGATGTTCCCTATTAGCAGCACATAAGTTTGTCTTGTATAATATTTGAATATAGTAAACTCGGTATTTTATAATAAATGTATTGACTTGAATTAAGTTGTGTTGAATATAGTCAATCAAACTGAAGTGAGTTGAATTTTTCCTTAATGTGATATTGTACTAACAGCTACCGTACCACTTATATGCTACTTGGAAAGAAACGTCAAGTGAATTATAACATGAACATTTTATTGTTTTTATCAAAATACTCGTTGGGGCCCCGAGTGGCCGAGTGGTCTAAAGCGCTTTTCGTTACGGATCACTGCCATCTCACCTCTGTCTGTGTGGGTTCGAGTCTCAGATTCGGCCAATATGGTTATGTGAGAAAGCTTGCCAGTAGCTTCGTGGGTCGGTGGTTCTTTCCGGGTTCGTCCTCCACCATTAATACTGACCGCATGTATAGCCTATCATGCGATGAAAAATGGCGTTAAACCATAAAAAGAAACATATATAATGGCAAAGAAACAACAGCAACATCATCAGCCAGCTCTTAATGTATCATTACAACTTGTGATGGTAGAATAATATAAATAAAAAGAGAATATTAGAAATAAAAATACTTGCTTAAGAAAAAAATCAATAGTTAATAAAGTTGTGTATGAAATTCCAAATATGATCTACTTACAAAATAAAACAAAATGAAAAAGTAAAGTTTGACAAATTCTACCAACATATGTTACATGATTTGCTCAATCTTATTTATCTTCATGTTAAATTAAAATATTGCCTGAATAGCGTGATAATGTAACGTATTCTTCAGTACCAAAAATACGATAAATCATCAGGATTCAAGTACAGGTGATAAAAAGATTCGGTTCAGTTGATTTTGCTCTAGTTTTGGATTTATTTGAAAACGAATGTAACGGAGGATCTTATTCGTTTCTGTTTTCAATAGTCGTCTTTAGCTAGCTATGTGTTTTTCTTAGTATAGACAGATTTAATACTAATTTTATGAAACGAGTTGAATAAAGTCCAGCTTTTGCCAGCCTTTGCGCAGGCAATCCGTTGCCGACATTTTTTTATCATGCACGTGTTGGTGAGACTAGTGCGAATAACAATATTATGTATTGAAGTGATACGTTCTGGCAGAATAATGTTGTTGAAGGAGAAAATCGTAGGTAAAACGGTTACGTATCTTAATTAATAATATCGTATCGCTACATGAAGGTTGGGGTTTCTGAGATTAAAAAACAATTGCTGGGTCATATTAAAACTTTATCCGGCAAAATTAAATGGAAATGTCCACATGTAGTTGACACATAGTTCGCCAAGCTTTATGCAGCCAAGTACACTAACACCTCAGTAACATTAAAATTATCCATGTCAGAGTTGACACAAATGAAAAGACAATGGAATATCTCTGTTCCTTCAAACTATTCCAGAGTAGTTGTTGGCATGCAGAAGTGCGATTGCAGTGATCCGTAACGGAGAGCGCTTTAGACCACTTGGGCCCTTATTCAATTTTTTACCTGTCCGAGATGTTGGAGATCTGATATGACTGAACAATTAATTGACATTCTGATTGAATTTGATTGAACCTGTAATGGTTGGCTATAGTGAACAACATGCATGGTCTTTTTACCACACAATCTGAAATTCCTGGGTATGCTGAGCAAAATGTAAAGCCTGTTTACCACACAACCAAGTCGGCCTGGATATCCTGAACAAAATGTAAGGTTTATTTACCACACAATATGGAAGGCCTGGGTATCCTGAACATATGTAAGACCTGTTTACCATATAATTTGGAAGGCCTGGATATGCTGAATAAAATGAAAGGCCACTTTACAGAAGAATCTGCAAGAGACTGTGCTGTTTGGCTATACAGAACAAAGTATTTTTGATGTGGACTCCTCAAAGAAACCGTACGAGTGTATACCATGAGAAAATCTTGGATATTTGTATGTAATGCAGTTATATGTTGAGTAATTTCATTTACATTTTAAGGACATAAAACGTGCTAACTTGATGTATTATTCTTCTATATTTAAACAAAGTTTTTAAAAAAATGTAATATTATGTTTCATATGTCATCTTGTTATGCTTATTTGGAAGACTTTATCTTTTTATGTATGTGCGATTCATTTTTACATTTTTGGAAAAGAATATGTTGTTGGCAGACACTGTTGTGCTTAATTGTGTAAAATGCTACACACACACACACGCACGTACGCACGCACGCATGCACATACATACATACATATATACATACATACATACATACATACATACATACATACATACATACATACATACATACATACATACATTCATACATACATACATACATACATACATACATACATACATACATACATACATACATACATACATACATACATACATACATACATACATACATCACCACCCTATTTGTAAAAGCATGTGTTGTTTAACTATACTGAACAATGTCTAAGGCTTACCACACTATAGACACAATAAAATACTTAATAATCGGGACCATGTTCTACACTTCATTATTTTGCTCTTCCATTGACTCTACCTGAAACCCCTTAATGCCAGTATATTTTCTCTCAAAACTGTCCAATTCTATATTTCAGAACAAAGACCATACCATTAAATCTACCTGAAGCCCTTTAATGCCAGTATCTTTTCTCTCAAAACTGTCCAATTCTGTATTTCAGAACAAAGACCATACCATTAACTCTACCTGAACCCCCTTAATGCCAGTATATTTTCTCTCAAAACTGTCCAATTCTATATTTCAGAACAAAGACCATACCATTAACTCTACCTGAACCCCCTTAATGCCAGTATATTTTCTCTCAAAACTGTCCAATTCTGTATTTCCGAAACAAAGACCATGCCATTAACTAACTTGGCCTTAAAAATCACCTCTGTAGTTCTGAATTTTTAAAATGAAAACAAATGAAAAATGAAATTAAGGAAAATAAGTAAAATGAAAAACTTTATTCAAAAGAAATAAAATTTCCTTTGTTCTAATTTTATTAAACCGTCATCTATTCAAATAAAGTTGCAAAAGTTTGGCATTCACGTTGTCTTTTGTATATATATATATATATATATATATATATATATATATATATATATATATATATATATTGTCTATCTAATTACCATGATACAAAGTCACCTGCAACAGGTATGTTTTCAAAATCTTTATTGTATCATCAATTGTACTGTTTATAATGTAATTTTAAAAATAGAATTTACCTTCCTCTTACAAAGTTCAATATTTTGGCAAAAAAGAGAAATGTGTACTGTCACAGGGAGTTCTGACTCTTATAAGGTTTGCTGTCATATTTAGCTTGTTTTTTAAACACAAATGCCACATGTATTATGAATGACCTGATATAAGAAAACTGGTTAAATCTATTATAAAAATCAATATCACAATACTAATTAAACCTTGGAGTACATGTCCCAACAAGTTTTTCAGGATGCTCTAACACGGAAATACTTCACAATGTACTAAATGAATTTCTAAATCAATTTAAAAAAAGATGACAGAAGAAATTAAAAAAATTAGATTTAATACGTATATATGTTTTGATCACTCTAAATTTGAGATTTCCAGTACAATATCTTGCACATTTAAAATAATTTACAACTTGTTCAAGCTTACCTTATATGTAGTAAAAAAAAGTAAACAAAAGTAAGAACTAAAATTATTCTAGCATGTACAGACAGACATAGACATGGAAGCCAAAGTTATTGCTAAGCCCACTTTTGTAATTTCAGAATAGGAGAAAAAAAGGATTTACTGAGAGCATTATCTTATAAGACTCTTAAAAACAATTGTTAAAGAACAAATAATACACATGTAGCACTAATATCCTGAAATTTGTTTTCTATCCCAGGTAAATTTCTTAACATTCTGACTGCATTTACAATACACCAAACAAGATAACAGTCCATAAAATATACTGCAACCTCAAACTATTTTCAAAAGTAAAATTTCATTACTCAAGTTGATCTGAACTATTTGAAACTAAATATATTTATTTTCAGATTATAGGACAGAAATCACTGTGAAATGGTATACACTATTTTAAACTATGTAATATTTATCTGCTATTATTACCATGCCATTACATTTTATCATGCTTGTGCAGAGTTCAATGCAAATGTTTTCCTCCTCCAATTATTAAATGGATTCTAGAAATCCAGAATCCCTCGAAAGGACAAACTCTACTAGGTGAATAAAATTTCCAAGAATTCATTTCTTCCTTGCAACAGTGTGGTGTTGAAACGATCCCTGATGTTATTCAGCAATAACAAGATTTATAAATTAGATGTTGTGATACACATATTTTATGTTTGATTGGTGCCATAGTACAAAGTAGACAATATTATAAGTATTTTGGTGAACAAACCTTGTCAAAATGTCCATCTATTCTGGGGTATAATGACAAGATTTTATTAACATGGTTTTCATAGCGGCCATATTGGATGTATGACTGGCATAATTATCATTCTTCACTCATGTATCACAATCAGCATATCTGGAGAAGAGAAAAGAGAACCCATGTAGCTGACCAGTCTTTCGAGACGGATTAACAGCTAGGAATTGGTGCGGTTGGAGTGAAATGACTTTTCATTCAGGAGGAGCAGCAATAACAGGATTTTTTTTAAAATGGCAGTAGTGACAGCTACATATGACATCAGAATAATTTTCATTTAAGACCTACTGGACAACACATAACAAGTCATCCTATAAAAATTCAACATCAATATGACCTCCTGTAACAGTTCAAGTATGACCAATAGAGCTAAAGAGAAAACGTTTTAAAACAAATGGCAATGCCTTTGTCATTTGCTTGATGACCATATCTGATGACAATATCTGAATATGTTCAAGATAGGAACATTTCTTTCAGATTTGTTCTAAAGTTATTCAAGGATTATTTTATGCTCATAGCAGGTGCTATAATTTTGTTCACATATCAATATTGTTTTCCTCGAAAGCTTAGAGTTACAAGGAAGACAAATAGCTCATCCATACCAGACTGAAAGCCCTCTATGCCATGATACTTTCTATCATTTATTTAGGAATATTGATCGGCAGGTTTTAAAAAGACATAGATCAGCATCCACTGAACGATTTTGAAAAGCCAGGACTCAGGAATAGTCTATTTACAATCATGTTTAAATTGGTTAGATGGTTTTTAAAGGTTGTAAACAGCAATGTTTAAAATGCAGACGTGCTGATGATGCACAAGAGATGAAGAACATTACGATCAGGTCAAATAAGATGTAAACTGATTACTCACATTTAAAGATAAAAGTAAATTGTGTTACGATTAGTTTCAGGCCAAATAAAAGAGACTCGGCTAAGACAAGCACACCAAATAAAAGATAGATATGACAAGATGTATTTAAGGAAGCTAAATATCAGGTATTCTCAACTGCTGCAGGAAGCTAAATATTAGATATTATCAACTGCTGGAGGAAGCTAAATATTAGGAATTCTCAACTTCTGGAGGAAGCTAAATATCAGGTATTCTCAACTGTTGGAAGAAGCCAAATATCAGGTATTCAAGATCCATAATGAAACTGCAATATATTACACAAACTCCCAAGAAAATCCAAATGCCGTGCTTTTATTTGTGTTTCCTATGCACCCGTATCAAGAAATATTTTGTCAGGAGTTTTTATGTTGTTATTGCTACAACCAACTACGACACATTCTGATACTATTTTCAATACAGCTTCTTTAAATGTAACTTGAATATTTTAAATTGTGACCATGGTCTAAACCACTCTGGTGTACAAATTTGTGGATCACGTGAGCCCACGTGAACATTGGTTCGCAGAGTTGTTGACGTGTTGTGAAAACCCTCCCTAGAACTGAAAGTACATGGAAATTAAATAAATGCTAGTAGAATCCACATACTTGATAAAATTATCTTATTGGATGCAGAAAATAATTGTGTACTTAATTTAAATATCTCTTTTAATATATACACATTAAATACTATCAGAACATATTCTAGAAGAATATATCTACCATTTTGCAAACTGTAATGGCGGTGACCATTATTAAATAGTCTAGAATCACATAGGCAGGGTTATAGGCATTTGAATATAAGTTTCCAACAACGATTGTTATATCCAGTTGTTATTAGCTTAGGGGCCATCCATAAATGACGTTAAGCACCTTGGATGAGAAGGTCATACATTTTTGAAGATGTGCGACGAGGGGGTTGGGGTGTTTAAGAAATGTGACATCACATCAAAATGCGCAACTTTATAAAATGTTCCACTTAATCTTTTGATTGCTTACAATTTATTTAATGACGTTTTAAGGAGCTTAACGCGTATCGTTCATGTGCTCAAATAAGGCTGGACTCGTCTTCAAACTAGGAATTCTTCCGTTTCAAGTCTGCTAGTGTCGACAAAGCGAGGATGAAGTGATCTTTTTTATTAACAGCACTAAAGAGAATAAAAAGATATTGTGGTATTTAAGAAGCAAAAATCCTCTATTCGCAACTTTTCATGGATTGTTGCCTAAATCTTGATGTTTCTGGTCTATCGATCGATTGAGAGAGAGAGAGAGAGAGAGAGAGAGAGAAAGAGAGAGAAGAATTTTGATACTTTAAAATGCAATTAATGATGATCTAGTTTTATAACCATATAATATGTTTCAGATACAACCACAACATCAACAAAGCCTTAAATACATTACAAATGTGCCCTCTAACCAAGACATTTACCTTACTGTCTCGATCGGTAATTGCATCTCTGTATTATTAATTATTAAAAAAAACTTTAGATAGGTCCCAAGGTGAAGTATACACATATAATAAATGATATTTTGTCCGTTACTTTTTGTAAATTCAATGTATTTTATCAAGCCCAATTTTTTTTCTCATTCGGAACCGTGATAGTTTTTTTCGATGACATATTTTCCTTGCTTTTTCTCAAAGTAAGTATTTTCTACCAAATAATACCAAGGGTATAATGGGTATAATATTTTGTTTTGGTATACCCCTTTACAAACTTTTTTTGCGGTTACCCGCTCTAATTATTATCGCGTTGTTTCTTTGACTATGGGCAGTGTAGCGCCCAACAAGTAGCTATAGGACTGACAGGGGACATAACCATTTCCCGTTTTCTGTAGACGCTTCGGTTTCAGAACAGTGGTCTGCTTTTACGGCATATTTTGAGATAAATTTGGAACTTTTGAATGTAAAAGCATTGGAACACAACATAATTAATATCCGGATATATGTTTATAGTACTAAGCGGCCTGTGGAAGTAAAATTTAATATTTTTGCGAGGCGTTGCAAATTTTCAAAGTCTTATTTCCATACATTTAGAGGAGGTAATAATCATAAACACAGTTAGTCTTAAGCTGCTAATAATTTTGAATATATCCATGTATATTTCATATTTCTGAGTTGCCTCTATTTATCGTACAAAGCCTCAATTCGTAAGTCATATCAGATCGATTCAGCCATATCTGAAATGACCGCTGCATAGGCAAAGTTATCCCTCAACTATTTAGCACATTAACCCCATTGTCGGTCGGTAGTGTGCAAAACTTATTTAATTTCTACAGGCTTTATATATAGTTTGCATCAAAGATCATTTTTGTTTGGGTTGCAGTGTTGCATTGCCTTTACAAACCAGTTTATATTCTGAAGGTAAGAATCGGTAAATCTTATATTTTACATTTTTTTTTAGACCTCATGACTACACAGTATTGCCATGTTGGTATGAAATGATAACTTAAAAGGCCGACTTAACATAATGACTAATTTAAGTTTTAGATTTGAAGCGATCGATTTTTTGAGTCAAAATGACTTTTAAGCCATTCATTACAAACGTGTATCTGAATATTCCAAATTACTTAGAAATGAAGTAATGAATGTCTTTAAAGATAAATTTGTATCGTCAAACATCATATGCATATTACGGTGACATTACATTTACACAACTTATCCTTGTTATGGAAACATTATTTAACAACAATTTAGCTTTATTATGGAATCTTACCTTTACACAGCTTATCTATATTTATCAATCAGACACTTTTTAGTTTCCAAGTGCAAGGATAATACGAAATAGAACAACAATGTCAGGCAAGAAAGGTTACTTGAAGAAAGTTATCAGATATTGACTTCATTTCTGTGAAAACGTAAGTAAAACATTTATTTACATTCTAGCATTAGGAGACTTTAACATTTTCCAAATCTAATTTGAATCGATAATCTTGTATGATACGTACAGCTAACGGACTTGGATAACGGTTCTTATTTCACTGTGTCATGTTGTTTCCATAGTCAGAGCGTCGCGCTATTTAGGCAAAAACGATTTGATTCATGGCATTTTGTGTTCTGTTTTCTTCTAATTCTATGGTATTTTAATGGAGAGAACACATTCCAAATAGTCATACATTAATACTGTAACAAGATAACCGGGACGAATACTTCGGATTGATAACAGAACACGTGTTATGATACATATATAAAGATTATGGTTTAATGTGGCGATATATATATATATATATATATATATATATATATATATATATATATATATATATATATATATATATATAAGCCAAACAATTAAATGCGTGCGTAGTGTATCCAAATATTGGATTTAATTATACATTATTACGCACAGACTAGAAGATGCAACAAATTATACAATGATACAAATCAATGATACAATGATACAAAACAATGATGCGAATAAATGGTACAATGATACAAAAACAATGATACAAAACCAATGATACAAAACCCCAGCGAAAACCCCAATGATACAAAACCCCAACTCCATACATTAATACAGAAATTTCATACATTAATTTAGACATTGCATACATTAATACAGAAATTTCATACATTATAACAGACATTTCATACATTATAACAGACATTTCATACATTATAACAAATTTCATACATTAATACAGAAATTTCATACATTATAACAGACATTTCATACATTATAACAAATTTCATACATTAATACAGTCATGTCATACATTAATACAGCAAGTTTACAAATTATACAATGAATGTTTATGGTACTGTTATCTTTTGACATCAAGATGTGCAAGTAAACATTTTGCATGTATACCTTTAAAATGTATCTTACGGATAGATTTAATAAAGATATCTTATCTATTTGAAACCAACTCTCAAGTGTTAGATTCCTAACTAAAATGTTACTTAAGACGTCAGACTTTGAGTGATATTATACTCATTCATTGAGTATATGCACAGAAAGTAATTTGAGTGATATTATACTCATTCATTAAGTATATGCACAGAAAGTAGTGCAGGTGGGTGAGGCTTAACAAGAAAATAAATGGGTTTATGTATGTATGAACCCGAACGATTCCAAAGAGCCTGGTCAATCAGATTGTTGTTAATTGCAAAAGAAATCATATTTATCAGAAGATGACTTCGTATTGGTGTCTGTAAGATCTCTGTAATGTCAAAGAGTTTTATATTAACCAGACCGACTGTTCTTCGAGTCTATCACAGTAAATGTCCTTAATTTCTACAATCCGTCTGATCAAGTCATCGAAGAAATAGTTCTGGCAATTTCTTTAGCGATAATGCCGATATGAAATGAAGGTATATAAAACTCGTGTGCAAACTGGATCCTTTCTTCCCGGCACAATAGGAAGTAGGAATGGAAAACACATTTACATATTAACGCTAACATAACCAATCAATTCTTAGAGTTGAAGATTATCACAATGATTTCTTTGTGGAAAATATAAATGTTAAAATATTACTTGCATGGTAATGCATGTAATACCATTGAGCAATTAAATAAAACTTCATATTTTCATATATTTTCTCAGAGTATATAGAACGTAAGTATGGTTTGTCCGAAAGGGTGCATAGCTCTTCCGAAATAGTGTCGATATAAGGTCACCATATCATATCATATTGTTACACTCACAGGGGCATTCACTTGACCGAGCGGTGTCAAACCCTGGCGCGAGTCACGATGGAAGTCATATGTTTTCCCCAAATTTCCAAAGACTTCCATGCAACTTGAGTTGTAAAATGGAAAGAGAGACGTGTCTGCTATATTTAATAACCTTTGCTCTAATCAATTGGCGATCCAGATGAGACAACTTGCCCAAAAGTCCATTAACTGCACCTTTGCATGGTTTTTCTTCATTATCATCCGATTTCCGTACCGATAGATTGTCATGCCATAGAAATTACACTAGTATTCCCTTACTAACTGGGAAATATTTAACTGCGCGACCCTAGGCCAGTCAATCCTCATAATTTCCGGCGTATCACGCTCATATACATACGCCCATTTTCCACTAAGGACAGATAAACGGTGCCTACCAAGTTCCAACTTATTGATTCCATTCTATAATTTACTGATTTCCAACCATAAATACTGCCTTTTCAATCACAATACTTTTATACACCGCTGAATATTAATATGGACTATGTTACAAAACCAGGGACAGTCATTCGGCTTGTACCTAAAATCACTACTAACGACCCCAGCATGGTTCAAATTCACTAACACTTGGCTCTGTGACGTTTGCTTCTACCAATTGGCTAACTATTTCAGGCTAGTAATATTTCCATGGCACCTAAGACTAAACACTCACACAAATAAATCTAAGAACTGATTAAAACAGGATGCTGTCAAATACACATACTCCAAATTTATTACAATATATTACGTTACTGCATTCAACTGACAGTATAACGGTTAATCTTTCTTACACATCGTTAATACAATGAAACAACATGTCAAGTCGTTGATTATGACCTACAACTTTATCAAGTATAATTGCAATCAACTGAAAACCATGCGTCGGGTTGTGTTCGTATAACATGGACAGACGAACACGTGGACTGAATATTAGATGACATTGAAGTAAATATTGATTATCATATTCTGTAGATCATCTCTATTACTGAACGATAACAAGAAAATTCGATGAAACCATTCCCTGGAGTTAAATATTATATTCAAGTTTGCTCTGACTTTACGTCAGCTTCTGATACGTATGCTAATTTATTTTATTTTTCGCCAGGGACGACTGTTAATCCTCAAAGCAATCGTGAAATTGCAAATTATATATTCGGTTTGTATCATATTTATGCATTTTAACTAAATCATTTTCACATGAATGGTTAATTTTCTTACTTCAAAGTTGTAAAAGTCATGTTCCAGTCAATAAAATAACACACATGCTACACTTTGTGGTCACATGCAACGCTAAACATTATTTATGGACGATGGTTTGTTCAGCATAAGTAATATTCAATAAAGGGAATGAAATAAGTGCGCGAGATTAATAGCTTGAAACGTACTCGAAATATTGTAATCATTTGTCATGTCTTATTAACTTAAACAAATTTAAAATTAATTTGAAGGTACTACTAAGTACGAAGTAAAATGACAAAATCAAGCTAATATGCCTAATAGTATAACAGGTATAAAAAAAATTATATCTGCGAGCGTGTGCGGAGAGTGAGGGGACCCGAGTCATCTGTATTTATAAGATATGGTAGAAATTGTAAAGCAAATCTTCTTGACGATATTGTATATATATATATATATATATTTGTATGTGTGTGTGTGTGTGTGTGTGTGTGTGTTCTTGAGTCCAATATACCTTATTCAGTCCGAGTCCACAATAGGCTGAGTCTACAATGTTCAAGTTCATATAAAACTGTTAGTTATGCCTTTCTAAACTTGAATCTGAGGTCTTATACAGAATATTAAACTTGTTTCAGATGTAATTAACATGTAACCACACGCCAAGTTTAATCAAAATCAGTTTAAATTACTGGACTTGGATGACTTCTGAACCTTTGATCTACAACCCCCTAAAATGTTGTATGCACAACAGCAAATCTACTCCACAGCTGGATGCCCAACCATTGGCACATGATGTCAATTTGAAAACAAAGTTTCCACGGAACCTCCATTGTACATTGGATCATGGGAAAAATGTGTCCCCTGTTCCCCAAATTGGGAAGAAAAAAAGGTTTCAATGGGGCAAATAATTGTATTTGAAGTACTGGTTTAAAAGCAGGTCCAAGAGGCACACTGTTGTATAGGTGGGGGTAGGGGGGTCATGGAACCACAAACAGCAGAAACATACAGTAGCAGTAGTGTTTAATGCCATTTTTCAGCACATGATAAGCAATACATGGTGGCCAGTATGAATGGTGGAGGATGAACCTGGGAAATCCCCCCAGAAAGAACCACTGACCCACGTGAAGCTACTGGCAAGCGTTCTTACATACCCACATTGGCCGAATCTGAGACTCGAACCTACGCATACAGAGGTGAGATGGCATTGATCCGTAACAGGGAGTGCTTTAAGACCACAAAGCCACTCGGGGATTCGAAAAAGGCAATATGATGATCAAGTTTAGTTGAATAGCATCTTCTCCATGAATGGCATTCTGATGATGCAGCGTTCTGACTACACAAGTGAGAGAGGAACTCCAAGAAAATCTGATTGAAAACTAGAAATATGTACCACTCTCTCATTCTAGCAAATGAATAACACAAACCTGGATATAACCTGAGTTGAGTTGCGGATTGTATTTTTATCTGATAAAAAGTACCCATATGCTTACCATTATTGCGATCAAACTTTTAAAATGAAAATTCAAGATATATTCAAGATATTGCACATTTTTCTGCAGCTGGTGCAGAGATTTAGAATTGGAATGTTTAAATTTTAAAGAAACAAATATATATATATATATATATATATATATATATATATATATATATATATATATATATATATATCTGTAAATAAATTCTTCAACACAAATATTTTGTCCATAAAATAACACAAGGTAAACTGCAAAAAACAGTGCAAAACAGTGAGATTACTGGAACGCCCATTGATGGCAACAAGATCAGAAATAATAAATACCAATTAAATAAGTCATGTCAAGTGAAATTCGTGTTCCAATTAACTATTATTTAAAACTCACTTTCAATGAAATCATCAGAAATGTCATATGCCCTTTACTATTCTGCGGTAAATAGCAGCAATCAATGCCCCCAAGTCTTTCCAAGATAACCTAGTGCTTGCTCGCTGACAGAACTGGATTTATTTTGACTGTCACGAGCCTAATGATCTTTAGGGACAATAACACATGCAAACAAAGAAATTAATTGTCTCAGCTAATTAAAATAAATGATTTTGTTGTTGTTGTTGTTGTTTTAGGGTTTAGCGCCATTTTTCAGCACACAATAGGCTATACATGGCGGCCAGTATTATTGGTGGAGGAAGAACCCGGAAAAAACCCGGAATGAACCACCGATCCACGAGAAGCTACTGGCAAACATTCTCACCTAACTACATTAGCCGAATCTTAGACTCGAACCCACGCAGACAGAGGTAAGACGGCAGTGATAAATAACGGACAGTGCTTTAGATCACTTGGCTACTCGGGGCCGCGCAAAAATAAATGTAAGGTGACCAAACGTGTGCATGGTCAACATAACTTGCTTGTAAAATCAAATCATATACACCTCATTTTTTCCCAATTTAGTTAATATGGGCTTGTTATTAAAAAAAGGCAGCAATCCATTTGCAAAACATAGCTTGCAAGATCGAAAAAAATGGGGAGGGATTGCAGAGGTAAAATGAATTTGATTGTCCTTATTAAAGCACATAATTCAGTCCTTCCATTAGAGAAGTTTCCAGAACAAAAAGAACACAAGAACTTGTCAGACTTCCACATCACAGTCCCATGATGGACTTCCTTTCTCTTTGACATGCACTTAGATTTTACATCAGAAATGCACCTCTCTACTCCATGGATGGTAGCATCAACTTCAGTTTGGGTGGCTAGACTTGTATATTTTGGTGTCATCAGCATACAATTGGTGCGACACTGGGTGATGATCTATGACACTTGAGAGCAGCTGAGTGTACAAAATGAAAACAACAGGGCTGGAGTGTATTCGATTTTCAGATATAATTTGTGTTCTGTTGACTAAGTAGGACTTGAACCACAGTAAGATATGTAAATAAAAAATAGCTTCAATTATATTTGATCTGTTGTAAATGGGCTGCTTATATATATATATATATATATATATATATATATATATATATATATATATATATATATATATATATATATATATATATATATATATATATATATATATATATATCTGGAATAACATATTTAAAATATGCTAGATCAATAAGCCGATTTTAATACCTCTTTATCTATTTATTGTTTTCGGAGTGTCAGTATATATCAGTCAGAGATGCAATACCGGTATTCGTACCCTCTTACAAAGTTACGTCTGTCTAGGTGATCGTAAATGAAAGTAATGTCAATCTGATATCGAGCATAGAGGCAGGAATTACACTCTTGTTATGACTACGTTCCTGAATGGAAGGACATAACACCATGGATTTATCAAAACTAGCTTTACCTTATTGTCTTTTGTCTGCTTTGTGCTAATGATAATGATACAAATATAACATTCATTATGACACATACAGTGTCTATCTTGTAAATCATGTTGCTATGGTTGCGTAAGCTGAAGGGAAAATACTTTTGTTATAACGTTTTCTCCAAATTACATCTTTTAAAGTCTAATAAGTCAAGAAAGTGGCGCTTATTTGACAGATGATATGGTCAACCGAGCGCAGTCTTAAAACTACGTACTATATAGGACGGTCAAAGTGAAGTGTTTATTAAACAACTTTTGACGTACAAAATGAAAATCGATTGAGGTGGTATCCAATATGGTTACCACAGTGGCCATCTTGAAAGTAAGACTATCGCTTGATAGCTGATCATATTGACCTTCACGTACTAAAGCATGCATTAAGGGTCTCTTTGAAGTGGTGCTGGGCAGCATTATATTCATCTAGGGGGTCATTATTAAGCCTTTGTTTATCAGAAACACTATAAATCATTGCATTACATTGGTGAAATATTTACAACTAAGTGAAGGTCTCATTTTATATCTACACTGTTTCTGAGGGATCCCTTATGTTCACAAGATTACCTTATATTGATTACTTATTGCTGAACTATTGTATAATTAATTTAAATTACTTAGCATTGTACACCACCAATCCATAAGGGTAACACATGAAGCATGCGATCATATTCCATAGGCATACATAGCAAAATAGTGACGATGCCAATCAGGAAAAGGATCCATCTTAGATGCATCCGATTTAATGTGATGTTGGACTAAATTATATATCAGATCCGTCACTTTAATACCTATCTGTATTATTGAAATATGGTGTAGACCTTCTGTAGTATTACGATATGTGTCCTAGACACAAAATGATATTCCTCATATTTACTATTGCCGTACATTTACATCATATATCATTGTAATACATTTCATATCTCTTTGATGTGCTGTTTGGACCAAAGGAAAAAAGCTTTACATCATATATCATTATAATACATTTTATATTTCTTCAATACGTTTTTGGGACATAAGGTAATATTCTGTATCCGACGAATTGTTGTAGTACATTTGTATTATCCTTCTCATATGTTATCGGGACAAAAGGGAACGGGCTTTACAAAATTCATGCCATTGCAATACATTTGTATTATCATCCCGATATGCTAACTGAAAAATGGGAAATGGCTTTACAAAACGCACACCATTGTAATACGTTTCGTATCATTCTGATATGCTATCGTGGCAAAATTGAATAAACTGTCAATTAATCATACAGGTGTACTACGATTGTTCAAATATACTGTCGGGAAGACTAAAAAAAAATGAAACACAGATTAACAACCTTTAATAATTAATAGTTTAGTTGCTGTATCATGTCTTCTCTATCGCGTACCATGGCTACAGTTTTTGTTTATCATTCAGTGAAAATTATTACGGTTCAAGTTTGACTGGCTTAATTAGCTCCCTATTCAAGTATTTTCCTGAAATTTTCCTGAAATTTTCCTGCTGTCTTAGTTTTCAAGAAGCATTGTAATCGAAATCCTGTAAACACGGGTTAAATTGGTGCAAATCCTCTAAACATGGATTTGATTGGTGCAACTCCTCTAAACACGGGTTTGATTGGTGCAAATGTTTGATAGAATGAGCTCACTATCCAATTCATGAAAATAAGCACTCGTAGTTATCTGCTTTCTCTGGATGAGTTTCGTCAAGACTTCCTTTATGGGTCGAAACTATTACTCGAGATAAAATATAACGATTAATCAACCTGTATGTGACATTTTTAATCTCCATTAATTGTGAAACTATTTATAATATAATTAGAAATAAACAGTAGGTAACCAGCTCTATGTAAAATCTTTAAATCGAGAATACTTAATGGTTACTTATTCCGTAATGAAAAGTAACATTCAAATCGTGGGAAATCGGTCTCAGCTAGAAAGGTATAGCATATGCAAAAAATGATTACCGTATGGTGATTCACTATCACATTACAAGCAGTATTCCTTCACCAGTAACACTGAGTACTTCCCAATGTCCGTCATACAGTAATGTTTCATTAAGAAATACTGTTCAATGATTAAGACACATATTGGTTTAATATCTTAATGTCTTTTAACATCTGAGAAGAAATATAAAAATAATACTTCTGCGAGGATTCTATACACACACAAGATAAACATATAAACCTGTATATAACTGTACACTAACTAATTATAACTGTACACAAACTAAATATAACTGTACACTTTAGTAAGGAATTTTTCCTAATATAAGACCGATATATACCTATACATGAAATACAACACATTATAATGATTCTGTATTAATATACAACAACTATGTATCTCCATGTATGAAATATAAAATATCGTAAAGATTTCCTCATATCAGACAAAGATATATAATTGTTACAGGAAATATGAAATATAATAAGAATTCAATACTAATATGAGTTCGATATATCCCTGTAAATGAAATTGAAAAGAACGTGAAAAATATATACTATTATTAAAAATAGATAACATCCTAGTATATGAAATATGAAATATGAAATATCCTAATAATTCTATAATAATTATTATATAATTGTATAATAATTGTGTATGTACATGAAATATAAATTATAATTGGATTCTATACTAATATATGAGATACTGAGATAGAGAGAGAGAGAGAGACGGACAGAGACAGAGAGAGAGTTTACAGTATGTGAAGTAGGTGAATTATACGATATTTTATGACACATATACTGCCAAATAAGACAGACAGATAATACCGCAGTAAATGAAATGTAACATATCGTTGGAATTTTATACTACTTTTATACTAAAGTCAGATAAATTCCCTGTATGATTCATGTCGTCACTGCAAAATGTTCAACATATTTCAGTTTAATGACAGAAGATGCAGTCAACTCCATAGCAGTTAAATTTTATTAGTATAATATTAAATTACAGTTGGAATTATATTAGTATAAGTGATATAGTAATATTAAATTACTGTTGAAATTATATTAATAAAATCACAACATTAGTTATGTGTATAGTACGGTCAGTATAACAAAATAAACTCATACACTTCATAACTGTATGAAAGACATAGACCAAGTTTTAATATCATAAACTCATACACTTCATAACTGTATGAAAGACATAGACCAAGTTTTTATATCATAAACTCATACACTTCATAACTGTATGAAAGACATAGACCAAGTTTTTATATCATAAACTCATACACTTCATAACTGTATGAAAGACATAGACCAAGTTTTTATATCATAAACTCATACACTTCATAACTGTATGAAAGACAAAGACCAAGCTTTAATATCATAAACTCATACACTTCATAACTGTATGAAAGACATAGACCAAGTTTTAATATCAACTGAACTTGGGATTGTTTTAAAGGACCCCGAAGTAAAATCTGTGATTATATATTTTTTCTCTCGGCATATTAAAATAACATATTTAAGTTCTTTGCATTTGCTTGTTTTCGATTCCAGGTTTTCTTATGCAAAAGTCTTCTGGAACATTTTGAAACACATTATACTGAGTAGCTCTTAATCACTTTTTGTTTGTGTACGCGCCTAAGTTATGTTTATTGTTAGCATTATATGCGCCTCTGAGGCAACAACATATATGTTACGTGGCAAGAAATCTATTGGGCAGATAACGGAATGGGCTGTTTACGTGCGATTAGAAGCAGACAACCGCATGATTGACCATCTATTCAGTATATCAGCCATCCAACCAAGCATCCAACCAACCAACCAACCAACATATCAACCAATATCTTTTATTTCAATTGATATCCATAAGCTCTTTTAAACCATTTAGATAGATCTGTAAAATGTAAAGTGAAGAATGCATGTATATGAAGATACAATCATGCGATTCAAGTCAGCTTTTAAAATATATGTTATAGATGATGATAATGGAACCCAGGTATTTAATAACAATTAATCATTTTATGTCATTAAATATTCAAACAACTGTCTCAAACTCGCAGCCAATGATTATCAGTTGCAAAACCAACTATATTTTCAGGTGCCTTTTGAAATCAATAAAGCTCTAAATCAGTTTATTTGTTTCGTGTATATGAATAGGAAATCTGTTATAGCTAGTGTTCTTCTAATCATGCAATGAAAACGATTATTTTAGAGATAGTTTAGAGACAAGGTAAAACTAACAAGGGCTGGATGAATATAACGCACCATCTATTATTAATTATTCTAATTATTATAATCGTGCTAGCAGGACTCAGTGATCCACATGTGCAAGAAGATATATTTATAAAAACAATATAGAACTTCATATTTAAGTTCATATTGCAGATCTAAGTTCAGTTATCTAATACAAATGTTTATAATTCACAGACTTTAAATTATATACCAATTGCTTTCGGCAACTTCATTGTATGCAAACGTATGAGAATGAAGGCAGAATTTTATTGTATCAGTTTTCTATTGCTAATCGGATACGCTTATTCGAGCGATAGACGTGAAAGAGGAACATTGCTCGGAAAACTCAGTTATGGCAAAATTCTTCCGCGTTCTGCTTTTACGACAAGATTCCAGGTAAACGTCTATCAATGCGCCACTGAGTGTTGGCTTAGAAAACAAAGATGCAAATCTTTCAACTACAGAAGAATATACCCTTCATGTCAATTGTGCGAAGAAGATTCTATGGATGGAAGTAATCTACATTCCGAACACGACTCGATTCACAGCAATATAGTCACCTGGAAAAACGTAAGTACATTTACGTCACCTCGAATAATATTGTTTTAATATTGTATTCGTATTATGAACACTATAATAATTGAATGTATCAAAAGTTTGTTAACACACTTTTATTTTGCGGATAATAATGATAATTAATTTCAAATCTTAAATAAGTTCGCCTAGATCGCTCCAAACATATTTTACATTCATGAATACAACATAATTTCAGTCTCTGTATCTCATCTGATACGTTATAATTGTACACTGACAAGGGCACATGCTTAATTTACATCTGCATACCTTACAGTATCGTGAAATCTTTAATAACGTTTTATAATTAAACCGCAAAAACTATTTCCACAAACATTGTACTATATTTTAGTAAAACATCCACTAAGTCATTTTTTATTAAACTAGACTGATTTTTTTTTTTAAAAAAGGAAGTGGTTAAAGTTTAAACGTTTGATATTATACTACTGCAGATACCAATGTTGGTTGTATAGAAATGATTATCTGTACAACATGTTCAATGTAGTTGACTAAACGAACTGGCGCATTACCATCTCCCTGCATATCTTACTATCATAATTTAACAAAAGATTTCGTGAAATCACTGCATCCGTCATTTAAACTTCTTTAATGTTTAATACTATTAGTATGCAGATGAAAAATGTTCTAATTCAATGATTTTACTAGCAAAAAAAGTGCTAAAAATAATGTTAAATTCCTTGCATGAATAGAAAAACACATTCTAACCAGACATTAAGACGTTAATTTATCAACATAGTGTGTTCTTTATGGTTTACAAATATTTTGCTATGACTCTATTGTATACATTAATGAATGAATAGAATATCCTCACTCTGTAGAAATACTAATTAGAAATACTTCACTTACACTTACACTTACACGAATTGCACACACATACACACAGATACCCACATGATGAATAAAGTAAGGTGTTCGTAATTTGATAGAGCTTTCATGTGAATGTATTTAAATTAATTCTTCGTATTATCAAACAACATTACCTCTTCACTCTTATGCGTGTCGATGATTACGTAAAAATCATTTCAGCTATATTTTGAAATACAAAGCTGGCTAATAACGAGTATCTTGACTTCTTAATAGGGCAACCAGAGACTTAATTTCGGCGGTGGGGAGGCGAAAATATTTAGTGGTCATCTATTACGGTTCTTTGATGAAGTCCACAACATGTTTATTACTTCCCTCACCTCTCTTACTCTCTAACATTGCACATTTTACTACAGTAGCTTATTTTATTTGATCTTAGTATGTATAATTTACTTGCACGCGTAAAATCCTGGTTCATTACTAATAACACAGTTCAAACGTAAATGTTCTATCTTCTAAAATAATATATTATCATCCAAAGAAACGTCAGAATATTGAAGAAAACTCTTGTGTGCAGTTGTTCTATAATTTCAAGTTTCATTTGTGCTACAAAGATCTACAGAACTAATGGTGTTTCGTGGTTATGTATACTGTATTTTATAACAAAGATCTACAGAACTAATGGCGTTTCGTGGTTATGTATACTGTATTTTATAACAAAGATCTACAGACCTAATGGCGTTTCGTGGTTATGTATACTGTATTTTATAACAATTTACAAATTTACAGTTATTACGTAATACCAAAAGTTGCATTTTCAGAAAGTCAGTACATTTATTTGTTTACGTATTGCCATCTATTAAGGAATTTTAACACGTAAAGAATAACTGGGATTAATATTTAAATCTCATATTGTTTTTTATGTATATTTTTTACTCCTGTTTCTCTCAAGACGAGGCTAACTTCCACTATTTACACAATTCATCGTTTCATGTTATATCGAATAATTAAAAATACATTAGCCAATATTTTAATTGTTGCTGTACAGAAAAATTCTGCTATTAATATTGAACGAATACTGTTTAAATATTAGCAGTTATATAATATGATGAAATGAAGAGCACACGATTCATGTTGCCAATTTTTGTAATATCATTACTGGTGAAAAGTTGAACGAGAGTTCTATATACTTCCTAAAGTATCGTTATTGTACATCATCTTTCGCCCACTTTTACATAACGCAATAAAATTACACATTAGCATGGAATGTTATGTCTTCGCCCACTTTTACATAAAGCAATAAAATTACTCATTATCATGGAATGTTATGTCTTCGCCCAGTTTTACATAATAATAATAATAATAATAATAATAATAATAATAATAATAATAATAATAATAAAATAACACATTAGCATTGAATGTTATGTCTTCGCCCACTTTTACATAACGCAATAAAATTACACATTAGCATGGAATGTTATGTCTTCGCCCACTTTTACATAACGCAATAAAATTACACATTAGCATGGAATGCTATGTCTTCGCCTGAAACGAATATTGTTTTAAATGTGAATCGGTAACTAACTTTTTCTCTCCAGTGTATACATGTCAGCAAAACTAATGACACAATATGATAATGGTTGGGAAAGCGGTGCATTAATTGTTTTATTGTCAAAGTAAAATATCGCTGATGATACAGATTCTTAATATATAAAATTATATATAAATATTTTCTTTGGACATATATATTTAATGAAAACTACTTTTTATAAAACATATAACTTATTCTAATGTTTGTAAAATATCTTTTCGCGAGTTACACATTTGTATCATAACTACTAAATAACATTATTTGGCTTTTGCATGAAATAGAGGACCAGTGATATCACTACAAATATTTAAGGACGTCTTGAAATTTTGTAGTGACCTGCGAGTTACTCGAAATTACAGGATTCTGCTCTCATTGAACGAAATCCCTAATTTAACCGTCATAATGGATCATAATGCAAACAAGCGAATACATACATACATACATACATACATACATACATACATACATACATACATACATATATATATATATATATATATATATATATATATATATATATATATATATATATATATATATATATATAGGTATGTGTGTGTGTGTTTCAATTTCATACTTGGTTTAAATTATTAAAGCTCTTGATAATAGGAGAAATGGAATCGCTTATAAACGATCTTATTAAATTGTAAATGAAAATTATTTTCCAATCAAACAGATTAATATGGGAAATTGCAGTGCATTAAATTGTACGTGGACCGAGAGATGCGATCCATTTAATGCTACTGGAAGCGCATGTGTTCCGTCAGGTAATTTGTTTTAGATTTTATCTTTGAGAGTGATTAAAGAATTATGTCTGATCTATGTTCAGGTGTATAACTGTTGATTATTTCTCAATCTATCACGGAGATGGTTTAGTGTTAATTTAGACAGTTGGTTCGTTTTTACTTTAAAATATATTGAAATTATGTTGAATGTAACGAAAATCTTTCTTTTCGTTTTTTTTAAATTAGTAACAAATATGTACTTTCCTCTATTACATTTGTGTCGCTTGTTTGTAGATATAAGATCGAACCTTCCTTGGACATGAGATATATTAAGGTATCTGTTATAATTTCAAAATTAAGATATGGCGAAAAGGTAGAACAATATGTTCGTGTAATTAATAATAAATAGTGGTTTATGACTCAAAAATATACTACTACCAATATTTTCCTTTTTTATGGAGGAGTGGAAAGATATCTTGTATTTATGGATAATGTTATAGTCATAGATAAAACAGCGTGTATACGTTTGCACGAATTTCACATTCCTTTCAAACTATAGAATGTCCATTGTTGGAGACAAGACCAGGTGTAACAAGTGATCCGTCCAATGAAACATCTCTGGGCACTCACGTATGGCAGAGATGTGAGCTCCGAAGCATGACTAGTGTATATCATATAGCCACGTGTCTTGAAAGTACGGCTCAATGGTCCACTACAAATGGCATGTCTCTCTCTCTCTCTCTCTCTCTCTCTCTCTCTCTCTCTCTCTCTCTGACATAGTAATGCATACATGCTCGCTCTCACCGTCTCGTTCAACCAAAGTCGCTTAAAAAGAATTAAACTGAACACGATTAAATACAAAGTCGCAATGTGTAACTATATAATTTGTTTTCAATGCTTTCTTTCCATCACATCTGACTAGATATATAAAAATCTAGGCATTTTTCAAAGGCTGGAGATGTTTGTTTATGAAAGCCAAAACTTAATTCCGTGTTTCACAACATCGAGAATGTACAAGCCAAATTCAGCTGATTGCAACACACAGGGGATACTCATAACTACACTCTCACCGATTTAATTTATCTCTGACAAACTAAATGCAGACTGTATGTCTTCGTTCTGTATTAATGCTATGATACATTTTAATTCTAACAGCTAAGCAACTGCTTGAATATTAATAAAATCATAAATAGGTATCGAAAGCTGACTAATGTTATTTAAATTTGAATAATATCATAAATGTGTTTTGTTGACTAACTCCCTATGCATATTAATAATATAACTGTGTTTCAAGTGCTCAGTGTCTTCTCAAAACATCTCAATCCTCCTTTTCCTTATCACCATCATCTTTTATTTCATGCGGTGTTTTACCTTTCCTCGTACGACACAATAATACAAAATGATTCTGTCCCTTTTGCGTTTGAATCACACTCATGCCTGTTACAAATATATCCAATGCGACAGCAAATACCAACGTATATATATTTAACGCAATCAATCTGCAACACAATAGTGAACTAAGGAATGGAGAGTATGACATTTGTTCTTGTAGGATTCCTTTGCTTATCAGTTACCATGACAATTTTCAACAAGGTCGTATAATTATATGAGGCATCGTTAAACATATTAAGGCTATATATGATAATATCACACGTCCGGATAACATTTGTAATGAATTCAAACGATTAAATCAATATAATTTTGTCAGCATCGTAACATTTAACTATTTAAATGTATTGTTAATAAATTATGTTATGGATACTTGGAATTTAAAGAATGTTTTCTTTTGTAAAGTCAAGATTTAATAATACGCATCTCGAAATTACGTGGTCATTTACATTCTAACCCCAAGCCTAATGCGCATCTAGAAATGACGTGGTCATTTATATTCTAATGCAAGTCCTAATGCGCATCTAGAAATGACGTGGTCATTTATATTCTAACGCCAGTCCGAATGCGCCTCTAGAAATGGCGTAGTCATATATGTTCTAACGTCAGTGTTATAACCTTACACACTGCATAATAGTCGCAGCTCTATTTACGGATTGCGAGTAGATTATGATGGATGCGATTTATGCTATTTATCAAACCAATAAATGTAAAGAAATTATGCAACATGATAATTGTGATAACAGTCATGTAAATTGAAACTAACATGACAAACAGTTTGTCATGTTAGTTTCCAATTTACATGACTGTTTATAACAATTTTACAGTCTGCTTAATTTCTTTCATTTATTGGTCTTGCTTAAATAGCATAAATCGCAATACACATGTCACTCTGGAAATACCATCACTAAAAGGTACCGTTTCTGTATACATGATAAGAATGGTCTAAACTCTTTGGCACTCACTAACCAAAGAATGTTTTGTTTGTGTACATGAACAAATAATCCATATTCCTCAACAACCATTAAAATATGCCATTTCCTTGTTAAGACGAGTTAATGCTCTTCAACCTGTGCAATGTTGGTAAGCATCTAGACACTTACACATATTTTATTATATGAATTATTGGTGATAGAGGACTTATTTCCATATTGTTGTCTGTAATAAACATGGCACGGGGAAATATACTCAACTCTGTATACAGCAAAAACATTGAAGAAGAGCATAACATATTTTGAAAGATATTTTGGATTGCAGTGCTACTTAGCAATATAGAAACGTGTAAAAAAGACAAACACATTAACGTTTTCAAAACATACCTTTCTCAGGTCTCAAACAGGTGTCACAAAAGAACATATTGTTTGTATTACTCGCATAATTTTGATGAAATATATACCGATATCGTTGTTTGAGTTAATTGGAAACTATTGTTTTCGTCTGCTATGTTCAACACCATTTCATATATATATATATATATATATATATATATATATATATAATTATAATACAGACATGCTGGCTACTTTCCGCTAATGCCATTGGTACATGTGTGTATACAATCTTTCATACAGTTTATCACTTTGTATGTTTGACTGACATTGTTGAATGTAATGTCATGAGACTGATTGTATGTATGAATTTATCCCTGGAGAGCACATAGCGTTCCATCCACGTGTTAATGTTGGTGAAAGTTACATCCAGTAATGTCAGTGTTGTAAGGCATTAAACTAACTGGTTAACAGGGCACATTAAAATTAGTAGATAAAGCAAATGCTTAATAAACAAAATAGGTCGAAATCATCGAACTAATTTCTACAAAGACTACTGCCAAACGTACATTTGCAAGGACATAAATGCAACTGTCAGTGTCATTGGCGTGTCTTTTACTTTAATCCAACTGCGGATAGCACATACTACTGTATGAGTATTCGTGGTGTAAATTGGTCTGTTTTATAAATACAATGTTCAAAGCCAGAGATTGGTATTTCTTATTACCTATCTCGAGACAAACCAAAATTGCCTAATTATCAGAATTATTCACGCCGCCTATTTACATACATACATATATGCATGCCTACCTGCCTGCCTGCCTACCTATCTACCTACCTATCTACAAGTCACCCCAGTCTATTATTCTTCGAACCATTGGGATGGTTATGTTCTTGTAAAATCGCTGTGATTGGGCCAGATGATTAAGCATGAACCATTACCTGGCAAGAATAAGGCTTACTAAAAATCGCGGACATTTCTTTTACGTTGACGACCTACGTACCGGCGAGTTTTCAAACAGAAACTCCTACTGTGTGCTACGTTTAGCATGTGAAGCACCAGCACAAACTTGTAGCGCCTCTTCTTAGATAGGACTTAGAACCTCTGCCAATACAAGGAGCCATATTAAAAATGTCCCATGCCTTTAGGGTCAATTTTAGCTCTTTTCTTTGTGATGCCCTTGTGCCTATATATGTTGTATTCCTGGTTTATATAAATTTAAAAATTGATTTGGAAAAGACTCTTGAGTAATCTTCGAAGCATAAGGTGGAAATGGTTGATATCTGAAAGAGAGATGCATGTCTTCTTGACCACATGTTGACCACCCACAAATTTACTTTTTTCAAAGCCGTAGCACGTGCGACACTGTAGATTACACAGGAGCATGGATATATCTGAATACGGCAACTGTTGGATACATTTTGTATAATTCAACTCATGAAAAAACAACCTTGTTCTATCAAACCTCAAGGTGGAATAACGGATGTCTATATAAAAACAATTAGAGCACGATAAAGCACGTGTTTCAAGCCCAATCTTGTACCCTTGTTTAGTGATACAACCGATATTATAATTACATAGTACAGATCTTTTTTTAAATAAAGGGCATAGCCGTCCATAATACTGAAATTGCTATCTCGTTTGATCCATCAATCTGTCTTATTAACCAATTGATCCATTGAAGTTTTTATCCTCCTTGATTTGTTTTGTTATCTTTACGTTTATGTAATGCTCATCTTGTTAATATAAGTAAAAATGATTCAATTGGAAAGTACATTGAAATTATAACAAAAGATTAAACCATCTGATCAGTATATCTAGGTGATTGAAAATGTGAAATAGTAAAATATGTTTGATATTTTGCATTGCATCCATGTTGTGAGGTTTTCGTTGGATTAACGGAATCGATAATGATAATAACAATGAGGCGCATTATAACAATGAACAGAACTGTCAAATAAGACGAGGATTTCTAATATATTGTACTAAAGTTTCGTTGTCTTATCTGGCAGGGCTTGCTCGTAAACGGCTCTTTAAAATTTCGGTAGTAAAGTAAATTTGTCTCTCATACCAGCGTAGAGAACCACATTACAGAACGTCGTGGTAATTGTTAAATGCCTTTTACACGAAATTATGCAATACGCTGGACTAGCATGTCAACCTAAGCATTTTCGGTCTAATTTATGATATAACGTAAGTAGGATAAATCAGTCTAATTACTTTGATGGTTCATTTTACAAATCCAAAGCTCAGCATTATTACAGGATGATATTTATAACTAAAGTAAAAAAGTGGAAATAAAATTAAATGAA
This sequence comes from Unio pictorum, assembly GCA_030141615.1. NCBI lineage: Eukaryota > Metazoa > Mollusca > Bivalvia > Unionida > Unionidae > Unio > Unio pictorum. Next base: position 1,296,344 of record JARLTB010000610.1, read on the forward strand.
TCATCCCAACTCATGAATAATTTACGACCTCTAAACCGCAGACCTTCTCGTTCACCAACTTATAAATATGCATTTTTCCAGTGTCGTGTGATATAGATTACAACAGTGTCAGTTTCGGAGGTTATTCCCTCTTCATCAAGTTCCATGACACGAAAACAATTTTCAACGAAGCGGTGAAAATATGCCAATCTGAAAATGCCAAACTACTTGTAGTTACGGCCATGGAACATACAGCTGTCAGAAAGGAAGCTTTTAGCCAGAAACATGGTAAGTGGCATTGAGCTGCTCCCTATATAGGACAAAACAACTTGTTTTTATATTCTCAAAATGTTTTAAATAATCTCCAAGAAGCTATTTAATACTGATTAAAAACGAAATTTGAAAAACGGACGTCAGAATCATATACTAATTTGTACAGTTTTCAAGTTTTGTTTTGAGGAAGATGTCGCTTAAGGCTTGTCTTTTTCCGTAATGTTCGTCAGTCTCATAACAGGCTAATACCAGGCAAACAAACTTAAAACACCTTAACCTTCTTTCCAAAATTGTTTCTGTAAAATTTGGTCAAACTATTTTCAGAAATTATAAACAAACAATCATTTCAACGGTTTCAATCTTTAAGTGCCAGCGGCTTTTTTATAGCAATAAAGTGCATGTTTAATATTTGATCGGCATTATATTTACACACAAAAGAGATATTTTCTTCACAATGTTTTGATCAAATTTTGTTCAGAGGGTTTGGGAAAGCAATCTTTCATGTTCATCTTGTCTGGTCTTGGCAAACTATACCAGAATGTTCTGTGAAACATTTATATAAAACTGATACTGTGGTTTTTGAAAAGTTCTAACAATTGTTTGACAGACACACAACATACGCAGGACAATAATATTCTCTCACTTAACCTAACGGCCAGGAAATTGAAAATTGGACATTTAAAGTATTAAAGAAAACAATTTGTCTTCCAAACGACAGTGTTGGTTGTAAACAGTCATTTTGAGGTCTTTATCTGCGTATAATCCTAAACGTTTCATAGCAATAACTTGACACAGAGGGGAATAGGTTTTGTTTTATGCTTAACTAAACTTTCTAAGCCGTATACATGATGTTCGACGAATTGAGTCTGTGGATGCGTATGACCTTTCTTATTTATCAAATGCATTCTGTTAATAGAGATTTATAGACGGCTACCTCGAGAAGGAAAGATAACACAACAAACTAATATGTACATGTAGTGTAATTGCCGATTTCTAAAATTAAGTCAGATCTATAACTTTGTACGCAGTTATAATATTCATTACAAATTGTATCCAGCTTGTAATTTGAAGATTCAACATTTAGATGATATTTTGACATTTAATTGCGTGCATATTTCTAAAGATCATTGGGACAACCAAAGAAAAGAGAAAGGACTACATAATTGATAAATGTTATTTTCTTTTTGACAAATCAAACACTCAATAAAGTCAACCAATATCTTGAATGAAAGTCTCACAAAAATACAATTGGTAAAGCTTGACAGAAATGAACATTTATACCAATCATCTACATATCTAGATACATTCGTTCATGCATACATACATACATACATACATACATACATACATACATGCATGCATGCATGCATGCATGCATGCATGCATGCATGCATGCATGCATGCATGCATACATACATACATACATACATACATACATACATACATACATACATACATACATACATACATACATACATACATACATACATACATACATAGTTACATATCTAGATACATTCGTTCATGCATACATACATACATACATACATACATACATACATACATACATACATACATACATACATACATACATACATACATACATATATGCATACATGTGAAACGAAAGAGTGATGATTATATATATATATATATATATATATATATATATATATATATATATATATATATATATATATATATATATATATAGGATGGGTATTTCCTGGTATATCAAATCAAGCACAAGAAAATACTTGGCTTGTCTGGGACGGAACAAATAGAACAAAGTCTGACTGGAATCCAAGAAAGCCAAATGAAGAACGGACTGGAAAGTGTGAAGTTATCGATTTTGATCAAGACGTTTCCGGTGTTAAAGACGTATCCTGCAATGAGAAGTGTAGCTTTTTGTGCCAAAAGAGTTAATATGGGGTACAAAACAACATAACATATTCTGAGTTCTTTTTTAAACATTATTTCCATTTTCTGCTGTTTCCTTATTGCACATTTGACATTACATTTGTTTAAGCTTATTAGATGACTCCGTAACCATCATGCGGTGTGTCATTTATTGTTCATCCGTGAATATGTGTTTGACCTATCGGAAACCGTTCAGCTAATTTAGATGAAACTCACTTCTAAATTATGTATGTTAAAATATACCTACAAATAATGGTTTCATGGAGTAAAATCTGTATTCAGGTTATTTTTTATACTGAGTCAATAATTGTTTATCTTTATATGATTGTTCGTTAATAAAATTTGGACCCCGTTTGTGTCAGATCGCTATCTCTAGCAATACCATAGCTTCCGTGGCAACGAGGTGTTAAGTTTTACCTTGTCAGTGGAAGTATTTAAGATCAATCTGCCATTCATAGTTCTTAAAATAACGCCGTTTAAAACTGTAAATGATATATACTGGCCTCCGTTATTGCATATGTATCAATTGTTTCTGTTACGTTTTATCTCAAACTTCTCAGACGAGTTTGGGCAAGCATTGTGGGAATTTTAATTAAAATGATTTGTACTATCACGGAATAAAGACTGAGATCTCACACATTGATGACATTCATATAAACGTTTAGAAATAAAATTCTAATAACTTCCAATAAAATGTCACCAAAATAATTTATGAATAGAACTGACAATGTACATATGCATCTGGGCATTGTAGGTCACATGCATGATATCATCTGGGCATTGCCTGACACATGCATGATATCATCTGGGCATTGCCATGACACATGCATATTATGCAACCTTGCGTTTCATGTTCTAAAAATCACTGTTTAAAGATAGAGTTTATGAGAATAATGACATGATTCTTATTTTTCATTTCAAGATTTGAACATTACTACATTAATTATCCCTCGATCGGAAATTGTTACGTGTATGCTTTAATCCTGACAAAATACGTTTGACACATTTGGAGACTGTGTTTGTTGGTAAGCAATTTGCTGCAAAACGAATATACTAGCTAATTGTTAAACTATACTGTTTTATATTGAATCTCTTTTTCTATTAAAATGTGTTTATATTGTTAACACAAGGTTGCTCGGCGAAATGTCCTGGGTCTCTACTTGCTTTCTTGTATTATATCATTATATACGCATCTTTGATTAAGTAGCTAATTGTTTTTCTTACTATATGTTAATATATGCTATGTTGTGAACCATGTTTATGTTCCTTGGTCGACATATAGGCAACTAAATATTGAAGTTTTAAATAATCATTTCGTTTCAAGCTCTTTCTGCGCGTACATGAGGTTAAGAAACCTAATAATACATGCAGATCAGCCATGCAATAATAATTGACAAAATTAAAAGTAAGTTTGCGATGATAACAATATTGATAACTACTGTCTGAAAACTCATTCAATATAAATTTGTATCAGAATTCATTTGTTTAATTTGCATTTTTCTCCATCTGAGCAAGTTTAAATATGAACTTTCTTGTCTAGTTTATGGCTTAAAAACAACATAAACTCATATCGTCGTATTCAACACATCTTCACACCTCAACTAATCCAACCACCAAAATGTTCTTTTCGTGGCTTATATGATTTTGTTTTCTTTTGTTCTCAATAAGTTTATTACTTTAAAGGTGCGCTAGATAATAAAAGGTCATCTAGCGTCGGTGTAAAAGCTTAGGAAATAAATAGTATAATATTAAATACAATATATCACTATGCACAGCATAATAATGTGAATAAGGAGTGCATAATATAAAAAAATCACTATGCACAACATAATAGTGTCAATAATGAGTGTAAAAGGTTACATAATACGTTATGTGATAATACGATAACAATATAACAACAGTACTACACATTGACAGCAGGTAGTAGGGTATAATCTTCTAAAACAATATACTACAAGAAACATACACAGATACATATTTACATACATACGAACGTAGCTACGCAGGTACGTACGTACATAGTATCGTACGTACATATATACTTACATATATACACACATACATATAATCGTGCAGTTATGCATACATACATAGTGTGTTATATATATATATATATATATATAAAGCATATATTGATGTCCATATGCATATAGCATATATGTATTTAATTTCTTTTCAAAGCACGTTGCTCTCAATCCTCATTCTTTTGCATGGCGTAATTATCATCCTGTTATTTGATTGTATTGTTTAACTTATTGTTTAACTTATAAAGTACATCAGCAACAACAATATAAATTAACATAACTTATAACTTTCGGTTTTCAATGTTCCACTTTTTTGGCTCAAGCAATTAAGAGATGTAATTGCTTTCAACACTTGATTAGGTGTAATTCTTCAAATAATTAATTTTGCATATAATAAAATGTATTATGTTTTAATTATATTTATTATGAATACATGAGGCTTAAGCTGACACGAGACGAGGTGATGTTTGAAAGAAAACGATGGCGGTTGATTCTATCCAAGCTCTATCTTATTCAACTTTTAATCATCGTCCTTAACTAAAGAGGCTATCCTCTATATATCCGCCATATAACTTGTCACATCTCCTATTTGTTGATCACTGTTAATAAAAGATAACCATTATGTATTACATACTTCTAAATATATCATACTCCCTCTTGTCTTGTTATATAAATATATACATGAAATGAGGTGATGTCGAAAAGAAAATGATGGCGGTTGATTCTATTCAAGCTCTATCTTATTAAACTTTTAATCCATCGTCCTTAACTAAAGAGGTTCTGTTATGTAGCAGTCCTCTATCTCTACGCCTTATAACTTGTCACTTCTCATATTTGTTACGCACTGTTAATAAAACATAACCATTATGTATTGCATAAATTTAAATATATAATATTCTCTTTTGTCTTGTTATATAAATGTATACATCGTGTAGTACACTTGTTAAATTAGTCCAGTTTTATTCATTTAAAATAATTATGATAATCAAAGTGACAACAGTTAACACGGCGTTGTGTTACATGTAGTTTATGATAGAATATTCTATACAATTTCCTTGTTACCACTGAATATATTTTATGCTAAATGTCATGCAATGTATTTATTTGCCATGGAAAATTGTTATATGCTGGTTGTCATGGTATGCTGGTGATTGTTATGCTTTTTGTTCCAAATGTATGAATCGTAATAAGAAAAACTGAGTAATTATAGTAATTGACTCATTATTTTTTTTTCATAATAGCTTATGATTCTAATACACACATGTATTATTGTAAATGTTCTTCACTGCCAACTTCATGATCTCCAACAATTATTTTCATAAATTCATTTTACATATTGTGAAAGTTATCGACCCTTACTTGTCGGCTTTTATAGTATAACATTCGAAATTTAGAATAATGCACAAAATATAAAATTAATATTTGAAACGTTTGGCTCTTTACTGAAACTAAAGAATATTTGGCAAGTTTTTTGCTTAATTAGTTGTTTAATCATTGAAAGAACTTGCTATAATACTTTAAGTACTGAAATTATATGAAAATATGAAGTTAATTAGTTCGAACATAAAGTAGAATAAGGTCATGTTTATTTTGATATGTAGCTTTATGCATGGATTGTTGCTTTCATTTAATAAACCAAAGTTGCCAAGGCATCAATGGGACTTCTTATCTTCTTCGTTACATATAGTAACGTACATTGTCTTGTCATCAGGCGCTGTCACCCAACAGATCACAACTTGTATGATCAATTGAAATCATCTGTATGTCTCGCTATACTCACGGAAACTATAGACTAATGAAAGCAATCATTGTAATGATGCACTCAAAAAGCATTATTATTTAGGTTTGCTTTTGTAACTATTCTTAAAAGGTAACATAAAGAATCAATCAGGTTATATCTCTCTCTCTCTCTCTCTCTCTCTCTCTCTCTCTCTCTCTCTCTCTCTATATATATATATATATATATATATATATATATATATATATATATATATATATATATATATATATATATATATATATGTATATATATATATATATATATATATATATATATATATATATATATATATATATATATATATATATATATATATATATATATATAGTGCCTACGTTCATTGTTTGATAAATGTAATAGAAAATATCCAGCAGAACCTGCATTCGAAATCCTGGAGGTACGGGTTAAATTATTATTAGATTTGACACATACACCTATCCGTATGCTTGTTTACCCAGTTTCACGGACTTTAAGACAACATCCGATGTCAACTGTATGCTTTTTAAACCCGTATATACTTGAAATAATTCTTCTCTAAGCACATTATGACCACATAAGAGAAATCTTCAATTTCACACTTGTATGTTTTTTTTTGTTGTTGTGGTTTGTGGTTTCATCTTTACTTGAGCCATTAGTAAGCTTTTCGAAACACAGATACTAATATTATTTCGCGCCATGCACAACAGGGACGCGATCCTTTCTCAAATTACTAATTATGTATACCCATCAATATTCTAACCCCTTCCTCCACATAGTCTACAACCACATACGTTAAATTACAAACACTCTACAACAACGTGTGTTAAATTACAAACAGCATACAACGTGTGTTAAATTACAAACAGCATACAACATGTGTTAAATTATAAATAGTCTACAACCACATACGTTAAATTACAAACACTCTACCACAACGTGTGTTAAATTATAAACATCATACAAACACGGGTGTTAAACTATAAACAGTCTACAGCCACATACGTTAAATTACAAACACTCTACAACAACGTGTGTTAAATGATAAAGTCTGGACCCATGTATATTAAAATATTAGTCTACAACCATGTATGTTAAATTACAAACACTCCACAACCACGTGTGTTACAATACAAACAGCCTACATCCAAGTATGTTAAGTTATATGATCTACCATCACGTATGTTAAATTATAAAGTCTACAACCACTGCTAGATGAGCCATGTTGAAAACACAGTTCTCATGGAAAATAGCTTCTGTTTTAAATGAATATTAAATGTTAAAGAATCGTCTGCATATAGGTAGACTGATTAAAACAGTAGTCCCTATAATTACATGGCATAGTTGATTTTACGACTGAATACTGATCTCATGTTCAAGCAATATAATAGTATTTTAGTCGTACCCTTCCCATCCCCAAACATGAGCTACAAATGAGATGATGAACTGTTACTGTAGAATATTCGTCTCTTTCAGGTCACTGACCTAAACGTTTTTGTTGTTTGTTGTTGAGAAAAGCTGTTTTCTAAAGATCGGTATAACTCTAAATGGTATCATTCTCAAACTGTATATTACATAGCGGTAAAGCTATAACCAGCAGAATTCTCAGGCTGTAATACAAATAGCGGTATACCTCAAACTAGTAGCAGTATTGTGAATAGTTGTATAAATCTGACACTACAGTATCAGTGTGTATTGTACAGATAACTATATCTCTGATTTGTCGCATTATCTAGCTGTATTGTGTTCGAAAGTAAATTAGATTAGATCTTTAGAGAAAGCTTCCAGAAATTGATGAAGTGAACGAATGCGAGGTAACATTGTGATGGTAATGTTAAATTGCCTTACAACAATCATATTTTTGTACTGCCATTTGCATGGTATAAAAATAAATATGCGGTTATAAATATCATTATTGTAATTCAGAAGAGATAATCCTTACTTTTCATCGACAAAGCAGAAAGTATATATGAGAATATAAAATAAGATATATATATACATCTGTAAACTGATTGATACAATTTTGTTCAATAACGAAAAAGAAAACAGATACTAATTTTGGAGGAGATTGTTTAGAATAATGAGATATAACTCAAAAAACAACAATGAAGAAACTCTGGCATTCGAACATATAATGATGAGATACATTTAAAATTTTGCATGACATAGACAATCCTACATAAAAGACGAACTTAGGAAAAATTACAATCCACAAAAATTATACTGTAACCATACATAGAGTAGTATGAAAATGAGAACTGAGACCGTTTTACCAAATTGTGTCTTGTATCAACCACACGACCATGCACGTACGAATATTAATTCTGGCTTACTATCACATGCTTAACTGGCTTTACGAACTTGGAATGTTGCGAGAAAATCCATGTTTTATATTTATCGAAAACTACATCGACATAATTAGGTTAAAAATACTGCAGCTCTATTTAGAAAACTTTTTGCAACAGCATCAGTTAATTGATCTATTTTAATATGTTTAAAATTGCTTCATTACATGTATGTATGTATGTATGTATGTATGTATGTATGTATGTATGTATGTATGTATGTATGTATGTATGTATGTATGTATGTATGTATGTATGTATGTATGTTTCATTGATATGTTTGCTATTCATTTTGTTTAAGGGTTCAACTTAAACTAGCAAAGATTCAAATTCGAAAGGCTTTGAAATTCAAAACAACAGTCATTTCTATCTTTCAAAGCCATATTGCAGACATTATTTGTTTTGTTTTTCTTCTTACATCTGGCGAATATGACTAAACATACCTACCACTCGAAATTGGTTAGCACTTGTATCATTGATTTTAAAAAAAATAAATAGATATGATAATCATGCAAAATCGTGTTTTACGTTGTTAGCAATTGGTATCTGATTATGTTTGGGTATAAGTTGATACTAGCAGAATCAGATCTATTTCAGTAACTGAATAACGGATTCATAGCGCAGAAATATCGGGAAATTTTTTTAATCAAAACCAATGTTAAATTTTAATAATAGTGCTTAAAACCAGCCACATTGAAATCTGAACAAACAACCTTAATGATTAATATTTCAATTGAAATTCTTCAAATGTAATGCTATTAACTCGACCTTTTTAAGCCGACCGAAAATAGTATTCATGACACACTGACAACGGTGCATACACATCTTGGTGTCACTCTGGACCCTAATAAATGCCGGGTCTCATTCGTCTTGGCTTCACTGAGAGCCGCAATGAATTGCAAGCCTCAGTGGTCTTGGTATCACTATGAGACCAAACGATTACCGGGCCTGGATGATCTTGCCATCACCCTGGAGGATAATGGAGGATGTGACTCGGTTGTCTTAGTATCAATTTGATTCTTATTGATGCTGGGCAGCACTCACCTTGGCATCATTCTCAACACAATTGAATGACGGACTAGATGCTTCGTTATATCACTATATACCCTAATGGACGATAGGCCTCATTCGTTTTGTAAACACCTGGATTATAAGGAATGACGGATCTCACTCGTATAAGTACAGTTATTGAACACAATGGAGAATGGGCTCGCGCATCTTTGTATCACTCTCGATACTAATGACTGTTTGATCTTCCTCATTCACAATATGGATGAAACAAATACCATATATTCATAAGATTTTTAAACATTTTGTTGCACTGCAAATGGCAACACGTTTTAATAAAATAAAATTTGTGTCAGATCTATTTTAGAAAGGTAAATGTTATGGCATATCAAGGCAATACAGACGTATTTACATATATGTGTGTGTGTGTGTGTGTGTGTGTGTGTGTGTGTGTTCTTTCATGAAAGCTCATGCATATCCGTATATACGTGTGTACGGCTCTTGAATCCTTACAGCATAGACCATGAAGCGTTGGTTAGTGATATTCCAATGGACATAGTTTATGTCAAATCAATGAGAATTTTGATCTCGTTCACACGGTTGTGGGTATATGCATGGAATTTGTGTCGAAATCTAACTGTAATGACGTGTTAGACCGGGATCCTGAATGAGGCGCTGGCTTATTTAATACTGCCCCTCTCCTCGACACCTGCCCAGATCTTACAGGAATGGGTTAACAAAGAAATGACCCTCTCACCAACAACTGCCCGGATCGTACAGGATTGGGTCAACAAAAAGAATTTATTACACACAAACTCAGAGAAACATATATGCAATTAATGGGCATGAAAAGATAAACTGCGGATTAGAGCCTTTTGCCACTAAGATAAATCAATCTATGTGGAACAAAACAAAAGAGTATTACACAGTACAAGAGTATTTTAAACTAACAACATTTTAGAATATGGAAACCATGTTTGCTATGGACAACAATACCAGCTTCTGAAAGTTCAATTAATGAAATTAAAAATAATATTAAACCTAACACAAGCTGTCGGTTTGTTCGACGTATCTTTGAACGTTCATAAAAATGACCATATGGTGCTAGCAGATTTGAAGAGGAACACATCTGAGGTAATGGCATGATTAGTTCGATTAATCATACCGCTAAATCTGTGCTGACGCTGATGGACGATTTTTTTTACCTTGATCTATCTTATTCATATAATCGAAACATTTTTGTAGACAGATTTATCCGCAACACATCGGTGTATATTTGAGATACTTGCGTACATTAGCATGGCATTAAACGTTAACATTACATAAGATGTCTTTTAACAGATATACAGGAACATCAGGTCTTTTATTTTTTAAAAACCTAAATCCTATCCAAACTAACCGCTCCAGTGGCCTAATGTGTAGAGTGTCCGCCTAGGAAGCGGGAGGGCGTGGGTTCAATCCTCGGCCATGTCGTACTAAAGTTTTACAAAAATGGTACTAACAGCTGCCTGGCTTGGCGCTCATCATTAAGAGGTTAGTGTTAGGACTGGTCGGTTGGTACCAGGATAATGTGACTGAGTGGAACATCATGCTACATGTCTGCGGCATGATGCTCAAGTAATAGACATCACCATAAACTGGCTCACTGCAGTTTTCGTAGCGTTGTTTATGAAAAATTGTAAAAAGCTACGTTAAATTCCTAATATAACAAACAAACAGACCTATCAAAGTAGGAAAAGGAAGATCGCAACAGCAACCAATTCAACACTGGAAATATCTGAGGTGGTCGGATTAGTGTTACAACTTAATTTTTTTACGCTCAAATTTCCAAGCATTTTTTTTAAATTTTATTATCTATGAATAGTTTCCCGACATAACATACATTTTTTGTTTTGTTCATACCTGTATGACATAAATTGAAAATAAAATAGATCGTATTAATAATTCAGGACAGTGCGAGATGTGAATGAAAATTTACAAAAAAGTATTAACAATCACCAATATATTTTACAAATTTATCAGACATGTTTCTTCTGTTTGCGACCTTACATTTCATATAGTATCATTTAGCTACGCAATTCAGTGGTCCTTTTATTTTAAACAAAAAATTAAACATAGAGTTTAACAGATGTTTGAATAAATGTAGCCAGCGATATTGGAAGATTCGCTAATCTTTGAGAAAAATTATTATACAATCATATTGTACTAAGTTATTGAGGTTTATGTGTTGTCATTAAATATAGTACATTAATTATCCATGCCCTCTATAAAATAACGTTGTAATATACATTGGTTAAATGGGATATTGTCTGTTACATAAGAGCAAAGAGCATTTCAAAATAACCCTTAATCAAGATGATTAAACTCACTCTTCAATATTCTATCTCATTACATTACGGCTGTTTGGCACCAACACTGTTCAGTTTATTGTTCTCTGCCGTGCTGTCTAATGGTTTCGGAGACGGAGAGGCTGTAGTCGTTATAAGGTGCCATACAGATGGAAAACTATTCAATCCCAGGAGGCTGCAAGCAAAAACAATGGTCATGACAGGCACCATCAAGGATTTCTTTATTTCCAATGACTGCGCCGTCAATGCTTGTTCAGAAGCCAACTTGCAAAGCAGAATTGCCAAGTTCTGCAGCTCCTGCACAAGCTTTCGTCTCACCATCATTACCAAGAAAACTGAAGTCATGCATCAGCTGGCCTCTGGAAAACCCTATGTTGAACCCAACATCACCTTCAACTGCAAAAACTCAACTTTGTGAACCGCTTCATCTATCTTTTTAGAACAATGTCACATTACGTAACTATTGACGACGAGGTGAACGTTCGCATTGCCAGAGCCAGCCAGAGCCAGCGCAACTTTTGGCAACTTTTGGCAGATTGTATGCCAACGTCTAGAGTATAAGAGGCATCAGCATGCAGAAGAAACGGTATGTTTGCAGGTATGTTTTATTCCCCCCAAACTACTTACACATGCGAAACATAGACGGTATACCATGATGCTAGAAAATTTAATACTACTAACAGAACTGTAAAAAAAAAACTATTAGGTAAATGTTCAATGTTGTCAGTCTGCGATACAAATTTTTGCTCAAGATGTTTCAGTTCATCGTGGATTGATTATAAACTATTAATAGCTCCATTAGGTTGTTAAATTGTTCATCGTTTTCATTATCAGAACTTGAAAACAACCACACGGACACACGATCGCTTTAACATATATTTTCAATAAAATCAAATATATTACCGTAATTAAATTGTACGGTTAGATTTCGTAGAAATATTGTTGTTTGCATTTTGTCCACGCATGCCCATGATATGATTTGTAAACTCTAACTGTAATATGTGCAAACTATTATCAATATTTTGATCACGATCCATACAAGTCATGCTACGTGATTCTGATCAAAATTGAGTAAAATATCTTCAGATGGTTCTTGCTGGCCATTTATTCTTAAAAAAAACTTCAGAAACTCCAAAATCGTCAAAATATCATATGGCTTTGCATTTGAGTGTTTAATGAGGCTAAACTTTGCAACGCAATGTAAAAATAAGTCGTGGTCTAGAAACACCTTGTTGTGATGCAATATGTCATGATTTGCAGCTTGATTTATTATTTTATTGATATGTTCAGGAATAACGTAAGAGCTTGGTAATTGTACTGGTTGAGGTTGGACCACTTGCGGTCTGCATATTAATCCTGATAGTTTATCATTAATTGTATCAAAAGATTTACCCCTTGAACATTACCAAAAACACCAGGTTCTTTATCACGAACAAAGTTAATAGATTTCGTTCCTAGTCGCTTTGAACTCAGTATTGGTTTTAGAGCTTTCCTTCTAAATAAATCCTGAACAACATTACCGCGTCCATCACCCTAGATTGTTTTATAATCACGAATGTATTACTTTGAATATAATCGGTCCACGTCGACCATTGTGTATACTCATTTTATCTCTTATTTATTTCTTTAATCACTGTGATAATAGTAAGCAATTTCATCAATGAGAGATCAATAAATATTAATGTCCATGATACTGCCTATAAATAATCGTTGACAAATATCAGCTGCTTCATTAATAATATCTGGATAATTAGTTTCAGCACGTTTTCCTCCAATCATAACTATTAATCGATCTACTTCAGAAAGGGTGTTGTTAGGACAATGAGTAGGGCCTATTCCTTGAGCAGAAATACCACTTCATGTTGATTTATAGAAATACCACTTCATGTTGATTTTATTGGTTGTTACTCACAAATTTATTAACTTCATTGTTCATTTTCTACTTATCCATTAAATTCAACACTCTTTTGATCATCATCTTTGACGTGTTCCTTATCCTTAAAAACGAGATATATGGTTAATTCCATATTTTCAGGTGTTATATGAATGGAATACTCACTTTTTTATGCATTTTTTTTAACCATTCTGTGACGCTATATCTACTGCTTTTTCTATACTATTGAGTTTGAAAATATCTTATATATATATATATATATATATATATATATATATATATATATATATATATATATATATATGTGTGTGTGTGTGTGTGTGTGTGTGTGTAACTAAACCAATGTTATGTTCATTCATCAGTAGAATGAATTGACGGGCTGAACATTCGTTTTTCAACTCGCATCGCCAAAATCTTTGAAGTTTATCGGCACTGTATTTATAAAAAAAAAAGTATTGATATCCATCGTTAACGTACTTTTCTTGACCACGCGTCGATTTCATAACGCTTATTTCCGAAGGAAAAAAAAACTTCTACGTTAATACATTTGACAGCATACTTATATAAACAAACAACTATATAGAAGTGGGTTTAAGCCTGAATGGCTAAATCGTTAATCCTATGCGTGGACTTCTTTTATCTTATCATTGCTTTCGTTTTCAAATATGAATAAGACGTTAGACATCAAAATATTAAATTGTTAATCTTTAAGTGGTCATGACTCACAGGACAATATACCAATAGAGTCAATTATCTTAAGCACCCTGCTTATATTGTTATTTCTTAATCCTTTTGTAAATGCCGACATGGCCTCTAATTATGTTAAGGATAATGTGTAATCTTTTGATGCTAATCCTTTTGTCGGTGCCAAAACTTCCAGCGCCAAAACGTTCGGCGCCAAAACGGCCCTCTCCAAAACATCCTGGCGCCAAAACGGTCGCGCCAAACCGGCGGCGCCAAAACGTCACGGACCGCTCCCGTCTACCTCTATTTCGTGCGCATAATTAATCCATTTGTTTCATGTTCAATGAGTTATTCTGTAACATAAGACCTTTGAACGTGATGCATTTATTAAAAGAAAATTTCAACGGAATAACAACCTATTCTAACTAAAAATAGTAACTAGATCTTTTGAGCCATAAAATTGTATTAGAAAAATAGTTTGATGTGACATTGTTAATAAATTGATGAATACATAGATATTCCACAATAGCTGAAATAATTTAATTTTCATTAATAACTAATTATAACTAATTATATAAAAAAAACGTATTCTTAATTGGATATAAACTACATTTGTCTCATGCAATAAGTAGTCAATCGTCAAAGTGTCAAAAAATACTAAAATCACACTTCCACTACAAATCGAAAATAGAAATAAAATTTGCTACTAGCGAGCGTTTTAAGTTTCATATATTGGAAATAAAATCAAATTAATATGTCTTATGTAATAAACAGAAAGGGGCAAACTATGCTGTAACACATGTACAAATTATTTCCTTATACAAAGTCTCAATCTATCACAAATAACACAATTTAAATATAAGGTTAGTATATTTCCATAGTAATGCTGTATCATCACACATTGCATATTTTGTAGATTCTAACAAAATTTTGTTTAATTATTCCATGATTTGAATTTTCATTCGGACTTAAAATATATAACAAGCCAAATAAATGTTAGTTATTACTCCTATGTAGTATTGCAATTTTCATTTTGTTCATAAAAAAGTAAAAAAAAATATTTTGGTTAAGTCATTTTTTTTTTGCTTTGTTTCGTTATTTACATTTTAAATCGGAATTCAGCTCAAATAGGAATAAATTAAATTAAACTTTTAATATTGCGAACAGTAAGAGGATTGCATGTTTTTTTTTGGGGGGGGGTTGGGGGTTGGGGATGGGGGGTGTAAATCCAATTTCTCTCATGGTGTTTCCAGAGTCGTTTGTATTAATTTACGGCATAATTGTTCATTGACTCGATTCAGCTGGAGCAAATGGAATCTTAACTAATGCAAACTTTCACTGTTCATTCAAATATAGTTTCATGTTCTTTCAGTATATTTTGATGAATGCAGTTTAAATGTTAACCATTAGGAAATCGGACGAAGGACAATCTACTCAAGTTACCAATTTGTGTTTAATTACTATTTTGTCTTATTGTTCGTTTAAGTTTTGCTGATGATATGTTATTGATAAGTCCTTCTATAACAGGTTTAAGGACATTATTAAATATATGTGAACAATACGCATTTGAGAATGATATAATACAAAAAAGTCTGTATGCATGGTCTTTCTTCAGAAAGGTTCTTTCAAATTACCATCTCCTCCCCCTGTACATCTTAACGGCAATGCTCTTACCTACGTCAACAGTTATACATATTTGGGTCATATTTTAAAATCCAATCGGTCGGATAATGAAAATATGATGAGACATTACCGATCCCTCTGAACTCGAAAAAACATGTTTCTACGTATATTCAAGAATTGTTCATTGAATATCAAAATTAGATTATTCAAATCTTACTGGTGCACCATATACTGCGCTCATCTGTGGACTAACGTTAGTGAATGTATGAAAAGGAAACTAGTTATTGGTCATAATAATAGTCTTCGTTTTATATTAGACCTTCCAAGATGGAACAGTGCCTCCAACATGTTTGTTAACTATAACGTATCCAGTTTTGATGAAATACTGAGAAAGTATGTATTCTCTATGATGACAAGAATATCTAGTAGTAAGAACTGTATATTGAAATCTCTTTGGAACTATGACATTCATGTAAATTCTCATATTATTAGAAGATGGAACAAATTACTCTTGATATGTGTCATTTAATTTTTACTCTTAATAATGCATGGCGCAGTTAATAGTTGTAGATGTTGCTGTATATTTGTAGGTTTGATAGATATATTGTTACGACCGTTTGCTATGGTTCTTTCAGTCATAACCTATTCTGGGTTCGCCTGGTACTGGCTTGAGGTGAAATGAATGTAGCAATTTTATTGTTGTGTTTGTATTGATATTTCTGTACAATTAAAGAATAGAATGACAGAAGAGATTATAGAGGCGAATGAAGAACTGTGTACTATATGACAAGTAAATACAAAATAAATTATGTTTTACTTTTTATTGTGTTCTCTCTCTTATTTCCTTTCTCGAATATTCACAAGATCACAAGTACATTGACATGCACAATAATAATTTTACTTTATGACTATACATTTAATATATCAAACAATCTTGTTTATTTAATACACAATTTTGTATGTATGCTTAAAAAGACATCAATTTCGTCATCAATGTTTTATGAACTTGCTTTTAAAAAATAAAGATTTTATAAAATAAAGTTAATGTTTTTATAACATAAAGATTAATCCTATTGGAGACTGGTGCTAACCCGAATTACATAAACTAAACTAAAGAAAAACCTTCAGACAAAAATCTAGTCAATTTCTGAAATTTAGTCATATCAGAAATTTGTGTAAAATCAAAATCTGGACAAATCCGAATTTCGGACAAATCCGAAATTTATATAAATCAAAATCTGTGCAAATCCGAATTTAGTCATTCCAATAACATATCACTTTCATAAAGGTTTTTACCTGTATAAAATTATTCATGACTGAGTAAAATTTAGAATTAGAATTTTTAATTTATGGTCCGAAATTAGACAGACGGTTCTGATTTCATTGCAGTCAGTCTCTCTCGTCTGCAACGACAGGAGCCTTGTTTATACTCTCTATACCCTTGGAGAACCTCTAATGTTTACATAAACAAACAACAGAGACATTCGAGATTCTCCGATTCGGGTTACCAAGTAGTGGACCACGTTCCGGGAAGCACTATTTGATTAAAATACACTGTAAATAAATAAGGCATCATAAAATATCGTCATCTAGTAATACATAAGTTTCTAACAGTTACTCGAAACATATTGATGAGTTGAAATAATCATCAGAATGGATGAAATGAGAGTCGGTCGATGTCAGTGAAAGCCGACATGTGCTTTCAACGAGGGACCGTCTCGAGGCAACGCGATAATTGGAAACGAGGTACAAGTACGGCAACATTTAAAATAATCATACTAAACGTATGGATATGATAAAATTGTGAGACTGGTATAGCATTAGCCCCAACCATTTGGAACTGGTCCCCAATTGGTGAGAAATGTATTGCATATGAGATGTAAATTTAAGAAAATTTATTTTATTTTCCAGTGCAGCTGCAGTCTCGCAATTTTGTTTACATAACGAATATCATACATGTGTTTACAGAGACAATACAGATTTGAAAAATTGTTTTGTAAATATTTCATTGAGAGATAAAATAACCTTAGATTTATATATAACTTATAATTAATTTGAAAATGTATCATACAATTAAACAAATTACACAGCCCTTTTTAGTAATATATACTTTTCATATTACCAAGGTCAGCCCCAGTGGGATTCGAACCCAACCGATTCCTTTCAGAAGAGAACTAACATCGCACTTATTCACCATTTAAATAATTCATAGCAATAATGATATCAAGCAAATGAATTCAGAATTTCATTTGTATTTTTAACATGAAAACTTTTAACACAAAGATATATTGACATGGTAATCTAGCATAATATTAATTCATGTTAAATTCATCATATGTTTAAAAAATTTAAATACATCATTTTTCAAAAAAAATATTACATGCATATAAATGATACAAATTGTATTTTTGAAACACACATTTTGATGCTCATCAGACATCAATTTCAGCACATATATGTTGGACCTTAAATTATATATATATTAATTCTATATCTTATTTCAGATAAAATATATCTACAACCATTAAGATTATATCAAGAAAAATCATGAAATAACACAGTTTCGGCTTGAAATAAACATGGTGTAATCATGAGCAATATAATTAACAATAAAATTATTTATAAATGATTGGTTGTACATCTAGATTGTGTATTTCGTTTTCTGATGATTTCCTATTATATATTCATGTGCAGGATAGTCAGTACACATCTTTAGGTCCAACAGTCCATGCACATCAATTTCAATACATATATGTTGACCATTAAATTATATATATATATCTATATCTTATTTCAGATAAAATATATCTATAACCATTAAGATTATATGAAGAAAAATCATGAAATAACCCAGTTTCGGCTTGAAATCAACATGCTGTAATCTTCTTGTACATCAAATAGGTAAGTATGAGCAATATAATTAACAGTAAAATTATTTATAAATGATTGGTTGTACATCTAGATTGTGTATTTAGTTTTCTACATTTTCTGATGATTTCCTATTATATATTCATGCGCAGGATAGTCGGTAGACATCTTTAGGTCCAACCGTCTGTGTGGTATTTGGGTCCAGTGGTCCGCATAATTGATTTTCAGTTTTCCAACACGAGTCACATTATTCAATTTTTTAAAAATAATTTTCAATTCCAGACAGTCTTGTAAAATCTCAGTTTTCATTATATTTATTTCAATCAAATTTCAATTCATTACATGTCTTTTTGACATTATTGTTTTTAAACCTCTCCCCACTCAAGTATTAAATTTAGTTTTTTCCAGAGTAGTGAGGACAGGCATTTCAGATTGTAATATTTTGCATCATGTAAAGTTTCAGTTAAATTTCGCCTGTCTCTAGGGATTAAGACCTCTGGCATAGAGCCATTGTAACGGAAGTAATTTAATATAAATCTCATATGAGTTGGATCTCTGTTAACCAACTTAGTTAAATATTTGATACCAATAAATAAAAACACATATTTATTCAATACAGTTAATGCAATTTTATAAGACATATATACCATTTCTTTTCTTATTGATACAAATCTTAAAAACTATAAAATTTACATTCAATTTCAAAACAATTCATGTTCCATAAATTTCATTCAACAACCAAAGCAATAACTTTCTTATACAAAGAAAAGCAGAATTAGATATATGTGTAAAATCTGAAAATGTTTACATCTGAAAGCACTTTATTGTCAGTGATTAATAATATTCAAACAAGGAGAAATAACTTCTCCTTGAAATTATTTTACTTTGTCATGATGTAGAATTTTTGCCTTTTGCCATGGGATTTCTTGTATTCCGTAAAGCACATCATTAAGTTTAGATATAATTTCAAATAGACCTTTCCAGGGTCTTTGTAATTTTGAATTCAATCCTCTTATTCTTTTGGGGTCAAAATACCATACTTTATCACCTACAGTGTAGTTATCTCTTTCACTACCACTGACGTGTATATCCGCTGCATAAATATGCCTAGCCTCACCAGTGACTGATAGATCCGCTTGTAAACAGAGCACTATTACTCCCAGTGACGGACATATCAGCTTGCCTTACATGCTTCCTAAACCCTAGTGACGGATAGATCCGCTCTGTATGTCATTGTTACAACCGATCGTATTGGTCAATATATGGAAGTAAAAGTCTATTCAACCAATCAAATTAGAGTTAACAAATGATTATTCTTACTAAATCCGGTTCCTTTTTTCAAATTTGTACTGCGTGTGTGTTAATACATGCATTTGAAGTTGACAGTAGAAACCATGGCGTTCTCTTACGATAGCGATTCAGATTCCGACTTTTCTGGTTTTTATGAGGATGATATTGACCACCATGAATTAAGAAGTATTGGTAGTGATATTAATATATCTTCTTTATCAAGTCTGTCAGAAATTGAGACAGAAACTGATGATGAAGACGACGAAGTGTGGACAAGAGAACCACGTGCGCCGAAAGTAACGGAGTTTACAGAAAGCGTCAGCTCAACTTTCGTTTTGGATGAGGGGAAAAAAGAAATAGATTTTTTCTTTAAATAGATATCACGAGGAATTACTTAAGAAATAGTAGAACATAGTGACTAGGTAACAGTGTTAGTAATTAAATGTATATATTTGATAAATAACTTAGTATAAAAGACTCCCAGATAAATTTTAGTGTTTACAAGCAGTTTTGTGTTATATTCCTGGATAAATTTTAGTGTTTTCAAGCAGTGTTTTGTGTTATATTCCTGGATAAATGTTAGTGTTTACAAGCAGTGTTTTGTGTTATATTCCTGGATAAATGTTAGTGTATAAAAACAGTGTTTTGTGTTATATTCCTGGATAAATGTTGGTGTTTTCAAGCAGTGTTTTGAGTTAATTTTAGTGTTTACAAGCAGTGTTTTGTGTTATATTCCTGGATTTCAGCAGGATAAAATAATCAAACAGATATAAGGTAGTTAGAGCTTTTATATATGCATGATTTTAGCCTATAATCAGTTTATTAGAGAGAAAATAACTAACACAGTCCAACCATACATCAGCTAAAAAGTTATCATTTGGCTACAGCAGCATTTGGCTCTGGTAGTCAGCCCACAAATCAGCTGCAGTAGTGACCCCAGCAGCTAGGCATAGCAGTGAGCCACTACAGTAGCATTAGTAGGTAAAAAGTTATGGAGATTGACTCTCAGATCATAATTCCGTTTCATATTTTCACCAGAAAGTTGTATTTTCATTCTGGAAAGTTCATGTATTTCATTCAGTCTCTCTTTTAGTTCATTTGCATAATCAGTTTTATATTTCTGACTTTCAGATGGCTTTTTCTCAGGATCATCAAAAATGTGGTCTATGGGTAGAGTTATCTCCCTTTCAAATGTCATTAAAGCAGGGCTTGTTCCAGTACTTTCATGAACTGAAGACCTGTAGGCGATCATTACCAAAGGTACATATTCATTACAGTCTCTTTGATGATCCGACACATAAGCGGAAAGCATATACAAAGATTTGCTCTTTCAACCATACAATCTGATTGGGATCTTGCAGTAGTTGTTTGGGTTTTCCTAATACCCAGAAGCTGACACAGTTCTTGCAATAAATTACTTTCAAAATTAGAAAACTGATCTGTGTGTATGAATAATGGTACTCCAAATCATGATATGAAATTTTCAATCAAGGATTTTGCTACAGTCTGTGCTTTAATATTTGGTAATGGAATGGCTTCAGTCCATTTTGTAAAATAATCTGCAACTACCATTAGATACTTTTTACCCTGTTTTGATTTTGGTAAAGGTCCCATAAAATCAATTGCTATTCTTTCCATGGGTAATCCCACATGGTATTGTTCAAGGGGAGCCTTTGCTTTGTTTTTTGGCATCTTTCTCGAAGCACAAATTGTACCATTCTTGCACCAGTTCTCTACATCTCTTCTTAAGGCATACCAGAAAAATCTTTGTCTTATTTTATGAAGAGTTTTGGTGATACCAAGATGTACACTGCTAACACTATTATGCAGTTGGGTCAAAACAAATGCTTTCAAACTTTTTGGTATTTTAATGTGAAATGTGAATTCTTTTCTATCATGACTTTCGCATTTTGTATATAAAACATTATTCTCTAGACACAGAGATTCCCACCTGTACCAAAAGTACTTAATCTATAGGCCATATGTAGTGACATCAGCCCAATCAGGCTTATTCTTTTTTTTCAACCAGTCATGTATAGTTTTTAAAATTGGATCTTGTAATTGTAACTTTGCTAGAATATTGAGATCCAAATTTTCTATGTCTAAGTTATCTAGGTGATTTTCTGTGGTTTTAGAATTTCCAGCTTCATTTACTTGAGACTTCAAATACCCATTTATTTCACTATTTTCAGCTTTGGCATTTGATAAATCAGGTGCACATTTATTCTGTATATTTCTGTTATTAGTCTGCTCTAATTTAGTACTAATCTGTTTAGACATTTTCACCTTCACTCAATTCATCAGTGCTATATACTGACTTTTCTTTACTATTCCGTTTATGAAGTACTTGATTAGTCAAACTTTTAGAATCATTCTTTTCACATTCATTTCTTTTGCAATGGTGTTCTACTAAGATTGAGATGAAGCAGTAGAAGAGAACAACTGTTGTCATTGTATCTGACGCTACATGGAAAATTAAGAACATACACAGTATCATACCATAGAGTAAGTTCTTTGTACACATTTCATTTAAGACACTTTGACCAACCGCATTAATACCAATGTGTAATTCCTCCTTACAATTGACACTACAGGATAGAATAGGAATACTTTCAACTTTGCAGGTCTCATTGTTTTGGTCAATTTTCAGCGTTTCATTGCAAGGTTCTTCCAATCTATCACAATATTTACAGAGGATGTCATGACATGGTCTTCTTGATAACGCATCAGCATTATTATGAATCTTTCCTTGCCTGTATTAAATTATAGCCATATGCTGACAGAAATGTTAACCATCTGGCCAATTGTCCTTCCACTAATTTAAAATTCAAAAAGCCATCTCAAACTACCATGGTCTGTTCTCACTGTGAACCTATGACCATACAAATAATTGTGAAAGTGTTTAATGGCATTTACAATAGCCAATAACTCTCTGCGAGTTACACAGTATTGTCTCTCAGGTTTTGAAAAGCATTTGCTAAAGTAACAAATAACCTTCTCCCTTCCATCTTGGACTTGTGATAGGATAGCACCCTGTCCGATATTTGAAACATTACAATCAAAGATGAATGGGTCATTTTCAGTTAGGAATGCAAGTATTGAAACTTTTGTTAAAGCTTGTTTCAAAGTTTCAAATGACCTTTGACATTCAGCAGTGCACTTGAACTTTACATTCTTTTCTGCGATTTGATGGAGAGGTTTAGCAGTAATTGCAAATCTGTGAACATAAGATCTATAATATGAACACAGAGAAACAAAGCTTTTGGATTGTTTGGCATTTCTTGGCACAGGCCATTCATTAAGGTTTTGTAACTTTTCAGGCAAGGTCCCAACGTGTGATTGAGTTATCAAGTGTCCTAAGAAAGAAACTTGCTTCTGGAAAAGATGACACTTCTTTGGATTAAGTTTTAAATTTGCTTGTCGCAACCACACAAAGATAATGGTTATATTTTCAAGTTGACCCGCAAATGTTTTTGAAAAACAAATCAGATCGTCCAAATACAAGATCACAGTTTTCCATAGTAGACCAGAAAATACAACTTGAGTCAATCTGGTGAATGTGGTGGGTGCATTACAAAGACCAAATGCCATTCTTTTCCACATCCACTATTCACCACCAGGTATTGAAAAAACAGTTTTTGGTCTGTCTTATTACTTAATTTCACATTGCCAATGACCTGATTTCATGTCAAGGCAAGACCACAATTTTGAACCAGAAAGTGCATCAAGACTATCATGAATGCGATGTTAAGGTTGTGAATCCTTTACTGTCACATCATTCAAGCGTCTAAAATCACACCAAAATCTAACAGTTCCATCTGACTTGTTTACCATTACTACAGGAGCATTCCAAGGAATTTGTGGACATTTTTCAATTATGTCAGTTTCTGCCATTTTCTTAATTTCTTCTTCAGCAATCTTTCTTTTTGCTAGTGGAATTCTGTATGGATAAAGTCTAATTGGTTGAGTTAACTTTGTGTTAATTGTATGTTGGGTTAGTGTAGTGTGGTCTCTGTCATTAGAAATTCTGGAAAACACATCCTGATTTTTAATTAGAAACTTTCTTAATTCATTTATTTGTTCTTCACTTAGATTCTTTGAGGACCTTTCAAACATATCTGTTAGGTGTTTGGGCATTATTTCATTGATTTTATCATCTGTTTCTGAGACAGTTTTTGATTCTGATGCAATACAATCATTAATTGATGCAGGATTATATTCATCTACTACTGTATTTTTAAATATTTTGCATGGTTCTGTTCCAAAATTTGCTATTCTAATGGGTAATGTATTTCTGCTAGGATCAACTAGGACCATGGCTACCAACAATCCTGTCTTTTCAGTAAATTTCACTACAGGTTCAGTCAATCCATAGGAGCTATCTCCCACAATTTCCAATGGTTTACTGTTTACTATAATTTCAGAATGTGCAGGAATCTCAACAGTTTCAGTAACTGCCACCCGGCAGCAGACAGGTTCCTTTTCATTGTAAAAGAAACAGGTAACTTGTTCTCCATTTACATTTAAACATCCCTTGCTTATCATCAAGTCACATTTGTTTGCTCTCATAAAGTCCATTCCCAGGATCCCATCTTGTTGAATTTCTGCAATAAGCATATCAGTTTTAAAAACTTTACTCCCAAGTTTTGTATCCACAAAGACTTATACAAATGGAGACTTCTGAGGTATTCAAATGTATGTCAACTGAACAAGAAAATGCATCCGTTTGCAAGTGTCATATATTGATTCCACCAGGATAAAAACAGCAGAGTAAGTATATTAATTAAACATAAATTAGTGGAAGAGTGTCGATATAGGTTGCCAAGTATGTGCAATATTCCTGAAACTTTGACTACTCGTTCGATGTTAATTAAGAACTTCCTGCATACTTTATGCATTGCCATATGTATTTAGGGAGCATATATACCATGACCTCCCAAGGGCTGCGGATGTATGAGGATAAAGGTGAATAATCACCATTTAAAGGTATCGGGGGGAAATGAAAAATAAATGTGTTTACCTATTTCTGACCGCCTACATGACCTTTGTGGCTTGTACTTTACTTTAGTCAGGTTAGTTGATTGATTGTTGGATTATTTTCTGTGTAATGGCACATCAACACATATAAGGATAAAATAATGTGCTGAGGCACACAATGTTGAATGACACCACTTGGTCTTGGCTGTATTTGGACTTGCTTCTTTCTGTTTGTGAGTCTGGTACACTACCTTTATACCATTTCAGCTCCAGAGATGAATGTAGGAAAGTTTTGATTCTGAAGTTTGGTGAATTGACTAAGGGTGGATGGATAAGCATAGCTGCCAACTGTATCGTTTTTTCCGTATTTGTCCCGTATTTTGGACCTGAATACGGGTGTACGATTTTTTGGCTAAAAATACGTTTTTAATATATATAAAAATATAATTAAACAATTTCATTGGAATTTAGAGTGGGCACTCGGTTCTATTTTGATAGAATGTAATGCATGTTTATAGGAATACAGTTCTACAATACGATTGGTTCATTTGAAATTGAGGCTACCGAGCCGCCATATTGAATTTAGCAAATAGTTATCACTGTCACTGTATCTCGTTTTCATAATATTCAGCTTCTAATCATGTTAAATACAAAGTGGAATATTTAGAATTTTCTCCAAGAAAAAGAGAAAGAAAGAACTGGAAGAACAATTGCGCCATCTTGTGTAGATTAGTGGACCATATAGTAAAGGAGAAAACTTGATGTTTTGCAAATTGTGTAATGTGATTTCGCTATTGGGCATGGAGGTGCCCATGAAATACAAGAGCATGAAAAATTTAATAAACATCAGCTTCCTGGTTCATCACACACAGCTCAGTCTGAACGTATAACACATATAATTACACCACTCCCTCGATAACTCGTGCACATCGGGGTCCAAAAACATCGACCGCACTTTAAGTTTGGCGCGAATTATCGAGGGACCTATAATAATAAATAAAATAAAAAAGGATCGATACAAAGGCAAAAGGGTGAGTGGGTGGCAGATTTGATATTTTATCACTTTATAATCGTGCTGTGATTAACTGTGAATAAATATTTCTTCATAACGGTGTAGTTATTTTTTTCCACGTAGAGTAACATTAATTTCAGGATAAATTACTGTATATTGAGGAGTTAATTGAAAACATTATTCCACGTGGTTTCCATTCAAATAACGTGTGTCACTACACACGTGAATCATGTCGCTAATTTTTGTGGTGAATTGGATACATTCTTGTTTTATTGTTTGATCCAGATTAGATGTATTTGTTTAGACTCTTTTCAACAATGTCGATCGATTGATTGGTATACAGTGTATATATTTGATTGCGATAGAAGTCAAATAAAAAATTTAAAACAATGTAAATTAGAACACGATGCCGGTTGTGATACGCTGGGCAAGTGACGAGACTTTTTGAAAAAAAAATCAGTTAATTTTTTGTGTTACTCCCTGATTTCGCTGCCATCAAGCAAAATCATCCCTTGCTTTGATTTGATGCACAGGACATTAGTGATAAAACAACATAGGTCTCTTTTAATGAATTATTTTAGTGCAACAAATTACAAACATTTCGCCAAGTTTGTTAAAAAAAACAAAGCCGGCAGTTAAGTAGGTTCTCATGGAAGTACTCACGGGTTCGATGTGACGGTAGATTGACTATGTTCATGTTTTCATAGAAAAGAATATGTTGCAATTATGATGTTTACATTGAAACGGAAATAAGGGATTAGAATGTGGTTATCACACAGCTAGATATTTAATTGTTGTTTATTTCATTATCTGTTGCCACCTGTTAGCATATACCAGACATTTTCATTGATCGCTATTTAACCAGACTGTATATTTACGGCGTATTGATGATGGTGTTTCAGCAAATAATCCCTAACATAATATGTGATATCTTATTTAGAATTTGCAAATTTCACAATATGGATTGATCTTTATGGGCACAAATCACCTTTTTTATGATAAAACGAGAAATGTATAAAGGTTTAATTTACCAATTCTTATCATAATTTCTTCACGTTCAGCAATTTTTGAAAGGTTTTTAAAATTTATTATTTCTTTGGGGAAAAATTGGGATCCACGCCAGACACAGCATTATAAACGGGTTCGCGAGTTATCAGGGCGTGAGTTATTGAATGAGTGGTTTACCAGAGTGAACCTTAATGTAATTCAAAATTCCTTTTAGAAATAAACCTTCCTATTTCAGTTACTAGTGTTGCTGGCAATTTATTTTGCACACGTTTTCCATTAAAATCGCAAGTCATAACTCTTATGCTTGAACAACAACAGTTCAATAAGATAATCACAGAATTTAGATCATCAATGAAAGTTGGTACATTGGAATCGATGATTGAAAGAAAGAAAAACAAGATGTGTAAAAGGCTCCTATAAACAGCCTGTGTCTGAGTGTGTTGCCCTCTTAATACTTCTGAATGAGCACTTGAATGGAGCATTGTGCTCATCCAGAAGGCACAAGTGCATCTTTGACATTAAATAATTATGTAAGGCACTGTCCTACTTTACTGATGGTTATATATGTTGTAAATAGTTACATATGCATTAAAATTTTAAAAATCAGTATTTGTTCCTGAAAATCAGTATTTTTGTCACAAGTAGTCAATATTTTTGTACTTGGGGGTTTGGAAGCTATGGGATAAATGGATATGTGGGTACTAATACTTTTTTACCAATTACTGTAACTATGTAAGATGGATAGCAAACTTGTTTATTCCTAAGATCTTTCTAATCTTGTGTCCAAGGTGTCAACATTCACATGGAAAGGTGATCTTAGCAGTTGTCAGATGAATGAATCCTGAAATTTATGTATCATAGAGAAATGGGATGAAATAGATATGAATGGTAGTTATTATTTAGACATATGAAGCAGTGAAGTGAAAACTGGTTTGCACCTAGAAAATTAGGAATTTTTCAGCTGTATATGCAAGGATTAGGATTATTTTACACACCATCTTATACATTGGAGATAAAGCATTCACTTTTCCATCAGTGGGGACTGACTTCACTATGATCATTATTAACAATGTTAAAGTCTTCCATTGAAGTTTTTGAAAATCATGTACTTTTAACTTTTGCTGCACTCAGTTGAACTGATAGTATCAGTTAAGGTCTAAAGTGTATGCTGTCCATACAGCATCATGAATGATAACCATATATGTAGCTCATTGAAAATTCACATTGTCCTCTTTAACTATACATGATATTGCTTAATTTGTTTCATGAACATTTGTATTGATAAACAGCATAACACGTGCCACTCATTACATGATGAAACAGGGTGGTATGTTTATGTCAAATTCTTTGATGCCACAATAACCTGTGAAAGAGTAAGTATGTTTATGAGGGATTCGTCATCTTTTCTGTTCTGCCATAATGTAGTTGCCTCCCTTTGATTTTTTTTTCTGCATGAAAAATGGACTATTCCAGAACTATTGACACATGACAGTATACATGTACCAGTCTTTTTTGGCATGTATTAAATGAATGGTGTTCATACATGAAATAAATTTGGTAATTTTAGCTTCATTTTGAGATGCTGACATGAAAATTCAATGAGATATCAACATAGATATTATTCGTGATGTTGTGCTGAATAAACTACAGAGTTTTTATGTCTAGGTTTCTAATTCAGTTTCTGTGTTTAGGATGATGTTGCCATGGGTCTCAAGTGTATGTGCTGTAAGTTTTAGTTATGCTTGTTTTGTTTGCTTACTCCGAAAAAGTCATTGTTTATCCTTGTGAACAGTATTGAAGTTTTACATTATACTTTGTTGGGAGGCAAGACATCACTAACATCAATTACTAATTCACATGTAACTCAAAGACAGGATAACTTATGGTCCAAAATTTGTGTTGTGGTAGGATAGAAGCTCCTGTCTTGCCTACTTAAACACAAAGGTAAGCATGCCTCACCAGCTAGAGCACTTAGGGAAACATGTCTTGTCTGCTTGGACACCAAGGTAAACATGTCTCACCTGCTTGGACAAGGTACATATGTCTCACCTGATTAAGCAGTAAGATATACTGGTCTGCCTTGCTTCAGTACAAAAGTATACTTATCATGCCTGCTTGAGCACCAAAAGACATCTTTCTCACCTGCTTGAACACCACAGTAAAACAAAGTTCCAGTTTTGCATTCAGATGTTGTGAAAGTCTCTTAACTTGTGAATAAGTGGCTAAAAGAATAACCTTATCATAATCAACATTAGTTGTTGATCAGATACAGGAGTTATTGTACAAGCATACAGATGTGGATCAGATACAGGGGTTATACTACTTACATACAGATGTGGATCAGATACAAACTTGTGAATAAGTGGGTGTAGAATAACCATATCATAATCAACATTAGTTGTTGATCAGATACAGGGGTTATTGTACAAACATACAGATGTGGATCAGATACATGGGTTATACTACAAACATTAAGATGTGGATCACTTATACTACAGTCATTCAGATGTGGATCAGATACAGGGGATATATTACAAACATACATATGTGAATCAGATACAGGGGTTATATTACAAGCATAGAGATGTGGATCAGATACAGAGGTTATAGTACAAACATACAGATGTGGATCAGATACAAGGGTTATACTACAAGCATATGGATGTGGATCACTTATACTACAATCATTCAGGTGTGGATCAGATACAGGGGATATATTACAAACATACAGATGTGGATCACTTATACTACAAACATACATACAGGGGTTATACTGCAAACATACAGACGTGGATCAGATACAGGGGTTATACTACAAACATAGAGACGTGGATCAGATACATGGGTTATACTACAAACATACAGATGTGGATCACTTATATTACAATCATTAAGATGTGGATCAGATACAGGGGTTATACTACAAACATTAAGATGTGGATCAGATGCAGGGGTTATACTACAAGGATTAAGATGTAGATCAGATGCAGGGGTTATACTACAAGCATTAAGATTTGGATCAGATACAGGGGTTATACTGACAAGCAAGTAGAAAACAAGATATTTGCTCAAATCTGAGTTCACATCCTAACATGTTTACGTGTTAGTGGAATTTTCCATTAGAATTCCAAAACTTTCTGTTGTATTGTAGTTTAAGGGGGCATTTGTTTAGTAGATAAACATTTAATTAATTCCTGTCATTATGTTATTATTACTTTTCCTAGAAGGCTGGTCATACCTAGAAGGCTGGTCATATCTGAATTATTATGAAAGACTTCATTTCAGTGTCTTGTTTAACCTGAAAGAAAAATGGTTCTAGTATGGATATTTAATATGGCCACCATGGCCGCCATTTTGAGAATCTTGTCATTACTCTTACTAAGTGGAATGTCATATCAGCGCTGGGTTTCCACCAGAAGATTTGTTATTTTTGTTTGGCATGAAAGACAATCTTCCTAATTTTTTTTGCACCACAGTAAAACAGTGTTAGTTTTTTTATTCAGATGTTTTGAACATATCTTAACTTGTGAATAAGTGGATGTAGAATGACTATATCATAATCAGCATTAGCTGTTGATTTAGTAACTGGGGTTATGCTACAGACATATAGATGAGGATCAGATACAGGGGTTATACTACAAGCATTAAGATGTGGATCAGATACAGGGGTTATACTACAAGCATCTGGCTGTAGATTATATACAGGGTTATGCTATAAGCATCTGTGTGTAGATTATATACAGGGTTATACTACAAGCATCTGGCTGTAGATTTGATACAGGGTTATACTACAAGCATCTGGTTGTAGATTATATACAGGGTTATACTACAAGCATCTGGCTGTAGATTTGATACAGGGTTATATTACAAGCATCTGGTTGTAGATTATATACAGGGTTATACTACAAGCATCTGTGTGTAGATTATATACAGGGTTATACTACAAGCATCTGGCTGTAGATTATATACAGGGTTATACTACAAGCATCTGGCTGTAGATTATATACAGGGTTATACTACAAGCATCTGGTTGTAGATTATATACAGGGTTATGCTACAAGCATCTGGCTGTAGATTATATACAGGGTTATACTACAAGCATCTGGCTGTAGATTATATACAGGGTTATACTACAAGCATCTTGCTGTAGATTTGATACAGGGTTATACTACAAGCATCTGTGTGTAGATTATATACAGGGTTATATTACAAGCATCTGGCTGTAGATTTGATACAGGGTTATACTACAAGCATTTGGCTGTAGATTTGATACAGGGTTATACTACAAGCATCTGGCTGTAGATTATATACAGGGTTATACTACAAGCATCTGGCTGTAAATTATATACAGGGTTATATTACAAGCATCTGGCTGTAGATTTGATACAGGGTTATACTACAAGCATCTGGCTGTAGATTTGATACAGGGTTATACTACAAGCATCTGGTATAGTGCACTAGTAGATCTAGGTTTGTGTTGTTTGCTTTGTGATTATAATCAAGCCACGTAGACCTTGATCAGCAGGTACCTTATACAATGGTAGGTCTGGGTCTGTTTTATTTGTTGTGTGATTATATATCAGCTGCATTGATCCTGATTAGATGGCACAGTATGCCATGGTAGATCTGGTTAAGTGTTGTCCCTGTATTTAATTATATGTAATCTGCATATATCCTGATCAAGTAACACATTATGGACTGGTTGATCTGGGTCAATACTACTTGTTGGAAATGAATTTGATTTTATGTGAATTGCATGAGTTACTGGATGAGCTAACAAATTATGCAATGGTAAGCATTTATTAGATTTGTTTAAAGTTGGCTTTATATTATACAAAAGTGCAGTAGATATGGTACTTTATTTACTTTGTGGCTTCTACCCTGTTGGTTCAGTGAATATAATAAACCCAATGTGATCGGCTGCCTGTTGTATGAGGCAAGTTAGGAAAGAGCCTGTTTGCTGAATGATGTGACTTGTGACGGTGTACTAAGTAAGGTATTGTTAAATTTTCCATTAGAATTCTGTTGTGTTTTAGTTCAAGGGGGTATTTGTTTATATAAGGGATTATATAAACAAATAATCATTCCTGTTTTTAGATCAGTCTATGGAATCCATTTATTATCAGATTATATAATTGTATTCAAATATATTTTCAGAAGGAAACATTGATTTAAATATTCATTGGAATTGTTAAGCGCTCATTGAATTGGGATTAACATTTTATATTGTGAACTCATTCAACGATATTCAGGATTACATTGTGTCACATCAGTGCATTCAAGACTATTGGAATTTATTCAGGACATTCTATACTTTTGGACTTGTGCTATAACATTTAAGACTTTTGGGGGAATTGCTTCACAATACATTGAGTCTGTACTGTGTTTCTTAAATTTTCACTTTAAAACTTATTTAATAAGTTTTTGATTTTTCTTAAATTTTTGGTTTCATATTTGTTTAAAAATTGTATGACCTTGAGTTGTAACAAAAATAAATACTTTGATTTGTGTTTTAAGAAATTTACCTTTATATACCTGCATCTTTATTTTGTATGCATTTTTGACAGCCTTTGTAGCATTTTTATATTTTGCATGGGGCCTTATTAATTTTCCTGTAGGACATTCTGGCAGGGTTTATGCTTTTACCATTTTGCTCCCTCATTATGGAGGGCATTCAGGCATTAAGTTTGCCTTTAACAGTTTTGCTTCCTCTTTATGGAGGGCATTCAGGCATTATGTTTTCCTTTAACAGTTTTGCTCCCTCTTTACGGAGGGCATTCAGGCATTATTTTTTCCTTTAAGTTTTGCTTTGTATTCATTGCTTGTCACAGCATAGCCCTTATTGTGCTGTTATACCATATGCATATCATTTTCTGACATGGGAATATGTTTTTGTTTATAGATGGTGACAGGTACTGGGCCTGAGGGACAGATCAGAGCAGGTGATATTCTAAATTTCAAACCATCTGCAGCTGCACGTGTAGTTGCTCCTGCACCTACTCAAGTAGTGACACCTGGTGCTACGTACACTGATATTCCTTTGACAAACATGAGACAGGTGAGAATTTAAAAAGTAGTTCAATCAATTTTGAAACGTTCTTGCATTTTCATTGAGGCTTATAAATATCATAGAATTGTGTAATTAAATAGCTTGCTGTCCTTTTCTGGTTTCAATAGCGGTCTATATATATATATATATATATATATATATATATATATATATATATATATATATATATATATAAGTTTGTAGTGTCCATGCAATATATGCAGTCTAGATTTAATATTTCTTGATCTAATTTAAGAAAAAAAGTAAGAGCTCTTGTGTCGATGTGTTTAAAGATGAATGTGTCCAAAATTAATGGCATTATTGAGGTTATCAAAGGAGATGATTTACATCACATCTGTTTCCTGAAAACATTTACTTGCCCAAGTTGACAATGTTTAGGACAACCTGGCATCAGTCAGGTTAGAAATTATCAGTTGATGAATGAAATAACTAAACTTTGCCTATGTATTACATCATTGATCCTTTTGTTTTAAAAATCAGTAAGGGTACAGATGAACTCGAGAATGTGTGAATAGTCTAATCTATCACTTTAATACTCACTGCCATTTCTGTAAAACATACATGGTACCCAATGTAGAACAGACACCCATGTACATACATGCCAACCATTACGCTTTTTTCACTAAATTGCGTCTTACACGTAAACATATATAGATTATGCTTTTTCAGTACATCCACCTGCCCCCAAAAAATCAATTATTTGTTTTCTCGTTTTTATTAACATTCCATTAATCCCACAAACAGTATTTTAGAAAATAGGGCTTGTACGTAATTACAACATAGGAGTACGCTTGTCTGTAGACTTTCGTGCACTTTCTTAACAGTATTATGTTCTATTTATAGCAACTATCCTGTTACCAAGAAACATCCTGGTTCTACTTTCAAATCTTGCGACCTTGTATTCTGTTTATAGCAACTGTATGGGTTAGTGAGGAGAGAACAGACTGGTTTTCTAATATCAATCTTTATGGACAGATTCTTTGTGCTAATTCTTATTTAGTGGAGAACAAGTCTAAAGGTGCTAAAAAGTATATTTTTTTTAGTCTATGCGTATATGAGAGCAAAAATAAACCTTTTTAAATAATTTAACATACAGATTAGAAAAAAGCAAAAAATAAATGAAACAAAAAATAACAGTCCTCCAAATATGAAGACATCACATGAAATCTATTACAGGCTGTGTGAAAAGAATTTTAATATTTGGCGTTAAATGTCTTCAGATCGATTATAGTCGATGTGTGTGTAAAGCAAATAGTGCTACATATAAAAACTTGAAACATTAAAGAATGTTAAAAGTCGAGAGGGGCAAAAAATAATTTTTCATTCAAATTTTAGCATGTTATTTGTGGATTCCGCTTTTTCTGCCTGGTTTACAGTTTTTGTCCACTTGGATTACGCCTTTTACTCAGGGATTGGCATGTATGCAAGTATACAGTTTATAGCTTTGTATAATTTTTCCATGAACTCTTTGAGTTATCTGAGTATCTTGACCTATGTTTGAAAATGTTGTCTGGTTTTCTTAGTTATGTTTAATCCATGATGATTGAATAGCCTTGGTATTACACATTCCCATGATGATGGATGTTAGCCTTGGTATTACACATTCCCATGATGATGGATGTTAGCCTTGGTATTACACATCCCATGATGAGGGATGTTAGCCTTGGTATTACACATTCCTATGATGATGGATGTTAGCCTTGGTATTACACATTCCCAAGATGATGGATGTTAGCCTTGGTATTACACATTCCCATGATGAGATATGTTAGCCTTGGTATTACACATTCCCATGATGAGATATGTTAGCCTTGGTATTACACATTCCCATGATGAGGGATGTTAGCCTTGGTATTACACATTCTCATGATGAGGGATGTTAGCCTTGGTATTACACATTCCCATGATGATGGATGTTAGCCTTGGTATTACACATTCTCATGATGAGGGATGTTAGCCTTGGTATTACACATTCCCATGATGAGATATGTTAGCCTTGGTATTACACATTCCCATGATGAGGGATGTTAGCCTTGGTATTACACATCCCATGATGAGGGACGTTAGCCTTGGTATTACACATTCCCATAATGAGGGATGTTAGCCTTGGTATTACACATTCCCATGATGAAGGATGTTAGCCTTGGTATTACACATTCCCATGATGAGGGATGTTAGCCTTGGTATTACACATTCCCATGATGATGGATGTTAGCCTTGGTATTACACATTCCCATGATGAGGGATGTTAGCCTTGGTATTACACATTTTCATGATGAGATATGTTAGCCTTGGTATTACACATTCCCATGATGTGGGATGTTAGCCTTGGTATTACACATTCCCATGATGATGGATGTTAGCCTTGGTATTACACATTCCCATGATGAGGGATGTTAGCCTTGGTATTACACATTTTCATGATGAGATATGTTAGCCTTGGTATTACACATTCCCATAATGAGGGATGTTAGCCTTGGTATTACACATTCCCATGATGAGGGATGTTAGCCTTGGTATTACACATTTTCATGATGAGATATGTTAGCCTTGGTATTACACATTTCCATGAGGAGAGCCAATCATATTCGAGAAGGATTGACTCTTAATTAGTCATGCTGGCTTTCTTGCTTGTTTATTTAAGGCTAATCCTTAGCTATTTTGCAGTTCGATATTAATATGAAAATAGGGTATGTCCTGGGGAAAAATAGGGCATGTCCCAGGGAGAAACTGCAAGCTTTTTTTTGCAAATTTCACGCATATTAGACCAGGAAGATGGATCAATATTTAGTGAAATCCAAGCTTTAAAAATGCCACGAAAAACCTCCCGACTTTAGGTTCCAATCTCTATATTTTTTATTCAGTCTCCCTACTTGTTTTTTGAAAAGTTCAATGGCATGCCTTACTATTGTTACCACTCTTCGTTAACATCTAAATTATGATGGTTATGTGCCTTGTACGATCAAATGCACGTACCTTTTAAATAAAATATTACCTCAATTTGTAGGATTGCTTATATCATTGAAAATGAGTAACTTGTGAGAGGTGTTTCATTGTCAGTGAAACAGCTATTAAGGACTAGCTGAAATGTTATCTAGAAGAATACAATTTGGTCGAAACAACGAATAAAGCAAAACCTGCATCTAATATGTTTGGGAATAAATAAGGATTTAAATGACGCTATGCACAGTGCAAGTACTGTACGTTATAGTACATTGTCTCCCTGCTAAACTCAACTCACCCGCGAATTATGAAGTCTGTATTTACCTTTATTTAATTTCTGTTGGAGAAATCAGAAAATATGCACATACAAAATAATAACAAAATCAGTGATATTACTTTATAACAGTTTAATAATTGTCGGGTCATCGAAAGTTACTTTTCTAACATGCCTATGTATTAGGACACAAAAAAATTATTGTTTCATGTTCCAAGATTTACAGCTGTTACAAATGGTAAAGTTTAGACATTGGCCCGCGAATAAGCCGACCCTCCTCCTCCTCCTTCTTTCAGGCCTTTATTTTTTCCTAAATTATTCAGCTCATACGCGAGTATATACTGTGATAATGAAATAATCTGTATCGGCAATTTTAATACTCTGCTTTTTTTTATCATGCTTTTCTAAACATAGCAAAGTGTTATTTCTTAATTTTACAGAGAAATGAACTTTTACAAATATTTGGAAAGCAATATTTAATTCTTTCTATGTAAGGATCAGCATGTTCTGGAAAGATAGTTAAGTGTTTTATAAACACAACTCTTAAGAATAACAGATGTAAAAGAAACACAGCTTCATGTTCCCTTACAAGAATTTCAGGCAAATATGCATACAGAAATGGGTCCTTGATCTTGTCCTTCAGTCATTACTGAGTAATTGCTTGATAAATTGTTTCTTCCTGCAAATATGAATTACAAAAATGGGTCTTTTTTCATGTCCTTAAATCATTACTAAGTAATTGCTGGATAAATTGTTTCTTCATGCAAATATGCATACAGAAATGGTCTTTTATCATGTCCTTCAATCATTACTGAGTAATTGCTGGATAATTTGTTTCTTCCTGCAAATATGCATACAGAAATGGGTCTTTTATCATGTCCTTCAATCATTACTGAGTAATTGCTGGATAATTTGTTTCTTCCTGCAGGTCATAGCCAGGAGATTATTAGAATCCAAGCAGACAATACCTCACTACTACTTGACAATTGATGTCAGCGTGGATAACGTACTCAGGTATGAGAATAAATCTCTTTTACACAGGGGCTGCCTATGCAATTGTGTATTTGAGTGTGTTTTCCTTGACAATACATGCTGGATTTCAGAACATTCTTGCATATGACTTAGTAGATTTTATTTATCTGTGTATTGACTGTTTAAAAAAATTAGCTTACTGACATGTCCACATAGCGAGAATTTTTAGTGGTGGAGATATTTTGCCAGATTTAAGAAATATATCCCATCACTATTGCATAACTGCCAACTGTCCCGTTTTTTCCGTATTTTGGACCTGAATACGGGTGTATGTTTTTTGTGTGCAAAAAATGTTTTTTAATTAAAAAATAATAATAAAATTTCTTTGGAATTGTCAGTTTAGAATGCGCTCTCGGTTCTATTTTGATAGAATATATCACATGTATATACGAATACAGTTCTACAATACAATTCGAAATCGAGGCTACCAGGCCTGTCGTTATCCGCCATATTGGATTTCACAATAGTTACTGCTGTTGCTGTATCTAGTCTTCGTAATATTCAGCTTCTATCTAATCATTATAAATTGGAAGGCAGAATATTCAGAATTTTCTCCAAGAGAAATAGGAGACAACTGGAAGGATATTTGTGCCGTCTTTTATAGATTTGTGAAACCATATAGTAAAGGAGAAAAATTGACGTTTTGTAAATTGTGTAACGTGATTTCGCTATTGGGCACAGAGGCACCCGTGAAATGCAAGAGCACGAAAAAGCTAATAAACATCAGCTTACTGCTTCATCACACACAATTCAGCCTGAACTTACGACGTAGATAAATGACAAAGAAAACCTTAATGTACATTGATCAAAATTTGATTTTTAAATTTCTTTTAGAAATAAACCTTCCTTTTTCAGTTACTCGTGTTGTTGGTGGTTTATTTTGCACACATTTTTCAGACATTAAAATCGCAAAAGATAGTTCTTATGCTTGAACGCAAACATTTCAATAAGAAAATCTCAGAACTGAGATAATAAATGAAAGTTGGTACATTGGAATCAATGAATAAAAAAGAAACAAGGCATAGAAAGGGTTCCTATAAATAGCTTTTGTTTGAGTGGGTTGCATTCTTGCACCTTTTGAATGGGCACCCATATGGAACATGGTGCAACTCCAGAAGGTACAAATGTGCAACATGTGCATCTTTGACATTAAATAATTATTTAATGCACTGTCCAACTTTACTGATGGTTGTATATGTTGTAAATAGATACATATGCATTGAAATTTAAAAATCGGTATTTGTTCCTGAAAATCAGTATTTATGTCACAAGTAATCAGTATTTTTGCACCCAGGGGTTGGCAGCTATGCTATTATTTAACTTGTATAATATGACCTCTATGGATCTGCCTTCACTGAAAGATAATCAAAAATAAAATACAATTTACAGAATAAAATTATTTTTTGAAATTAAAGTTTTGCTGTATAGTCCGGATAATTGGCTTCAGTGGAATTAGATAACCAAACCTACCTAGGAGTACCTTGGATGCTTTTAAACTACGCATATTTTTCCATGTGAGGAATAGTTAAATTGCTGATCATATCATTTTTCTAAATTGTGTCCAAAAAGACGGAGAAAAATAATACGCCTCATAAAAACGTTCGGTATAGTCACATTCTTAATAAATACAGGAGGGATACAGCTAAATTAAAGGGACATCACATGTCAATTTGAATATGTCACGTGCTGGGAGAAACGATTGCAGCAACAAAAATGAAGAAATAAAAAGGAATTATGTTACGTTCAGAGATAGCAACAAGCCTTTGAGCTGCATAGGGTTTGGAACTGAAGGTGTATGTTTACTTTAAAATCTTTTAAGATGAACATAATGTTAACAGTCTATACATCAGATTGGAATAACAAACTTTTAAAATACAATTTTTCTAACTTTACAATAGCAGTATATGATATCTTGTTACGATTTACTCAAAACTGGTCAAACATACAGAAAAAAATCTGCCTTATTGAGACGCTCATGTTAACCTATCACAATAATTAGGCAAAGTGTGTGAAGAAATCAGAACCACTCAGATCAGATAAGTAACATTCGTGTCTTCAGTGCATTATATCACTCATATCAGACAAATTAAAGACCAAAACTTGTGTCAGATTGGATGATGTCTTATTGAACAATGTTTAAATAAAAGTAAAATTTCCCTTTATTTTAATATAAGCAGTGTTTTTTAGAGATGTAATTCACAGAAGTAGCAACATTTCAATTGGGTAGTCTCATTTAATCAACTGATCATTTGAAACAATGAAGCCATTTATTTCAGTCAGCTGAGGTTGAAACCTGATGTATATAAGAAAGATGTTAACCAAATGCCTGTCTTAGGATGGTGAGGTCATCTCCCTGCTTTCAGAGTCAGTCTATGCAGCGCACTTTGAAATGATAAAATTTAAACCAGTGACATTAACATAATGCATGGAACAAAATATGACAGATGTTTGTCATTTTTGTAAGCCTCGGGTTTTGAGATCTTATTCTCATTTATAAAGATATTTGATGGATAATTGCAAGTTTTGTTTTTTGTTTAGAGATGTTTCTGAATGTTTTTTTTCT
Source organism: Unio pictorum (assembly GCA_030141615.1). Lineage (NCBI taxonomy): Eukaryota > Metazoa > Mollusca > Bivalvia > Unionida > Unionidae > Unio > Unio pictorum. Next base: position 1,336,235 of record JARLTB010000610.1, read on the forward strand.
TCTTCAGTTTGTTTAAATGTATAATATTGTGGTATTTCATCCTCAGGTTAAGGAAAGAATTTAATGAAATTTTATCCAAAGAAAATCAGAAGTTGTCAGTGAATGATTTTGTCATCAAAGCCTCAGCCCTGGCCAATAGAAAGGTACCAGAAGCCAATTCTTCATGGATGGGCGAATTTGTCAGACAGTAAGTACCAACTTAAATTTTAAGAGACACAAAACTTTCCCCTTTATTTCTGAGTTTACAACTTTTGTACCATCCCTCAGTATACTGTCTTTAGGTTTGTTCTTCTGTCTGTACTTAGTTACATACATCTCTTCAAAAAATATATTTGACCGCATTTCTAAGCCTTGCTGTCCAGCAGAATACACACTCAGTGGCACTTGACTTTTTTTCTCACCAAATACATTACTTGATCACATTAACTTTAGGTAATACCTCTACTTCCTCCGATTTCAGCATGCCACCAAAGACAAGCGTGCACACACACACACACAAATAAATCCTATAGCTAAAGGGAGGTAACTCTTATTTATTAATTCCCCATAGTCCTTGCCAGTTGGACACTGCGTAATTTATTGTGCATATATTTTGTTGTCTTGGGAATATAAGCTTGCCACATTTCAACGGTTTGTATATTTCTTTATTCACTTCTTTTTTTGGGGGTGGGGTGGGGGGCTCTTTCATTACTGAGATATCAGTCACGTGCTGGAAGTACAGCTGCTTTAAAGTTCTGGAGGACATCCATGAGAGTTTGCCAGCCTGTACAAACTCATCCTTCACAAATGTCTGGAAGACTTCTTGTCCATCATTTTGAAAAGGCATTAGAAGGCTATAAATAAAGAGCACAATCCAATCATTCAAGGATGAAATTTTGCATATTAGCTGGAATTCAATTTTTTTTATGGGGGACATTGGCATGCTTCCTTTTTCACACAAATAAAAAAGACATTGCCTCAAGTGACCATCACATCATATCCAATTAAAAACAAGTGATTCCAAACAGATACTTGAATTACATATACATATAACAGCAAGCTTTGTCACCGAGAACATCAACCAACCAGTTGGATGAAAACATAACCTTTATTAACACAAGTTGGCAGCCCACTGGTTTTAAGACACTATACCTACCTGTGCATGTAAAAAGAAACACAGAAGCCAGGTTTGCGTGAAAAACTTTTTACTTTGCCAGTTTTATTGGCCAACAAGTTGTTGGTTGTCCATAAGATAGCCTGGCTGCTGACTATGTAGTTCAGTCATCTGGAAAATCATTTTATAGTTTGGGTGTCACTCTTGACAGTTACTGCAGCAAATGGATAAAGTCCAGCAGAGTACCTGGATCAAGTCCAGCAGAGTACCTGGATAATGTCCAGCAGAGTACTTGGATGACCAATATGCTTGACAAGCCACATTCAGGATATCAGTACATGACAAATCAGCATAAAACTTTGGTCTGGCATTTCTTTTCAGTACCACATTCGATGCTGGGAATGACTCGGATAGCACTAATAGCATATTTGGCATACAGAAACATGCATTTGCATGATCATGATTTGGCATCATCATTGCCATATGGATTGTGATAGCCATGGACACTGAGCATATAGAAGGACAGTCCCCTGGTTGACAAAGATGGGAAACAGACATGCCTGAACTTTTTGATCCATATATGCAAAGAATTGAGTTTAGTTTAAGGTGGCAATCAAGACTTTTGCTTCTGTTGGAATAGATACCCTTCCCAAGCAGTCAGTACTAGTTACAAAGCCAAGGCATTAGTGAATATTGATGTCAATCACTGGTCCCTAAAAATCTTGCCACAATCCTCAAAAATGTCAGAAATTACTGGGTTTAATGCCGCAGTTAGGTTAAACAGATTAAGCAAACTAACTGTTTACTTGACCCTCTCTATGTGGTGACCTTTTACCAAGCTGAGATGGTGAGAAGTGACCATGTGTGGGATTAATTATTCTGATTCACCGAGATACTAAAAAAAAGGGCTGTTTTTCTACACAATTGTGATTATCCCCATCTGTTGGGATAATGAATTGAAGAGGTAAGAAAGTGGACATCACTGGAGTTGGCCCTTCAATTCTCCATACAAACCCATCACTTATGGATGGTGTAAAATGGGGTCTTTCAGAATTAGATCAGCAATCAGATATGGATGAAGAGAGAAAGACAAGACATTGTTTTCATATTTGCACTCTACACTCAAATTTCAAAATAAATTGTCCTGCTGACCTAGATTTCTTTGGCCAACTGATCATGCATTTGACTATTATGTCAGACTCAGGAGTGGTTTTAGGCCTACTTGGGTCTCTAGTTATTACATTTTAAGGAGAGACTTGATATAATAAGTTTACTGCTTACATTGTATAGATGAAACTTGTAACAACTGTTTGCATTGTATATGCAGCATGGATGATTTTTAAAAACAAATCTACTTAGTATACCTAGATTTCTTTGCTAACTGTTCTTGCATTTGGCTGTTCACCTTATTTTAGTCAGGGGAATGATCTTAGGCCAATTTGGGGCTTGTGTTATTACATTGTAAGAGAAAATGACAAGTTTACTATTAACATGATGTAGATGAGATTTAAACCATATATAGAAACATTTACCATCAAAAGTTTGGAAAATGTTCAACAGTATATTAGATGAATGGATACATTATTGTGCAGGATGTTTTTGCCAGAAGAAATCACTATCATCACATTTTCTTTATTAGGTACAACACAGTAGATGTAAATGTTGCAGTGGCCACTCCAGCTGGTTTGATAACTCCAATAGTCTTTAGAGCTGATATTAAGGTAGGTCATTTTTAATTTTTATAATGCTGTTGTGAACTTTCTGTATTCAAACGTTTGTTTTCACACAAGTCGCCATAGTTTTTCACCTGGTAAGTGACCATAGTCTCATACATCATACCTGATAAATAATTAGTCTCGTACCTGATAAGTGACCATAATCTTGTACCTGATAAGTGACCATAGTATCATACCTGATAAGTGACCAGAAGTCTCATACTTGATAAGTGGCCATAGTATCTTGAAAACTGACCATACTTTAGCCATGACATACATGATAGTAAAAGATTTCTGTCCTGGCTGGTTATTTTATTTTTTGTGGCCACTTTAATAAGTAGGAGGTATGTTAGATTTACATTCTTCATCTGTATGCTTTGTCATTGTGTTAAGCCTATATTTCAGTACACTTTAAAGCAAGTTTTTGTGTGTGTGAATGATAAGCCTATATTTCAGTACACTTAAAACCAAGTTTTTGTGTTTGTCATTGTGTTAAGCCTATATTTCAGTACACTTAAAACCAAGTTTTTGTGTGTGAATGATAAGCCTATATTTCAGTACACTTAAAACCAAGTTTTTGTGTTTGTCATTGTGTTAAGCCTATATTTCAGTACACTTAAAACCAAGTTTTTGTGTGTGAATGATAAGCCTATATTTCAGTACACTTAAAACCAAGTTTTTGTGTGTGAATGATGAGCCCATGTACTAGTATACTTATCAAAACCAAACTCGCTTGTATTGTATGTATATATATATATATATATATATATATATATATATATCTTTTTTTAGTCTATTCATCTCTCGGTTTTGTGATAAGCCTATATTTTAGACCACTTAATAAAAACTAATTTTGTGTTTGGGTGATAAGCTCATGTATCTCTCAATGAAACCAAACTTGTAGTTTGTTTGCACCTTGGAATGAAGTTGTGTAGCAGTTAAACTATGTCACTGACTTAATTTCATACAGAGTTCCATGAAAATTATGTCATTAGAGTCTAACTTTAATGACCACTGTGTTGAAAGATTGTCTTGAAAGATCAGGCCTGGATTAAAGACCACTGCATATAAGTCTGTGTTGAAAGATCAGGCCTGGATTAAAGACCACAGCATGGAAGTCTGTCTTGAAAGATCAGGCCTGGATTAAAGGCCACAGCATGGAATTCGGTCTTGAAAGATCAGGCCTGGATTAAAGACCACTGCATATAAGTCTGTTGAAAGATCAGGCCTGGATTAATGACCACTGTATGGAAGTCTGTGTTGAAAGATTAGGCCTCGATTAATGACCACTGAAACATCAGGTCTTGATTAAATATCACTGCATTGGAGACCAACAATTTTGTGAGACCAGGCCTGGAATTCAAATAACTATTGAGCTTGTAGTTTAGAGATTTTGTTTCAACCAATCACAAATGACATTTTGAGTAAATATACATTTATTTGAGTAATTATGCATTTCTTTGAGTAATTATCCATTTATTTGAGTAATGCATTTCTTTTAGTAATTATCCATTTCTTTTAGTAATTATCCATTTCTTTGAGTAATTATCCATTTCTTTGAGTAATTATGCATTTCTTTGAGTAATTATCCATTTATTTGAGTAATGCATTTCTTTTAGTAATTATCCATTTCTTTGAGTATTATCCATTTCTTTTAGTAATTATCCATTTCTTTGAGTAATTATGCATTTCTTTGCATAATCACACACTTTCTTTTTTTTAAAAACATTCTTTATTGGCAACAATTTAATTAACACTAAGATATTGACTCAATTAATAACTACACTCTTTACTCTTTTCGTGGAACAAAATTAACAATATGTCATATGCAACGGCTGGTCAACAGTAGGACCATATCAACATTCAGTACTTGTAGGTTTTTCTTTCAACTGTGCATATTCAGGAAGTGCTTATGAGAAGATCTTTCATCTGTCAGTTATCTATCTGCTAGCAGAAGTTTCTTATCACTACTTCTCTTAAACTACTTGCAAAATTGTCATGAAACTTAACACACACACACACACATTCATCCCTAGGTTTAGTTAGTCCTAAATTAAAATGGTGTCAATCTGATGTTTGTAGTGTCCATACTAAAAATCTTACTATTGTCACTCTTCTGTATCAGTGATCATATCAACATGCCATTTTGTTAAAAGACTTTATGATATCAGGCTGATCACAATTAGATGTGATGTCCAGTATGGCTACCATGGCAACCATGTTGAAAATCATGTTTTAGCTACAGAACAGAAAAGTTATAGTATCATACGCTTGTATCCAGAAGACTTTTTATATGTTTATTGATGCTGAATGAAAATGGAGCTGATCTGATTTCTAATAATACATAAGAAACAACATTTGACATTATGTATTGTTACCATGAATATTGCTAAATCCACAGACATTATATATTGGTCGAAACAATAAGACTTGATCCTTGACATTATGTATTGTTACAATGACTATTGCTAGGTCCACAGACATTATATATTGGTCGAAACAGGAAGACCCCATCCTTGACATTATGTATTGTAACAATGAATATTGCTGAATCCATAGACATTATATATTGGTTGAAACAATAAGACTTGATCATTGACATGTATTGTTACAAGGAATATAGTAAGATTTATGGACATTTAAAGAGTCCCGCTACTCGCACTCAGAGACATTACTTCTTGATGAAAGCTAGCAGTTGTACCATAATTTATTTCAATTTCAGGGCCTTTCATCAATCAATTATGATGTTGTGACACTAGCTGAAAAGGCAAGAGAGGGAAAACTTCTTCCACATGAATTTCAGGTAGTATGTCTGAAGACAGTAAATGTAAATAAAAAAATGGGATATACAGTAGTCCCCCTCTTATATGGCCACCCCTGCTGCACCGGCAGAGTGGCCTTATAAGACGGGTGGCCGTTCCAGAGGGGAGCTAAATTTATTATGAGAAGTACATGTATATGGAATGTACGTAGTAAGAAAGTTACATACTTCAAAACATTAAATATCTTCATCTAAGTGAAACATTAATCATTAAAAGGTTCTTTTTGTTAGAATAACAAATTTATTTCAACTGAATATACGTTACTATTTTTTCTTTTTTGTTGTAAGTGTGATATGCGAGCAGGTATTGTTGTCATGCACATTGCAAATGGATTCAAAAACGTCATTTACATCTTGGTACATACATAATTATCTTTCCATTTGCTCCATTTTCCCTCTGCTTCTGAATAACCTTCTTATCGGTTACGACTTTGTTTATTCAGATTATTTCAACATAAACTTGCTTTTTCGAGTCTTTACTTAAAAATTGTTCGGCAAGTCACCTCCCCCCGTTCCCCGATGTCGTCGAGTCTTCTAAAATGATGTATCCATTAACGTGATGACATTTCAATGTTTGGTAATGGTTTTTTCGGTAATTGCTGACTATGCGATTTAATTATGCAGATAAAACTTGTGTCGAGTGTACGAAATACAGTCTTTGTAAAGGAAGCCATAATTAGTTGTCACGTGATTTTTCCGGTCTTTGTCTGGTACCCTGTTGATTTTTTAAGGTTCTCTGTGTGTGCCAATGTACAAAATCTATTTTTAGCATATGCTGACCCTGTTATGATTATAACAATTATGTCTGGTTATAATCATCAAAGAGAAGAACTCGACATAGGTGTTAAACCCCAAACTCTTATCATAACATTATTGTGCCCATTTCCTGTAAACATTGACTTTTATAGAATGATAATGATATACTATAAATCTTTAGTCGACACTTTTAACGACGACTTGACACTCGGAGAGATGTATCTAAGATAGAGATAATCAAAATTGCTTACCTTACGTCAAAATTTGAATTAATTATTGGTTCTGGATACATTTGAAGAAACAATAGTGGCCGTTCATGAGGGGGACATTTTACATTTTTTGTACAAAATGCTGGCTGCTGGTTGCATTAGAGGGGTGGTTGCTCTTGAGGGGTACTTTTGAATACAAACTCGTTGGTGCCAAGAAATTCTGGTCGTAAGAAGAGGGTGGCCGCTGTTCAGGTAGGCCGTTCAAGAGGGGGACTACTGTAATTCTTTTCTAACATTACCCTTTTCAGCGGTCCGTACTATAGCATAAACATATTATCTGATCGTTACTTTTCCATATCAATATGTTGTCATGCATGTCATTGTGATTATAAGATTTTAACACATTTATCTGACAGCATCCCAGCAACATGGATTTTAAAGTTCATGCAAATGGTGACAGTCTGCTCAGAAAAATGGCTGTCAATGCAAGAAATGTGAGATCAGTAAAATGACTTTATTTCCAAGTTCACTTAACAGAATGTAATTAAATTTATCAGCATCCTATACAGTCTTGTTACTGATAATGTTTTTTAATTTGATGAGTTAAGCATGTTAAGCATCGTTTTACTAGCTTGGGTTTCTTGTCAAAATATATCTCCCAGTTCAGTATCGTTATTGATTTCGTTTTACTAGCTTGGGTTTCTTGTCAAAATGTATCTCCCAGTTCAGTATCGTTATTGATTTTGTTTTACTAGCTTGGGTTTCTTGTCAAAATATATCTCCCAGTTCATTATCGTTATTGATTTTGTTTTACTAGCTTGGGTTTCTTGTCAAAATGTATCTCCCAGTTCAGTATCGTTATTGATTTTGTTTTACTAGCTTGGGTTTCTTGTCAAAATATATCTCCCAGTTCAGTATCGTTATTGATTTTGTTTTACTAGCTTGGGTTTCTTGTCAAAATATATCTCCCAGTTCAGTATCGTTATTGATTTTGTTTTACTAGCTTGGGTTTCTTGTCAAAATATATCTCCCAGTTCAGTATCGTTATTGATTTTGTTTTACTAGCTTGGGTTTCTTGTCAAAATGTATCTCCCAGTTCAGTATCGTTGTTGATTTTGTTTTACTAGCTTGGGTTTCTTGTCAAAATGTATCTCCCAGTTCAGTATCGTTGTTGATTTTGTTTTACTAGCTTGGGTTTCTTGTCAAAATGTATCTCCCAGTTCAATATCGTTGTTGATTTTGTTTTACTAGCTGGCAATTCTGTATGTGTATTGTAGTTTCTGAACAAGAATAACTAGTGTATGAATATGATTGAATGCAGAATAAGGTTGTTCTAGTCGAGAATGGTGTACACGAGTTCATTAATGTACAGAATAATGTTGTGGTAGTCGTGAGTGGTGTACATGAATTCCTTAATGTACAGGATAAGGTTGTGGTAGTCTCTGGTGTACATGAATACATGAATGTACAGAATAAGGTTTTTTGTAGTCAGAGTGGTGTACATGAATTCATTAATGTACAGAATGAGGTTGTTGTATTCTAGAGTGGTGTACATGAGTTCATTAATGTACAGAATGAGGTGGTTGTAGTCAGAGTGGTGTACATGAATTCATTAATGTACAGAATAAGGTTGTTGTATTCTAGAGTGGTGTACATGAATTCATTTAATGTACAGGATATGGTTGTGGTAGTCTCTGGTGTACATGAATACATGAATGTATAGAATAAGTATCTACATGAATACATTGTTTTCTAAATTGATCCAAGTAATTTTGTTTGGCCCCGTACCATTACAAAGTATAAAATATTCATGGTTTATTGATGGATACGGAATTTCAGCAAAATAGAAGTTGTCATTGTAGTCAGTTCTGACCAACTGCTGACTTCATCCACTGCTGGGTTCTTTCATTCTTCAAATTCCAAAGGACGATTTACCAGTCCTATCACAAGTAATGTATGAATCATCATGCAGTTGTTGAAAGTTACATTCAGCAAAAATCTGTTGTATCACATTTTACAGTGGAGACCCTGTGTTCTTTTGTTATTGCAGTGTTATTGTAATACATTGAGCCTACTTTTATTTCAGGGAGGCACATTTACAATATCTAACCTAGGAATGTATGGAATCAAATCATTCTCAGCTGTTATCAACCCACCACAGGTAAGTGAATGTGCAGAAATGGTATACTGGCAATTGCAGGGTTTATAATATACACTGATTGCAGGGCTTTAGTCATTGATGGAATAGATAAAGTGAAACCTTTGTATAAAGAACACCCCCTTTCATTTAGTCATACTGTCACATCATTGCATGAAACCTTCACCATATATGGGTCAGGTAAACAGCAGTCCAGAATATGTATCTATTAAACAACATCCCAGAATGCGGATATATTAAACAACAGCCCAGAATATGTATATATTAAACAACAGTCCAAAATATAACAACAACAGCCCAGAATATGTGTATATCAATCAACAGCCCAAAAATATAAACAACAGACCATACTATGTATATATTAAACAACAGCTCATAGTATATAAACAACAGTCCAGAATATGTATATATCAGTCAACAGCCCAAAATATATAAACAACAGCCCAAAATGTGTATATATTAAACAACAGCCTAGAATGTGTATATATTAAACAACAGCCCAGATTATGTATATATTAAACAACAGTGCAAAATATATAAACAACATCCCATAATATATGTGCATTAAGCAACAACCTAGAATACGCATCAAATTAAACAATAGCCCAGAATATGCTTCAAACAACAGCCCAGAATATGTATATTTATAAAACAGCTTAGAATATTTATTCGTTAAACAACAATCTATAATGTGTATTTCTTAAACACCAGCCCAGCAAATTTATCTATTTAACAGCCATTATCTCTTAATCAGTCCATTAATGTCACTGAATCGTGTGTTGAAATGGAAGTGGTCAAGTCAAAATATGGATAGACGATTGTATGATTCTCAAGATATGACAGACTTGATTGTATGATTGTTAAGATCATAACTACATTGTATGATTGTCAAGATCAAGTATGATTGTAATGTATGATTGTCAAGATCAAGTATGATTGTAATGTATGGATGTCGGATCATGTATGACTACAGATTTAAGATTTATCAAGATCGTGTTTGTAATGTATGATTGTGAGGATCATGTATGACTACAAATTTAAGATTTATCAAGATCGTGATTGTAATGTATGATTGTCAGGATCATGTCTGACTACAAATTTAAGATTTATCAAGATCATAATTGTAATGTATGATTGTCAGGATCATGTCTGACTACAAATTTAAGATTTATCAAGATCGTGATTGTAATGTATGATTGTCAGGATCATGTCTTGACTACTAATTTAAGATTTATCAAGTTTGTGTTTGTAATGTATGATTGTCAAGATCATGCCTGACTACAAATTTTAGCAAGAAAGAGAGAGAGAGAGAGAGAGAGAGAGAGAGAGAGAGAGAATATAAACAATCATTTCATCAATATGATTCAAGTCCTTATTCTCAAGAATATAATTTCAGGCCTGTATTCTTGCTGTGGGATCAGCTGAGAAGCAGCTAGTGGTAGATGAATCAAGTGATAAGGGGTAAGATTACTGAATACATTTAGTTTTATGAATGTGATAATCCTTTTTCATTGCTATATGTCACATTGTAGATGCTTTGTAAGATTTGCTTTGTATATCCATGTTACATTGTGACATAGGGGGCCACTGAGTGGTCTAAAGCGCTGTCCGTTATGGACCACTGCCATCTCACCTCTGTCTGCGTGTGTTTGAGTCAAAGATTTGGCAAATGTAGTTATGTGAGAAAGCTTGCCAGTAGCTTCTCATGGGTCGGTGGTTCTTTCCGGGGGTTGTCCGGGTTCTTCCTCCACCATTAATACTGGCCGCCATGTATAGCCTATATTGTGCTGAAAAATGGCGTTAAACCATAAATACCTAAACCTAAACATTGTGATATTGTGTTTCCAGCCATGTGGCCTAGAAGGATGAGATATGCAACCATAGCGTGTTGGCTGGAATTCTAATCATGTTGATGAGTTTATTATTTAATTCCTTCCTACTCCTGCATTAAGAAGCATATGGTGTAGGAACTTGTACAGTATTGGTACATTGCATTTGGAATACATTTACCCATACATTGTCTCAATCATCAATGCTATCGTTTACATTGCTGTGCAGTTGCTAATGAAATAAACTTATTTTTATGTTTGGATAACCATTTTATTCAGAATGTAAGCATTGTGCTTATTTGGTGTGTATTTTTTAAGCAAGATTGGTCAAATAACTATTCTCAGATGTTGAGGCAAAGTTCCCATGGTCATCTAGATTAATCTGAATTCATTTTCTTCCCAGTTGGCATAGTACTTGTATTTATGTCAGACTCCTGTCATAATTACCTTCAATGACAAGTATTCAGCATGAAAATGTGAGACATTCTTTCATTCTTTACAATTTGCTTGCTTTCTGTTCTATCAGAGAAGAAAGTGGTCTTGATCAATGAGAAACTTTCAGAATTACCCACATGTTAAAATCAAGTGTCTTGATTACTTACTGGGCATGCCTGAAGGACATGACACAGAATACAAATAGCAAATGATACAGGCATGTTATGTCTGCATACCTTGTATGACAAATTACTGATTTTTACTTGCCATCCTTTTGAATTCCAGTGTGAGAAAGATGCAACAGTGTACCCTGAGAAAAATAATGTTTATAAACAGAATTACATTGTATCTTGTTTACACCATTAAGCATGTATCATAATTATGCTAATATGTTATGATATTTGTGCATGTAGACAGTTTTGAAAGAAATACATTTCTGACATCACATTTATGGAAGAAATAACAAATAGACAATTGTAGTGAAAGCTACATAAACTGATAAAATAAAATCAGTTTCCATATTTGTTTTCATTTTTCAGATACAGACAAGCTACAATGATGTCTGTCACCCTCAGTTGTGATCACAGAGTGGTCGATGGGGCAGTAGGAGCACAGTGGCTTGCAGAGTTTAAAAAGTTGATAGAGAAACCTGAGACCATGTTATTGTAACCTGGTTATACCAGTCAAGTTTGTCATGGAATGTGTACTTTAGAAACCAAGGCAATAAGTATTTGTAGATATCAGATATGTAATTAAAATTAAAACATCTTAAAGCACAGTTGAATCAAGTCATTGTGTTCTACATCAGAAGTAGGCCAGATTAGCCTGATATGATCTCTGTCAGTTATGCATTGGTGATTATAATGATATCAGTTTTATTCACAACTAGGTTTCTGTTTAACCTTTAAATTTTTAATCTTTCCATGCCAAACCAGATACCAGCTTTATAAAATATTTCAAAATTAACAAGTTGTTTAAACCCGTACCAGGATGTAGTAATCCATCCATTTTTACCTTTAATATAGTTTTTTTTTAAAAATGTATGCTGTTGGATGCTGTCTCTAACTTTTCTTTGTAGACTGCATTTAATAGTTTTCTAATGCAATTACACCTTTCCTAATGATAATAGAAAACCTTATGTAATCAGTAGCCAAAATAAAGGAGTAGGTGAAGCTCTCTGCAAATGCAAAGTAGTTCATGCATTGATTAGGAAACAGGTGTTTGGTTTCAAAACAAACAAAAAAACCAGATACATCTGATTTGTATTGTTTACACCAGTATTATTCTGTGTTCCACTGATAGGTTTGGTTTTATATTGGGTTGGTACTTTATGGCACAGCAACACAAGTAGGTTATTTAGTGTCGAGGCTATAGGAGTAAAGTGCCTTGGTTAAAGACACACCACGGTAGCCGACCAAGTATAGTCCAGTTGAAGGATTTGAACATGCACCCTATCAGTTTTTAGCCAGGCACACTAACCACTGAACAACCATGGCAACATACCGGTAACCTATAGGAAATCAAAAAATAATTTCAGCTACTTTTGTGAAAGAGTTGGATGTCTTTACAAGGATCATAACAAATAGTATACAGGTAAAAATAATATACAGGTTCTCATATAAGATTCTTTTTGTTTTGATTTACTGGGCATCAGTTGCTAGTTAAATGAAAGATAGATCATATGTACAGTGGGACCCCGCTATAACCCGCCCCGCTATAACCCGAATTCGGATATAACCCAGTCGTGGCATGGCTCCCGAAATTTCGGGTAATTTATTACAGGTATTTTTCTCAAAGACCAAAAAAAAAAAAAAAAAAAAAATTAATTATGAAAAAAAATAAATACGTCAAGAGTTTTATTATCATTCTCATATTCGTCTAAACAGTGCGAAAAAGAACGTGTAGAAAATGTATTATCAAATTTCTTCTATTTTTGTGCCAAAATAAACGTCGGAAATACGAACCAATTGCTGGGCCTACTGAGAACTTTGATCTTTGTTTATTGTTGAAAAATTACAGCTCATAAGTGTCAATATTATAATTACTGATTCCTGAGTAATGAAGCCATCGTTTCTACTTTGTGTTTGTCTTGAATGCATTCCGAATACAGTTGTTGCTCAAATAATCTCCGATATATGTTCTCTTAATTTCATACACAACTAAGCAGCAGCCAATGTGGCGGTTGATAAAAGATTCTCACCAGAATGTATAAATCAATTAATTTAAGTACATTGTTTATCATCAAAGTGAACTACCGAGCTATACTTGTTCAAATCATAGGGCAACGATTTATACAGCATCAAAGAAACAAAGCCGCCAGCATGTGCGTAAGGCTTGGCGGTGTTGTTTTATGCAATCTGTTGGCCAGTAAATAATGTCGTAAATTTACTACAAATATACCCCCATTGTTTAATGACTATTATTCTTGCTGTAGATTTTCAAACCAATAGGATTAAAAGTGTTAATTTGTATACATTTAGAATGGAAAATGGGAAACGCAAACGTAATGCTTTTACTGTTTACTGTCGTCAGAAGTATCACCATCATCAGCATCACCACTAGTGTTTTGAGACTTAATATTTTTAATAATTTCCGCATCTTCGAATTCTGCAACTGAGAACTATTCTTGACTTTGCCAAGAGCAAACGTGATATTAGCAGAAAGCAGCTAAAAATCACAGTTTGTTTAAAAAATAATAACTACTAACAGATGAGAAATGTAGTGGTGTAAAATGTATGCAGACACCGTTTATTAATCGTCGTACATACATGTACTTTTTCATCATTTATTACATACACCCGTTACGTAATTTTTGTTACTTTCTCTCATTGTATTAGTCACATAATGATCTGTGACAAAATTATTGAATATTCTACATCTGTGTGTGGATATTTTCGATGGAAATATTTGTATTATGGATTCAATGTATGTTACAAGATTCGCTGGTGAGTACACGATGTTGATATTCTTTTCATGCAATAGATTATACATGTATATATATAAATTAGACATGTGTATGTACCAATGCATGGTTTTCTGAATAAAGTAATATATTATATCTGCAATTTCTGTTACCACAGCAAATGGTTTTCTCATTTAATATATATTGATCAAAAATGGTAATTGTGCCATGCATTTTTGCACCCGTCTTTATGTAACCCCCCCCCCCAATTAAATCCAAAAATGTGTTGGTATTGTACATGGTTGCTTATAACACGGTTCGGCTCATAGCCCGGTCAGATTCTATGGCTCCCAACTACCGGGTTATAGCGGGGTTCCACTGTAGTTGCAATTAACAAGAAAATTTGTTGTAGATCGATTTTAGCAGGGTTTTTTTTCTCCATTCTTTTGATGAATGTTGCAGTCGAGACACAGTCTGTTAGTAATGGATGTTTGAAGCAAATTTTGACTACAGGGGTGGTGCATTGTATAGGGTTGTGTATGTATTACATATCATGTATCAAGTTTATTTCATACTAATTGATGAGAAATTGATACCATTGTTTAGAATTAGAGTTGGTATCATACAATATTTGCATAAGAATTCACTCAAAGTTGGTGATTTTTTTTAGTGTATAGTATTATTACTGGATTGACACAAACAGAATCCTTGATGTGAATAGAAGCTGGATTTATGTACAAACATTGGCATTGTGAATATTTGTTAAGTGGAAGGTATTTTACTTTTGTTGGAATAGTGTTATCGGATCGCACAGATGAAATCATGTAAATAAACAGACCCAGAGTCATGATGTACACCGGTGTACATTTTTTGCCATGAAGCCTGCATAGCAGTCATCTTTAAAATGACATGTGCAGCACATAAACTAACTTTAATATCAAATTAGGATGAGTGGTAGAGTCTGTTTGCAATAATATTTATGCTCTTTTGCCTTTGTGTTTTAGAAGTCTTTTGAAAGACTTGAACCACCAAATAGGCAGGATTGTGCTGATGTGCCATACATACATACATACATACATACATACATACATACATACATACATACATACATACATACATACATACATACATACATACATACATTGATGTGCCATACATACACACACACACACTATTTTTATTGCACTATAATACTTTGAGTATTTCACAATGATTACAGAAATTAACATTTTCTAAAGTGTGGTTTATATAAGTAGCTTTGATTGCTTGATATATTGGGGTGAATACGGTAAATCTGATTGTTTTTTGCCAAGAAACATAATGTATAGTACAATAATGTAAAGTACATACTCATTACAAGTCCAATCCAGCTGCAAACGTTATAGACCCAGATCTTCTGTCTGTCACATAATGTGCCAGATCTGGGTCTGTGTGGTTAAGATTAATCAGTAAACAGAATAAACGCATATATGCTGGCACATAGTGTCATTGCAATGACAGTGTCTATTTTGTTTGCAGTTTGATGTGTTAAATTTGTTAATCAGGAAATTGTAACTACATAGAAAATACAGGATAATATTAAGCCATGGTGTATATTTATAAATGTAAGATTTTTTATTCTTGGATTGTATTCCATGTAAACACTTGTCATTTATGCATTCATAACATTTGCTGGTGTTAATGTACAAACTGAATGCTCACATCATTAAATTTGTTGATCAAAAGTCAAATTTCCGACTGAAAAATAAATCTGTTGTATCATTGTTTATAACCACCATAATAAGGAAATAGGAAAATTTAATTTTGGTCTCACATTCATGATAATTACTTCAAAATTGTTGATATTTGTTTACAGGAAAAAAATGTGTACTAGGTTATTATAAAAAAAATTAATAGACACTTGAATACTAAACCTGTTCATTCTTACTGAATCTCAATTAAAACATCGTGCCATTTTTTAGATTTATCAAAATAAACAGTCCATGACTCCAATCTCCTCTTTGTTCCTTTTACTTGATGTTGTATTCATTTAAAAACCATGTATGCAATTATTATTTATTTATATCGTACATTTAATAATATAAAATCATGATTAAACAAAACTCGATCTCAAAAGTTCTCTTATCCCTATTTTGTACGTGACCAACGTTTTAGGACAATTGTTGGCTATAAATTACATTTTCTTTCATATATTTTATCTTCTGAAGCCCAAGGTTTAATATTACATACCTCTGAGATATGCATGAAAATGTTCAAGATTTAATATGATATTAGAGACATTTAAGACGTGCCAAAATGTCCAAGATTTAATATGATATTAGAGACATTTAGGACATGCCAAAATGTCCAAGATTTAATATGATATTAGAGACATTTAAGACATGCTAAAATGCCCAGGAGTTTCTAATTTTAAGGCAGTTTGGCAAGCATACCAGAAGGCCTTCTTCATTACACATAAGTTTAGCTTGGATCGAAATTGAGCCATGGCTTGATTAGGTAATGATCAGCTCACAAGTCCTTCCATAAAATATCTGATCTTATACATAGTGACAGCCTTGGATTTTGGGAGCATTTGTGTTAAGGCAAAATTAAGCATCACTTTCTCTCAGAATTACCTGGTATAGCATTGCAACAATATCTTGTCATCAGAAACCAGCTATCACTGTTGGCTGCAAAATTTGATCATTGTGTAAAAGGCAGCAACAAATATAAATTGCCACATTGGTAAATAAACTGCTCCACACCCAGTTATAGCTGATCTTTGCAATTACAGGTAGCCCTATACCTGGCAAAAACATTGACTACCCAGCAAAAACATTGACTACCCAGCAATATCCCTTACCACAATGAAAGCTTTGTACAATGATTATCAACTCAACAAAATCCCATTCCACTATAAACAAAAATTAATTTGATAATCCAACAGTATCTCTTTCAACAATGAACGTGTCTTAAAATGATTAAGTTAACAAGCAAACCATGCCCCTTATCACAGAAAGCATTGTAATGTAACAACCCAAAAATGTCTGTTTTGACACTGGATGCTTTGTAAAATGATTAACAACCAAACAATATCCCATTCCACACCAAAAGCCTCATAAAACCATTAATTTTACAACCCAACAATATCCAAAGTCTTACAGAAACATAATTTACTTCATAGGGTATTCCATACTATTTACTGCTTAGATTGGAATTTGGGTAATAAAGGGCAGATAATCCTGTCATTCTTTAATGGAAAATTGCATACACTGACTTAAGATGCATACATTGGCATGTTTTCATATACTTTGCCAAATAAGTAGAATCAAAAGAACACAAACATGCTTTATAATATTCAATACTGGAGAGTGGCATCCTTCATCATAAATTTCGTACATGCGGTGATGGTATTTCAGTCTAGGGCACCTGCCTCATGGAGGTCTCCAGAAAGGTGAACATAATGCATACAATACCAATTTTCACTGACAGTGGAACACATTTTTTGATGATTGTATTGACCTAACAACCAGTGATGACAAACATTTTGCATATAAGTTCTATAGGAAAGCTTATATAGCTGTACCTATCACCAAAACAATTTGTAGTATAGGTTTTATACATTATGACATCCTTCTTTGTAGTGTAGGTCTGATTCATTATAAGACCCTTAATTGTAGTATAGGTCTTATTCATTATATCACCCTAGGCATGATTCATTTATAGCACCATTGTATTATAGGTCTGATATATTATGAAACCATTCATTGTAGTATAGGTCTGATTCATTATTATGCCCGTAATTGTAGCATAGGTCTGATTCATTATAATGCCCTTTATTGTAGTATAAGTTTGATTTATTATAACAATATTGTAGTATAGGTCTTATTCATTATAATGCCCTTCATTGTAGTATAGGTCTGATTCATTATAATACCTTTCATTGTAGTATAGGTCTGATTCATTATATCAACCTTCATTATAATGCAATGCAGGATATAGCATTGTAAAACCATGAATCTTGTACTAAAATAACTAAATTATAAAAAAATAAAAAAAATAATCTAATTATACAGAATTTTCAACATCCATGAGTTAAGAAATTGAAGTCGAAGCCATTTGATTGTGCATACTATATGCAGTTGCTTATGCACAAACTCAGATCACATAATGCATCAGTAAATCTGACTGCAGTTTCTCAGGAGTTGTTGTTGTTGTAGGGTTTAACGCCATTTTCCAGCACATTATAGGCTATACATGGCAGTCAGTATTGTTGGTGCAAGAAGAACCCGGCAAAATCCCCGGAAAGAACCACGACCTACGAAAAGCTATTGGCAAGTTATCTCATAACTACATTAGCCAAATCTTAGACTCTAACCCATGCAGACAGAGGTGAGATGGCAGTGATCCATAACGGAGAGCACTTTAGACCACTTGGGGTCCCTTTTCACAGGAGTAATTTACAACATAATATTCTAATCATTTATAGCACCATTGTAGTATAGGTCTGATTCATTATAATGCCCTTCATTGTACGATAGGTTTGATTCATTATAACTCCCTTCATTGTATCATAGGTGTGATTCATTATAATGCCCTTCATTGTACTATAGGTTTGATTCATTATAATGCCCTTTATTGTAGTATAGGTTTGATTCATTATAATGCCCTTTATTGTAGTATAGGTTTGATTCATTATAATGCCCTTTATTGTAGTATAGGTTTGATTCATTATAATGCCCTTTATTGTAGTGTAGGTTTGATTCATTTTAACACACTTCATTATAGTGTAGGTCTGATTCATTAAAATGCCCTTCATTGTAGTATAGGTTTGATTTATTATAACAACATTGTAGCATAATCAGCATGGACCCTGATCTTCCAGCACATTATGTCAGTAAATCAGAGTCTATGTTGTTTGCTATTCAACTTCTGAAGTATAAAAAGCAATTAGCTAATCTAGTATTCAGTCATAGTCTTATTCATAACAGATGCATAAAAGTAGATTTTCTTCTGTGTGGAATCCTGTTCATGATCGCCTTTTAACTTGAGAGGTCAGCAATTGAAATGATGTTACAACAACTTGAATCTGATGAAGACACCAGGACATCATTGTGAATTACCACATGAAGCTTGGTAGCTGTTGGTAGATCATATAACTTTTTTCTAACTGGTGGACTTTTTGTATTTCGCTGGTAATAAATAATTCTATATACTAATTAAAGCACAATTATAAGAATTATAGTTGACCATGGACGCAGGCAGTCATTTTTTTTAAAAAGAGCATGGAACCACCAAATTCAGTTCTTTATTGCCCAAAGAATTTTTTTTCAACACTTCTTATTTCTTCTAAAACATTGTCTTTTTTTAGATATGAATTATAAGTTCATAACTTATGATCAGTGACTGCATGATCCAATTGAAAATAAGGAGGGAACGGGGTAATTTATGTAACTAATGTGTCTTTAATAAAACAGAATATAGTTGTCTGCCCTTGATAAATAAAGAGTACACTAGACCACCTGCAAAACTGACACGTGTAGGGTGTGTGTTTTATTTTTAATGTTGCTTTAAACAAGTATCAGTCATGTTGCTAACATGTCTGCAGTGTGACAGTTTATAGTGTTGTCTAGCACTGGGCCATCATGCCACAGGCATGTAGCATTATGTCCCACCCAATCACACCAGGCAAACGTGTGCAGGAGCTGATGAACTTATAAGCGCTGCATTGCATGTCGGCATCTGAGCCAGCATTGAGGGCGCAATCATCAGCAAATAAGATATCCCGGATGGTGTCTGCATGACCTTGGTTTTCACTTGAAGCCTTCTGGGATTGGATAGTTTCCACCTGTATGGTACCTGATGCCAACACCAACCTGTCCGTCTCTGAAAGCATTAGTCAGCATGGCAGAGAACAATAGACTAAACAGTGTCGGTGCCAGAACACAATCCTGTTTAACACCATTTGTTACTGGAAATAGCTCAGATGTCTCTACGTTGTCCAGGACTCGTGCCTGCATGCCATCATCGAAATGCTGCATAATGGATATAAATTTTATTGGGCATCATACTTAGCCATTACCTTCAAGAAGCCTTCTCTGCTGACAGTATCAAAGTCCTTTGTCAAGTCGACGTAGATGGAGAAAAGGTCGTTGTTTTGCTCTTGACATTCATCTTGTAGCTGCCTCGCAGCAAATTCCAAGTCGATGGTTAGTTTTTAGTATGGTTTGCCCCTTAACCCTCTGATTTTGTTTATAATTGTTTTCACTTCCCCACCCCTATAATACTTTGTTCACGATTCTGCTCAGAATTCTTTAATCTATATTTAGAAATGATGTAGATCACCAATCTTTGAAATCATTATTTTCCATTTTACCCTTAGATAATATTGTTATCAACCCCTCTCTCATGGTAATTGACATTTCACTTTGTAGATAAATATTGGTGTATAACGTTTGTAGGTGGTTGTTCTTTTTAAAAATGGCATAAATACTAATGTGATCCCATCAGCTTTTGGAGACTTACCTTTTAGTATTATATTTGTTATTTGTTCAACCCACACCCTTCTAATGATTTCTACACTTTCCGTTTTTGTTTTCCATTATTTTTTCTAATTGAGAATCCTTAGGAAATGTATTTGGCATTATATATTGCATTATTTATGATCTTTTGCAATATTCCCTGACTGTTTTGTTTTTGTGGGGGTGGGGGTGCCTTATAACGGCATTAGTCAAGCGGTCATTCATGTTAACGTAAGGAGTACATTACGGTCTTCATTCTTATAATCTTTTAACTGCGATAACAATATATATTTTACATTACTGTCTTCATTTTTATAATTTTTTAACTGCGATAACAATATATATTTTACATTACTGTCTTCATTCTTATAATCTTTTAACTGTGATAACAATATTATATTTAACATTATTGTCTTCATTCTTATAATCTTTTAACTGCGATAACAATATATATTATCTGTTTGAGGATGAAATTAGTCAACACAGACTTTTCTAAAGTTGTTAGTGGGACCAATGACAAAAGTGTAGTGGTTAGACTTTAAAAAATAACAAAAATCTTTCTCCCATGATGAATATCTGATTACTGTATTGTCTATCCCCATCATGAACAGCCGATTTCTGTATTGTATCTCCCCTATGATATACATCGGATTACTGTATTGTCTGTCCCCATCATGAACATCTGATTACTGTATTGTCTGTCCCCATCATGAACATCTGATTAATGTATTGTCTGTCCCCGTCATGACCAACTGATTACTGTATTGTCTGTCCCCATCATGAGCATCAGATTAATGTATTGTATCTCCCCAAAGATATACATGAGATTACTGTATTGTCTTTCCCATCATAAACATCTGATTACTGTATTGTCTGTCCCCCTTATGAACATCTGATTACTCTATTGTATTTCCCCATCATATACATCTGATTACTGTGTTGTTTGTCCCCATCATGAACATCACATTAAGCATCACTAGATACTATTAAGTAACATAATTATTCTTGGAAATTTCAACTTTCACCTTGACTGTCCTGGAAAACCATACACGTCAAAACTTCTAGATTCCATTCATGTTTTCAATCTTAAACAGTCAGTTAACCAACCCACCCATAAACTTGGTCACATTTGAGACTGGTTTTTTTTATAGACCTGATGATAATATTCTACAATCCATTCTTGTATCCCACGAACTTGCATCGGATCACCTCTGCATTGTATGCAATCTCGACGTATCAGTCCCTAACCCTCCACCTCTATTTGCTACTAAGAGAAACCTCTGTATGATAAACAACCAAATTCATGCATGACATCCAAGAAAACCTAGCAACTTTTTTTTACATCCAACAGCGGAACAACTTGATAACTGCCTGCGTTCATTGCTTGAAGAACATGCCCCAGCCACCAAATGCAGAATATCAATATAAAAAAAAGTGTTCTCCATGGTATAGCTGTGTTAGGGACCAGCTTTGCACTGCTAAAAGACATCGCCGAAAAGCAGAGAGGCTTTGGCTTTCCACCAGACTCACTATTTATAAACAAATCTATGAAGCCGCTAAGAAGAACGTCACAAACAGTCCATTTAACCAGATTATCCCACTACAGTATTAAGATCACGGAGAGTTCCAGCTGAAAAGAGCTGTTCGAGATTACTAACAAACTAAATGTGAAGGAACAAATATACACAACTTCCAACAAACTTCTCTCCAGTAGACCTTCCAGACCAATTTTTGCAAATTTTTTCCGTGACAAAGTACGAACCATTAGAGATTCACTTGACAGCACAATTTCAACTGACTCGTCACCATACAGTTATGATGCAGAATTTAAGCGACAGCCATTAGGAGCATTTGAACCTGTGTACGGACAATCGTGATGAAAAAAGTGCACCAAAGTCATGTGAACTTGATCCAATTCAGACATCACTGCTGCTAGAGTGGTTAGACCCAATATTGCCTTCACTAACTGATGTTATTAATATCTCTCTCTCTCTCTCTCTCTCTCTCTCTCTCTCTCTCTCTCTCTCTCTCTCTCTCTCATCAAAACTGCCATCGTAAAGCCTCTGCTGAAGAAACCAACACTTGACCATAACGATTTAAAGAACTGCCGCCCAGTTTCTAATCTCCCATTCATATAAAAAATTCTCAGAAAAGGTAGTTCTAACCCAACTTGTATCTCATTTGAATTCAAACAGTCTTTTTAGCAATGTGCAGTCTGCATATCGCCATTGACACAGTACGGAAGCTACTCTTCTGAAAGTATTTAATGACATTCTCTCTGCTTTGGATAGTAGAAAGATTACAGTCCTCACTCTCCTGGATTTATCTGCAGCATTTGACACAATAGACCATGATATATTACTTCACCATCTCCAGCATGTATTTGGCATTCAGAATATAGCCTTACAGTAGTTCAAGTCCTACTTAGTCAATACATTCCAGCCCAGTTGACGTATGTTTTGGTGTTCCACAGTGATCTGTTCATGGACCTGTTCTCTTCATTCTGTATACTCAGTCGCTCTCAAGTGTCATAGATCATCACCCATTGTCGCACCAACTGTATGCTGATGACACCCAAATATACAAGTCTAGCCACCCAACTGAAGTCTCCATGGAGTAGAGAAGTGCATTTCTGATGGGAAATCATTCATGACATGTAACAAGTTTTTGATGAATGATGATAAAACTGAGGCTATGCTGATCACAACACAAAGACTTTCTCATTCACATCCTTTACCTCAGGCAATAAATATCAGCAACACCAACATTAAATTCTCAGTCAGTACGGAACCTAGGCGTTACTCTAGACAGTACTCTCACATTGCACCAACATGTCATGAACATATGCAAGGCTGCATATCTTGAATTGAGACGCATCAGTTCCATTCGTAAATATCTTTCAGTTGATGCCACTAAAACACTTGTGTTTTCATTAGTACTTTCAAGACTGGACCATTGTAACTCAATTCTGTCTGGTTCGCCACAATATTTACTCCAGAAACTTCAAAAAGTTCAAAACACAGCTGCACCGATCATCTTTAGAGTACCTCGATCAGAGCACACATCACCACTGCTCTGTACCCTACATTGGCTATCAATTCGATAGAGAATCAAACACAAAATTTGTTCTCTGTGCTATGTTTCAATGACAGACTCCAGTCCAACATACATATCCAGCCTCACCCAAGTGTATACACCAGCTAGATCCTTATGCTCTTCTTATGATAATCGTATACTCATTGTCCCCAACGTGAAAACAAAGTCATATGGACAATGTTCGTTTGCACACCAGAGCCCGGCGACGTGGAACGAATTGCCCATTGAAATTAGACACAAAGACAGTGGTCCCTTTTAAGAGTGCTCTTAAGACTCACCTGTTTCGACTGCAGGGACAAACTTAGCGACCTAATCATGTTTTGTAACTTATATGTTTTCAGCATGTTTTTATGTTTTCCAATTTCATTATTTTTGTCATTTGTTGTTCTGTAGTGTAGTCATATCATTATTGATGGTGTAAAGCGCTTAGAGCTTCGAAAGATTAGGCGCTATACAAAGTCCTCATTAGTATTATTATTATTAAGATCGGTACTTACTGTTGTTGACATTTTGCTGTTCTGGTAGCGTGGTTGTGTTTTACGTCATCAGCATCAGTGTACAGAATTTTTTTTGCAGATTTCGGTCAGCAGAATGATGTGTGTTATTCGTTCGGGATATGCCGATCACAGCCGAGCGCGATTTCAATATGGAGACGATAGATTCTTTATGCTTCGTACGAAGATTTCAGAGAGCTCTTATTTCATAAAAAGAACCTCTACGTACTTGATATTACCATAGAATTGCCTTTTAAATAGTATTTAATCAGTTGATATACATAAATGTCCAAATATTTTTGTAAGCAAATTCACCCTCAGCTGCACTATTGTGCCTTTAATTAGAACGGACACTTGATAAGTCAATGTTTTCAAGGAATATTTAATAAGTACATTTACCTATGAGAATCGAGTTCAAAATAGTAACATACAAACGTTTACTTTAATCGTGAGGGTGATACCTCTTGATCTACAAAATTCTATCAAAATAACTTTAGAATATAAAAGAACGTTATTGTTTAAGATTCTTCGTTATTAGCACTTGTGATTAGCGATCACAGCCAATGATCAGTAGGGAAATGTGTCGACAACAAATCAATTTCAGTCCATTAAAAAAGTTCAGTTATTTTCCCCACTGATTTACAGTAATAAAGGCCAGCATCTGTATTGATTTGACAAATGACGTATGCTTATATAGAAACATAACTGGGGAATCCCAGAGATAAAATTAATGGAATATTTGAGAAGACAGAAAATTCCCACGTTAAACAAGCTCTGTATCATTTCACATTAACATTATGAGCAATATGTGAATCAATTCTTATCTCATTGTGAACAAGTGATAGTTTCTTATAACGTTTGTTTGTTTGTACATCCAAGACATTTGTTTATTGTTCTGTTCAATAAAATTGTTCTGATGTTCATTTTACAGTCGTCATTTACCTTGTGACTTTTTCTCACAAAAATATGGAAAATGTAGGATCTCCGTTTCCAGCCATCTATCTTTCCTTCAGTCCATACTTGTTCATTATTACTAGAAGATATGTACCACATAGATGGCTCAGTCTTGAAATTCCTGGTCACAAATTCAGATTGAATGTTTTCTGGTACACCTTCATGAGACCAAACTTCAAACAATTTAAATTGTTTAATGAAACTGAGAATGTTTTTCCATCATCATTAGGTGTGATGCTTACAAGATTGCGAGTTATTATGAAATGCATGGTATTTCCCCGTTATAATAGATATTTATGTAGAACTAAGTACATTCCAGGCATCAGTGTTGCATAATTACCAAGCACTAAAATCACGCCCGTCATAATCACAATACATTAATCACGATTAATATTTATGATCACTTTATAGTTTTATATTTCTATATACAATTTTGTATTGTGTGTGCAGCAGGTAATAAGTTTATGTTAGCCTATCCTCTTTTTTAGTTCTCCAAGTACAAGTACCATTGTTGCAATTTTCATTAAGAGTATCGATGCCTTTCGTATATGAGAGTGGGGCCGGTAAAATAGTGACTGCTTATGTTTTGCATCAACTACGAACTGTGCGAGTTATCACACATCAAAGAAGTTTCTATCATTAGGTGACTGATCTGGTGGCCTAAGTGGTTAGAACGTCCGCATCGGATGCGGGTGGTCCCATGTTTGAAACCCGGCTCAGTCATACCACAGAAACACAGTGTTTATATAACCGATATGGTGAATTCTTTTTTTCTTCGGGGGCACCAGACAGATGCCCCAAGCCCACAATTTTAAAACAAAATAGAAAAAAGGGTTTATGTGGTGTAGTAAGCCCCCTGATGTGTAGTTATGTTTTTTATGTTTTATTTTCCATTTACCGTTTAATTTGTCTCATAGGGATTATATTTGAATTTTGAATGGGCTATTTTCGGTCCTCTATTGTCTTTAAAGGGTTGTTCGTCCGAGTCGGTTTTATATTTTTGCCAGATCATTACCATCTCAATTTTGTCTGGTTCATCAAAATATCTACTTCAGAAACTTTAAAAAGTTAAAGACACAGCTTTTCGGTTCATCTTTAGAATACATCGATCAGAGCACACCTCGCCACTGCTCTGTAACCTCCATTCGATACAGAATCAAACACAAATTTGTTTTCAATGCTAGGTTTTACTGATAGAATCCAGTCCAACATACCTATCTGTCTTCACCCATACGTACACACCAGCAAGATCCTTACGCTCCTCTTCTGACAATCGTATACTCACTGTTCCCGCTATGAAAGCG